>JAJKFH010001975.1:0-22082 GCA_023333565.1 Puffinus mauretanicus | reverse complement strand
GGGGACACCGGGGACCCCCCTACCTCAGCGCCGGGGTGGAAGATGGGGTGGTTGACGAGGCAGAGGGTCCTGCGCCACGGTCCCTCTGCCGGCTCCGAGTTGCAGCGCAGGGATATGGACTTCCTGGAGGACTGAGAACACCCCAGTGGGTGTCAGGGGTGGGGATGGGGGTGGGCAAGACAACTTGGGGGGTCAGGGGATGTCTGGAGGAGGGCTGGAGGACAGATGGGCTTCTGGGGGGTCTTGAGGACATCTGGAGAGGGTTTGATGGGCTACATGGACTTCTCGGGGCTCTTGATGACATCTGGAGTGGGTTTGGAGGGTCTAGAGGACATCTGGAGAGCATCTAGGAGGCCACATGGCCTTCTGGGGGATCTTGAGGACATTGGGAGGGGAGCTGGGCATCCACATGAACTTTTAGATGGTCTTGAGGGTATCTGGAAGGGCTTTAGGAGGCCAAATGGACTACTGGAGGGTCTTGGGGACTTCTAGGGGGCTCTTGGAGGCTCTGAAGGATTTTGGGGGGTCCGTGAGGGTGGGGGTACCTGGAGCACTACGGCCTTGCGGTAGGAGAGGGCCTCAGCGTGCTGCAGCTGGACGGTGGCCCCGTACGAGTCCTCCCCGCGGTTGCGGAGGCTGACGGTGATGTCCACCTCATCGGTCACCCCCACCACGATGGTCTCCAGCCTGGGGTGGGACAACAGAGGGGGGTGGTGCAGGCGGGGGCGGACCCCGGCGTCCGCGGGTGTCCCCCTGACACGGGGAACGGGGGGGACCTACCCCGAGAAGTTGAAGGAGATCTGGAGGTCGTCTATGCAGATGTTGTCGGCGCCACAGTCCTTCTCGAAGGGCAGCTGAGGAGACGCCTCGTCTGTCCATCTGTCTGTCCCCCGGCCGGCCGGCTGTCTGTCTGCCCTTCCTCTCCCTCGTCCTCCCACCCCTCAGCCAGCCGTCTGTCCGTCTGCCCACCCACCCTGGCTCTCCTTGGTCCTTCCAACCCTCCCCATGCACAGATGTCCTTCCACGGGTCCGTCTTTCTGTCTGTCCTTGTGTCCTTCCTTCCTCCCACCCCTCTAGCCACCTGTCCCTCGTCCTTCTGTCCTTCCTCCCTTCTGTCCATGCGTCTGTCCTTCCTCCCTTCCTCCCATCTTCCCTTGGTTCCTCCCGTCCTCCCTTCCGTCCATCCATCCCACCTCCCTTCTGTCTGTGGATCCATCTGAACTTCCTTCCTCTTGTCCTTCTGTCCGTCCCACCTCTCCTTCCATCTCTCCATCCACCCTTCCTTCCATCCCACCCTTCCTTCCATCCCACCTCTCCTTCCATTCCTCCGTCCGTCCTTCCTTCCATCCCACCTCTCCTTCCATTCCTCCGTCCGTCCTTCCTTCCATCCCACCTCTCCTTCCATCTCTCCGTCCATCCTTCCTTCCATCCCACCTCTCCTTCCATCCCTCCATCCATCCTTCCTTCCATCCCACCTCTCCTTCCATCCCTCCATCCATCCTTCCTTCCATCCCACCTCTCCCTCCATCCCTCCACACCCCCCCAACCCTACGCCCCACCACCGCTCCCCCACAACGCCGCTGCCGTAGGGTGCCCCCCAGCCCCTACCGTGCCCACGGCCACCATCTCCGAGTCCTCGCTCAAGGCTGGCCGCAGGCCCCCGGCCACCTTGATGGGGTCCCCCGTGGCATCGTAGGTGAGGCGCAGCACCAGGGGGGTCAGCGTGTCCCGTGGGCACCCCTGGCCGGCACAGAGAGACGACCGTGTCCCCCAGGCTGGGGCCCTGGGGTGGGCAGCCCCCAGACCCCCCTGCCGGGGCCCTTCCAACACCCACCGTGAAGGCGATGGCCAAGGTCTCGCACCTCTGTCCGACACCCAGTTGGAGGGTCCCGTTGCGGATGGCGGCGCTGCCGGCAAAGACGGCCCGGACCATTGCCCGGCCGGGGTCCAGGGCCGCCTGGTACCGGAGGGTGGTGGAAAGTTGGCTGCCTGCGGGGAAAGGGGAAGGTGGGTGGCCGGGGTCTCCGGCAGCTCCCCAGGCTGCTGGGAAAGGGGGAGATGGAGAGCCAGGTGGATCTTGGAGGCTCTTGAGGACATCAGGAGGTGGTTTAGGAGTCCATGTGGACTTCTGGGGGATTTGGGGACATCTGGAGGGGGACTGGGGATCTTGGGGACATCTGGAGTGGCTCTGGGAGGCCAGATGGACATCTGGGGGGCTTGGGAGATATCTGAAGGGGCTCTGGGAGGCCAGATAGGCATCTCGGGGGTGATGGGCACATCTGCAGGGGCTTTGGGAGACCAGACAGGCTTCTGGTGCGTCTTGAGGACATATGGAGGGGATTTAGGAGGCCACAGGGACTTCTGGGGGTCTTACGGATACCTGGAAGGGCTTTGGGAAGACAGATGGAATTCTGGGGGTCTTGAGAACATGGGGAGGGGGTTTGGGGTGTCTATGTACACTTCTGAGGGATCTTGGGGACACCTGCAGCTGCTTTGGGGGTCCAGATGGACACCTGGGAGGTCTCACCAAAGTTATCAGGGGTTTTCTTGGTGCTGAGGAAGCAGATCTGAGCCTTGGCCACTTCCCCCTTGAGCGCTTCCTCCTCCTGGCAGTCAAAGGCGGCCGTGGGGATCTCCTGGGGCTGGAAAGCCACCGACACACGGACCTTGAGCAGCGGCTGGGACCTAGCGGTGACAACCGGAGGGGGGTTGGTGGCAGCCACTGCATCCTCCAGGCCGTGGAAGGTCCCACGTGGTCCCCCGAGCGCACCTGAGCAGCAGAACCTGTCCCTGGGCGCCCACGGCCACGTCCGGCAGCCTGTCCCCTGTCAGGTCCTGGCCACCGCTGATGGCCTGGCCAAAATAGCGTGGCCCGCTGGAGAACCGGGCACCTGAGATGCGCTGGGGGAGACAGAGGCGCCCGAGCGGGTGAGACGTCTCTGGGGCGCAAGATATTCCCAGCACCTGGGGCATCTTCAGGAGCTGGAGCGTCTCCAGCTTCCAGGACATCTTGGGCAGCTGGAGCATCTCCAGCATGCAAGACATCTCCAGCATGCAAGACGTCTTCAGCATCCAAGACGTCTCCAGCACCCGAGATATCTTCAGCACCCAACATGTGTCCAGCACCCAGGACCTCTCCACCACCCCAGATGCCTCCATTACCCAGAACATCTCCAGCATCCAAGATGCCTCCACCACTCAAGACGTCTCCATCAGCCTAGATGCCTCCACCACCCAGGACATCTCCACCACCCAGGACATCTCCACCACCCAGGACATCTCCAGCATCCAAGGTTTCTCCAGCACTCAGGATGTCCCCACCACCCGGGACCTCTCCGTCACCCAGCAGGCTCCCATGACCTGGGACATCCCCACCCCCAGGACCAGGGTTTGGGGGGGTCTCACCTGGCTGTACTGGGAGGTGACGCCACCCCGCTTCCCGCGGAAGATGTAGACGGCCCCCCGCTCCTCGTCCTCCAGCGGGGCCCCCACGGCCACGTCGGGCCACTGGTCCCCGTCGACGTCCCCCAGGCGAGCCAGGCTGGCCCCAAAGCGCCCCAAGGGGTGGCCGGGCTGTCCCTGCAGCGTCTGCTGGCACCGCAGCTGGCCACCCTGGGGGGGACGAGGCGCTGGGTGCCCCCCTCTGCCCGCCCTGGGGCGAGGTGGGGTGGGGTGGGGTGGGGGTCCCCTACCTTTGGCCTCAGGGTGCAGACGGCCACGCGGCCCCCGCTGCCGGCCCCGTAGAACATGGGGGCCCCCACCAGCACCACCTCGGCCGAGCCGTCCCCGTCGCTGTCCAGGGCGCACAGGGACGCCCCGAAGTAGGAGCCCACCTGTGGGGACAAGCGGCCGTGGGGCCGGCTGGGGGGTTCCCCCCCTCCCCGGCACCCCCACGTCCCCTCCCCACGTCCCCGCCGTTACCTGCGGCCCCGTGGTGTCGGCCAGGAGCTCCCAGGCAGCCCGGGGGCCGCGGAGGTGGAAGAGGAGGAGGCGGCCAACGTGGCGGTAGCGGGGGGCCCCCAGCGCCAGCGCCCGGCTGCCCTCCAGGGACAGGGACTCGGCCGCGTAGCCTGGTCACAGCAGGGGTCAGCGGGGACCCTCCTGGGGGTGCCAGCGGCCCCAGCAGCCGTGCAGGGACGCTGACGGCCCCAGGACCTCATGGGGACACCAATGTCCCAAAGCCTCTTGTGGAGGTGCTGGTGTCCCCCGGACCTCATGGGGACACCAATGTCCCCAGGAACATTGTGAGGACATGGATGTCCCCAGGACTCTCATGGGGACATTCGCAAGGACCTGACTTCCCCAAGACACCTGTGAGGACGCCGATGTCCCCAGCACACTCACGGGGACCCTCGCCAGGGCCTTATGTCCCCAAGAACCTCGTGGGAACCCAATGTCCCCAGCCCCACATGGGGACCCTCATGGGGACGCTGACATCCCCAGGACCTCATGGGGACGCCACCATCCCCGGGGCCCTGCTGGGGACCTTACCCAAGTAGGCATCGTTCATGTCCCTGGCGGCTCGGGACATGTTGACGAAGGTGGTCTCCCCACTCCTGCTGTAGACAAAGACCCCTCCGGACCAGTCGTAGGCTCCCACCGCTCCCAGTACGGGCCCCTCCTGCACCAGTAAAGATGGGGAGGGGGACAGTGGTGTGGGGAGAGGAGTCAGTCCTGCCCCAGGGACACCCCATGGGCATGGGGACGGTCGCGGGTGGCCAGGGGTCACTTACGGGGGTGAGCAGGGCGCTGAAGCCCTCCTGGGCCATCTCCAGCTGGAAGGAGCTGCTGTGGGCAGACTGGGTGCCTGGGGGGAGGCAGGGGTGAGCGGGGGGCACCAACCGCCCCCCTCAACCACCCCCCAGCCGCCCCCCGGCCCCCCAGTACCCTCGATGGCAAAGATCTTCTCCTGCAGCTGGTTCTGGATGCCCTGCAGGGCGTCAAAGTTGTCCACCCGGAAGACGTGGTCCTTGCTGGGTTCGGAGGCGATGGTGTGGAGCTCCTCTACGGCAGCTGGGTCCACGAAGGCACTGCCCACCTGTGGTCGGAGAAGGATGGCCGGATGGAGGGATGGAGAGGTTTGGGGAGGGAAGGAAGGATGGGTGGCCGGGTGCTTGGAGAGGGAGGGATGGACAGACAGGAATAGAATGGATGGAGATGGTTAGGGATGGATGGATGGATGGATGGATGGCCATGTTTAAAAAGGGTTGGATGGTTGAATGGATGGAGACATTTGGAGATGGATGGACAAATGGATGGCTGGATGGACAGATGTGTTTGGGATGGCTCGTTGCTTGGGGGTGCATGGCTTTGGGCATGCAGGTCCCTCACCCCGATGGCGTAACGGGTGACCCCCATGTTGTTGGCCAACGGGATGACTTCTGAGTACTCCAGCCTGTCGTCATACTTCCTCCCGTCTGTGATCACAATGAGGATCTTGTTGGCATCTTCTCGGGCCCCTTTGCCAGGGATGAACATGTCCGTCCTGCGCCAGGGAAGGAGGACGCAAAGGATGAGGGTCTCCCCTTCACCCCATAGCGGGTGGGAGGGTGGTCACAGGTGCTAGAGGTAGCAGGGGGGAGGACGCGACTCACAGGACTTTCCAGATGGCGGTGGCAGTGCGGGTGGAGCTCTGGAGCTGCTGCACCTTATTCAGCAGCGCGATGGGGTCATGGGACCTCCGGAAGGTGTTGAAGTCAAAGTGGTTCAAGACGATATCGGAGAACTGGGTGAGAGCAAACTGGGGGGCGGGGAGCAGGGAAGGGACAATGTGGGGACATGCTGGTGGGGACACAACCGCCACGGTAGCAGCCACCCAAAATGCCACCCCATTGCCAAGAGGGAAGAGCAGCCCAAAACATCACCCTTTGCGAGGAGCCACGTGCAACGGAGACAACCCCCCGAGATGACACCCCCTTGGGGGGTCACCGCCAGCGCCTGGGTGGGTGGTACCTGTGTGTCGGTGCCCTTGAAGCGCCTCATCACTTCCATGATGAAGGTCTTCATCTTCAAGAACTCCCTGGGTTTGATGCTGCCCGAGCCATCGATGAGAAGCACCACATCTGAGGAGCGCTTGGGACACTCTGCAAAGGGGCACGGGGACATCCCCATGGTCAACCGGGCCAGGATGTGCCCAACGCATCCCTCCCCTGGTGACCCCCATACCTGGTTGGGCATTTGGGATGCGCTGGAGCTGCTGGAGGTTGGTGTCAAGGAGGATGCAGAAGCCGTTGAGGTGGACGTTCTCCCCGCAGGCTTGGGGCACCGTGGGGCCACACGCCTGGGTTGGGGGCGGGGGAGACCCCGAAATCAGCAGAGCCCAGGATGAGGGGATGGTGGGGGGCAATATCCAGGGCACCACCAGGGGTGGCCACTTCTTGGGGGAGCGGTCCCCTTGATATCACCCCAGAAAGACCAGGTTTGGGTGCAACCTCCTTGATCTCACCCCAGAAAGACCAGTTTTGGGGTGCGACCTCCTTGATGTCACCCCAGGAAGACCAGTTTTGGGTGCAATCTCCTTGATGTCACCCCAGAAAGACCAGTTTTGGGCGCAATCTCCATGACTTCACCTCAGATCAGTCAATTCCAGGGTACTATCCCCCCTCCATTGCCCAGGTTGGCCCAGTTTCGGGATGAACCCCATCACCCCCCCCAACCCTCACCCAAGCCCCGCACCATACTCACCAGGGCCCCCATGTCCCCAGCGGCCAGCGCTAACCCCAGGGACGTGTTGACGGCTCCCGGGGGTCCTAGGGAGAGATGGGGTGAGACCATCCTCCTCCTCCCCAGGGGTCCCAGGGGTCCGTTTTTGGGGGGGGTGGGGGGAGGGCTCACCGGTGACGGGGACCTCCTGGCACTTCCCCGAGCGGTGCCGGCATTGGTAAATCATCCCCCTCTGGTCGGCAGCGCCGCGTTGCAATGGGGCGCCCACGAGGACCCTGTCGGGGGCGGGGGGGGAAAGGGGGTAGTGGTGGGGGAGGTTTTGGGGGGTACCCCTCCCCAACCCTGGGTTGTGCCCCTCCCCACCTTACCCGCCGTCGTCAATGGTGCCGAACTGGGCCACGGTCTGCCCGAAAGCCCCTCTGACGTCCCCGTGAAAGACCATCACCGTCTCCACGTCCACCCCGGAGCCGCGGCAGGAGGTCAGCACTGCAGGGAGCGGGGGGTGGGTACGGTGGTCCCAGGGGGTCCGGGTGCCACCCCACACCCACCCAGGGGGGACCCAGGGGTCCGGGCACCCACCTGCCCCCAGGCAGGCGAGCAGAGCCCGGGGCTCCATGTCGCGTCGGGAGCCAGGAGGGGATGACGGCAGCGGGGGCCAAAGCAGAAGTTGGGGGTGCGGGGCGGGAGGGGAAGGAAGGGGGGGTGGGGCGGGGAGGAGGGAGAGGGCCAGGAATTTGGGAGGGAGAAGACAAAAAGGGGAGGGGGGGGAAAGGAGAGATCATGAAACGGGGGAGAAAAGGGCAAAGGGGGAGAAAGGGAGGGAGGGGAAAGCTGGATGGGTACAGCCCCACGGCGCACAGCTGGACGGGGTACAGCCCCACGGCGCACAGCTGGACGGGGTACAGCTGCAGGGTGGGGGTTACCCGGTGCTGGGGTGCGGCTGGCTGGGGGTCACCCCTATTTTGGGTGTCGTCCCCCACTCCTGTCCACTTTCACAACCCTGGGAGCTGCCGCCGGCACCTTGCACAACGGTGGTGGCCTCATGGTGACGTCAACTTCCCATCCCTGTCCCCGATAGGGACACGAGTCCATCCCTCACCCCGGAAGGAGTGGCCGTCTGGGCCCCCGCAACCTCCTTCCTGCGGTGACGGTGACAGCGCTTCCCCAGGGATGGGATGAGGCAGGCAGCGGTGTCCGTCTGTCTGTCAGTCCCCAAACATCTCCATCCATCCTCAAACATCTCCATCCATCCGTTCATCCCCAAAATCTCCATCCATCCCTAAAAGTTTCCAAACATCTCCATCCATCCATCCTCAAACATCTCCATCCATCCATCCTCAAACACCTCCATCCATCCATCCCCAACATCTCCATCTATACATCCATCCACCCACCCCTTCCTCCACCTCCCCACAGACCCCAGCCAGCAGCCCCCCCACGCTGCACCCCCAGGGACCTCTCCAGCCCTCTGGGCCACCAAGGGTCACTGATGGGTGGGGACGAGGCACGGGGCAGGCTGTCACCGGCCGCTGCTTGGGAGGAAGCCCCTGACGGTGACTCAGGGTCACCAGCCAACATCTCACCCCACCTTCCCACAGCCGTTTCTCAACTGTCTGCTTTGTCACCCCCAAACCCCGCTGGTGCAGCCCCTCCCCACGCCTATGGGGTCTATAGGGCAACCTATAAGTGCTATAGGGTCTGTGCAGCCCCTCCCCACCCCTATGGGCTCTATAGGACAACCTACCAGTGCTATAGGGTCTGTGCAACCCCTCCCCACCCCTATGGGGTCTATAGGACACCCTACAAGTGCTATAGGGTCTGTGCAGCCCCTCCCCACCCCTATGGGGTCTATAGGGCCACCCTACAAGTGCTATAGGGTCTGTGCAGCCCCTCCCCACCCCTATGGGGTCTATAGGGCCACCCTACCAGTGCTATGGGGTCTGTGCAGCCCCTCCCCACCCCTATGGGGTCTATAGGACACCCTACAAGTGCTATGGGGTCTGTGCAGTCCCTCCCCACCCCTATGGGGTCTATAGGGCCACCCTACAAGTGCTATAGGGTCTGTGCAGCCCCTCCCTACTCCTATGGGGTCTATACGACCCTCCCACAAGTGCTATAGGGTCTGTGCAGCCCCTCCCCACTCCTATGGGGTCTATAGGACACCCTACCAACGCTACAGGGCCCTCTGGCCACGCCCAGTCCCCCTCCAGTGCCTCCCAGTCCCCTCCCACCTGTCACGCCTCCCTCCTTCCCCCGCCCCCAGGGAAAGGGGCGGGGCTATGTAAATAAAAGCCCGACGTCACCCTTTCCCTCCGCCCCCTCCCCCCGCGGGAGGTGGAGGTGGGTGTTACCCAGCAGCCCTTGCGGCGGGGGGGAGGGGCCGGGCTGCCCTCGGACGGCTGGGACGTGGTGGTGGGGGAAGGGAGGGGAGGGGAGGGGAGGGGAGGGGAGGGTGTCCCCGGACGCCTGGGTCCACTGGTGGGGGGGAAGGGTCCCGTCCCACCCCACCCCTCCCCACCCACTCAGCCCCATGGCGGCGGTGGGGGCCCTGGCGCTGGCCCGGTGGCCCCGTCTGGTGGCCGCCAGCCGCCCCCTCCACGTTGGGTCACCGTCCTGGGCTGGCCACAACCGCTGGTCCAAGGTGAAGAACGTCAAGGGTCCGCGCGACGCCGCCCGCAGCCGCCTCTTCCAGCGCCTCGCCATGATGCTGCGCACCGCCGCCCGCGGTAGGGACCCGCCGGATCCCCTTCCCCACCCAGATCCCCGACACGGGGGTCCCTGGGCTGGTGGGACCCCATCGGCTCTTCTGGGGCTGGTGGGACCCCAGTGGGTCTTCTCAGATCTCCCCCACCCTGGATCCTTGCGGGAGGGGAGGGGAGGGGGGGGGCTCATCCCCAGTGCCCCGAGGATCGTGCAGCCCAGCAGATCCCCTCGGCCAGGATCCTGGAGGTCCCTCAGCCCCCACAGATCTCCCCCAGGATCTTTCCACCCCACAGAACCTCCCCAGATCCCCTGGGATCACGGAGATCTCCCCACCCCCCAGGTCCCCTGGGACCCCAGATGTCTCTCAGCCCCACGTCCCCCAGGATCTCTTGGGGTTCTCCAGGATCCTAGAAGTCCTTCTGCCCCACAGACCGTCCCAGCTCTCCCAGGATCTCCCTGCCCCACAGACCCCCTCCCCAAGTGCTCTGGGATTTGGGGAGGGGTCTCCCCAGCCGCCCCTGATCCCAGCTGCACCCCCTCTCCCCGCAGAGGGGGGCCCGGACCCAGCACTCAACGCCCAGTTGGCCAACGTGGTGGAGCAGTGCCGGGCGAAGAACATGCCCAAGGCCTCCATCGAGGCGGCCATCCACGGCGCGGTAGGTCCTGGGGGATTTTGGGGTGGAGGGAAAAAGGGATCGAGCCCTCCAAATTGGGGGGGGGATCCCTGAGCCCCCCTTTCCCATCAGGAGAGATCGGCAGCGGCAGCCCGGCTGCTCTACGAAGCCCGTGGCCCCGGTGGCTCAGCTCTTCTCCTGGAGGTCCTCACCGACAACCCCCGGCGGAGCCAGCAAGACGTCCGACTCATCCTCACCCGTCACGGGTCAGTCCGAGGGGTATCCAGGCGTCGGGGGCCAAGAACCCAGGCGTCCGGGGCTGAGTCGGGTGCGGGTGCCCGCAGGGGAACGATGGCCGAGGGGGCACGACACAGCTTTGAGCAGAAGGGGGTGGTATGCGTGGGGCCACGCGACCTTCAGGGCCACCCCGTCTCTCTGGAGGCGGCATTGGAGGCAGCGCTGGAGGCCGGGGCCCAGGACGTCTGCCCGGATGAGGAGGAGGAGGAAGAGGAGGAGCCAGCGCTGAAGGTGGGTGAGGAAGGTGGTGGACCAGCAGATGCTGGGTTTGGCTGGTTTTGGAGCGGATGGAGTGGTCCTCTTGATACCCCGACCGCTCTTGGCCACTGTTGGCCACTTTTCCCTGGCCACTGTTGGCCATTTCTGGCCATCCAAGACCATCCATGACCACCGTTGATTGTCCCCAACCGCTCTTGGCCATTCCCCAGCCACTCTCAGCCGTTCCCTGAGTACTGTTTGCCACTTCTGACCATCCAAGACCATCCATGACCACTGCTGACTGTCCCCAGCCACTCTTGCTTATTTCCTGACTGCTCTTGGCCATTCCTCTCCTATTGAGGACCATCCCTGACCACCACTGATTGTCCCCAGCACTCTTGACTGTCCCTGACCACTCTCAGCTGTCCCTTGGCCATTCCTTGACCGTCCCCGACCACCCTTGGCCGTGCCTTGACCATCCCCAGTAGCTCCTGCCCACTCCTTGACCATCCCCAGCCCCCTTGGCCATTCCCCACAGTTCATCTGTGAGACCTCAGCCCTGCGGACCGTGCGGGAGCGTCTGGAGGCCTCGGGGCTGCGCCCGCTCTCGGCTGCCATCGAGTACTTCCCCCGGGACCGGGTGACGCTGCCGGAGGGGACACGGGAGCAGGCCGAGCGCCTCCTCCAGGCCCTCGGCGACTGCCCCGACATCGTCCGCCTCTACCACAACATCCAATAGGAGATGGGGGGGGAGCGTGGCCCCCCCAATTGGGGTCACATTCCCCCCCCCATATCTTGTCCCCATCCCCGTGATGACAATAAAACCCTGTTTTGACCATGGCTCCACCTCCTCCATGGGAGACCACCACCCCAATGAACTTCATTAGCATAGCCCTGCCCACATTGCCCATATAGGCTTGGCCATGCCCCTTCTCTGGCCCCACCCCCTTTAGGCAAAGGGGTGTGGCCAAGGGGAGGGCTGGGAGAACCCAGGCATCCGGGGCGAAGTCCCAGCCCTCCACCCAGGTGCCTCCCTCCCCACAACAAACATGGCGGCAGCGGAGGGCAGGGTCGTTTATTTGGGGGCTGGGGGTCACTCGTCGGAGCCGGCGGGGCTGCCGAGGAAGACATCAGCGTAGGCGAAGGCTGGGGCAGCCCCTTCTTCTTCTTCTTCCTCTTCATCGTCCTCATCATCGTCGTCGTCGTCCTCCTCCTCCTCCTCTTCTTCCTCCTCCTCCTCAGGGTGGAGGAAGGCCCCGGCCTCGCCCTGGAGGAGCCGACGGACGGTGGGGTGGGTGAGGCCGAAGAAGTCAGCGCCAGCGCCGGGGGCTGGTGGCATCGCCCGGGGCCGCCCCCCGGCCTCCCCCAGGGCCTGGAGGAGCCGGCCATGGCAGACGTCGGGCGTGGGGCCCACCAGCACCCTCCCAGGCTCATCCTCAGACACGATCTCACACCGGGGGCCGGCCACGATCCGGCAGGTGTACAGGCAGCGGCGGGCTGGCCGGCGGGTGCTGGCGAAGAGGCGGGTGCTGCGGAAGCCCAGGGGCAAGATGGCCCCCGGCCCCACACTGCCGACACCCAGGCTGTGCACTGTCAGAGGCCCCAACGCCAAGGGCAGGGTCAATACCCCGCCGCGCCGGCGGGGGGGTGGCCTCAAGATGGCCGCTGGTGGCCCGGCAGGGCTGGAGGTGTCCTCAGGTGGTCTCAAGATGGCCACCGGCGGCATGTCCAACTTGGGGCCACCTCTTGGCCCATTTGGCCTCAAATCGTCTCTTGGGCTGTCCCGCGGCCCCGTTGGCCTCAACCCCTCTCTTGACTCATCTCTTGGGCCGTCTCTTGGCCCCGCTGTCCTTGAACCGTCTCTCGGCCCATCCCTCGGCCCATTGGACCTTGACCCATCTCCTGGACCATCTCTTGGTCCATCTCTTGAGCCGGTTGGCCTCGCCCCATCTCTTGACCCAACCAGCCTTGACCCATCCCTTGAGCCAGTTGGCCTTGACTCATCTCTTGGTCCATCTCTTGAGCCAGTTGGCCTTGACTCATCTCTTGGCCCATCTCTTGATCCAGTTAACCACGCCCCGTCCCTTGGTCCATCTCTTGGCCCAGTTGACCGTGCCCCGTCCCTCGCTCCATCTCTTGACCCAGCTGGCCTTGACCCATCTCTTGACCCATCTCTTGCTCCAGTTGACCGTGCCCCATCTTTCCCTCCATCTCTTGACCCATCAGCCCGGGACCCGCCACGGCGAGGCCGGCGGCCGGTGACCTCACTGGGGACCTCCTCGGGGCCGGCCATCGCCCGGAGTTGGAGGAGCCGGGTGAGGAGGAAACGACGCTCCTCCCGTGCCCGTAGGCACTTGGCCTCCAGCCGGGCCACCTCGTCGCAGAGGGCCCCATTCTCGAACACGAGCGCCCGCGCCGCCTGCCGCAGCCGGCTGTACTTCAGGCGGTACCGCTCTGCCGGGCGCTGCCGCGGCCCCTTCGGCATCCTGCCTGCCCAAATAACCCCAACGATTAATTAATTCATTAGTGAATCAGCCACACTCGGGTCTCGCAGGGGGTTCGGCTGGCAAGAAAATAATTGCAGCCCTTCTCCGTTGCCACGTTGATTGCAATTATTGCAACAGGCTTAAGACTTGCAGGGGATGCCAGGAATTGCAATTAATGCAATTAATTGCAATTAATTTGATGGGTTGCTATTAATTCGATGGGTTGCAATTAATTCGAAGGGTTGCAATGAATTCGATGGGTTGCAATTAATGCAATGGATCAATACAGCAAGTTTCAATGATTGCAGTGAATTGCAGTTATTGCAGGGGGTTGCAATTAGCACAAACAATTGTCGTTATTGCAATAATGACCTGGACTGCAATTACCGCAACGGATCGCGAGTTACTAAACTGATCGCTGCTCTTTGTAATTGCAGCCGTCGCCGCTGCCATTAATTGCAACGCTGACTGCTCGCCTGCCTCCCCCACCCCCAGCCCCTCGAATTGGGGTGAAATCCGACAATTTGAGGTGTGCCGGCGCAGGGACTCACCCGGCGCGGAGAAGGGACCCAGGCGTCCGGGAAGGAGGAAGAGGAAGTGGGGGGGGGCAGGGACAGGAAGAGGAAGAGGAGGATGGGGCGGGGGGGGAGGGGAAGGAGAAATCCCTGACAAAATTTGAGGGGGGGAGGGGGAGTGGGGGGGAGGGGCAGTGTGGACCCAGGTGTTTGGGCCATAGTGGACCCCCACGTCGGGGGGGGACCCCCGCGTCGGGGGGGACCCTCGCATCGGGGGGGACCCACGCGTCTGGGGGGGTCCCACACATTGGGGGGGGTCCCACACATCGGGGGGGACCCAGGTGTCCAGGCCCTGAGCTCCCCTCCCCGCGTGACGCCTACGGTGACGCCACCGATCACACGCGTGACGCCGTTCGGGAGGGGGAGGGGGGGGCCATCCTCCCAGCAGCCCCCGGGGCCGGTGCCGCCAAGGGGCCCCACCCCCCCCACCCCGCTCTTCGCCCCCCCCAATCCCACCGACCCCTGACCCCTGACCTTCAACCCCGGTGGGGGGGAAGGGGGGGAACGCCGCCGCCGCTGAGGACAATGGAGGTGAGCGGGGGGACGGGGACGGGACGGGATCTGCCCCCCCTTAGGGGCTATGGGGGGGATTTGCCCCCACCGGGGGCACACACGTGTGGCCGCCCCATGACGCGGTGTCCCCCCCCCTCCGCTAACACCCCCCACCCCCCAGGACGAGTCCCCGTCGGTCCCCGAATTCCTGGAGGACGGTGACAGCAACGGGCCCTTCCCGCTGGAGGACCCCGAGGCCATCAGGTGGGGACGGGGACTGGGATGGGGACACGGGGACGTGGGGACTGGGAAGGGGACAGGGACACGGGGGTGGGGACAGGGACACGGGGGTGGGGACACGGGCACGGGGACAGGACGACATGGGAATGAGGACAGGGTTGGGTCACAGAGACAAGGATGGGGACACGGGGGACGAGAACATGGGGTGCTTGTGCCCTGGGGTGACCCTGGGGACATCCCCAGGGCCACCACATTGTCCCCAAGGTCATGTCCCGCCTCCCGGGGTCTACCTCACCCCAAGACTGTCCCCAAGACCAATGTCCCCGTGTCCCAGGATCTCCTTCACCCCCAGACCACTGGCCCCATGTCCTAGGGTCTCCCTCACCCCAAGACCAACGTCCCCAAGATGATGTCCCCAAGGTGACGCCCCCACCTTCCAGCATCTCTTTCGCCCCAAAACTAACGTCCTTCACCCCAAAACTAACGTCCTTCACCCCAAAACCAACGTCCTTCACCCCAAAACCAACATCCTCAGCGTCCCCCCCCACCCCTGGACTACATCCCCATGGGTGCCACCACCAGCCAACCCCGTTTTCCTCCACAGCTCCCCGCTGCTGCTGTCGGGACCGGCCACCGCCACCGAGCTGCCACCGGGTGAGTCCTCGCCGTCGTGTCGGTGGTGCAGGTTGGGGAAACTGAGGCACGGGTGACCCCCACTGTCCCCCTCCCTTGCAGGTGAGGAGGAGGAAGAAGAGGTTGAAGATGGCGGCGGGGAAGCCACCCCGCGTCCCTACCGCTGCGGCGAGTGCGGCAAAGCCTTCGCCCAGAGCTCCAACCTCCTGAAGCACCGGCGGGTGCACACGGGCGAGCGGCCCTACCGCTGCGGGGAATGTGGCAAAGCTTTCGGCTGGAGCTCGTCCCTGCTGGAACACCGCAAGGGTCACGCCGGAGCCAAGCCCCACGCCTGCGGCGAGTGCGGCAAAGCCTTCAGCCGAGGGTCCACCCTCTTGGAGCACCAGCGGACCCACACCGGCGAGAAACCCTTCCGCTGCGGGCAGTGCGGCGCCCGCTTCAGCCAGAGCTCCACCTTGGTCCACCACCGGCGGACCCACACCGGCGAGCGGCCCTATGGCTGCCCCGAATGCGGCCGGGCTTTTGGTCGTAAGTCCACCCTGGCCACCCACCGGCGGACCCACACCGGCGAGCGGCCCTACGGCTGCCCCGAATGCGGCCGTCGCTTCGCCGTCAGCTCCGACTTGGCCAAGCACCGGCGGGGGGCTCACGGCGGGCACCGGTGCCGGGACTGCGGCGAGCAGTTCCCCCGGCCAGCAGCGTTGGCCGGACACCGGAAGAAACATCACAGCGGCGGTGGCAAGGATCGGGACGACGCCACCGACGACCGCGACGGCGATGACCGTGGCGACGACCGGCCGCACCGCTGCGAGGAGTGCGGCCAGGCCTTCCGGCACGGCGGCACCTTGCTCCTCCACCGGCAGACCCACGCCGGTGCCTTCGCCTGCCCGCTCTGCCCCGAGCGTTTCGAGGGCAGCGCCCAGCTGGCCCGGCACCGCCGGCGACGGCACGGTCCGGCAGCCAAACCCTACCGCTGCGAGGCTTGCGGCAAAGCCTATGCCCAGCCGGCCGGGCTGCGGCACCACCAGCCGGAGCAGCCGTTGGGATGTCCCCACTGCGGAGCCGCCTTCCTCTGGAGCTGCCGGTTGGCCCGGCACCTCCGGGCTTGCCGCCCGCCCGCCAAGCCCTACAAGTGCCCGGAGTGCGGCAAAGCCTTCGGGCAGAGCTCCAAGCTCCTCCGGCACCAGGTGACCCACACCGGCGAGAAGCCCTACAAGTGCCCCGAGTGCGGCAAGATCTTCAGCCAGAGCTCCAACCTGGCCGAGCACCGGCGGACCCACGGGGCGGGCGAGCGGCACTTCTGCCCGCTCTGCGGCAAGGGCTTCGCCCTCGGCTCCTACCTGGCCAAGCACCGGTTGACCCACACTGGCGAGCGGCCCTACCGCTGCACCGAGTGCGGGAAAGCGTTCCGGCAGAGCTCCAACCTCATCCAGCACCAGCGGACCCACACCGGCGAGCGACCCTACACCTGCGGGCTCTGCGGCAAGAGCTTCTGCCAAAACTCCCACTTGGCCAAGCACCGGCGCACCCACACCGGCGAGCGGCCCTACCGCTGCGGGGACTGCGGCAAGAGCTTCCGGCAGAGCGCCAACCTCCTGGAGCACCGGCACACCCACACCGGCGAGCGGCCTTACCGCTGCGCCCAGTGCGGCAAGACCTTTGGGTGGAGCTCGGCCTTCAGCAAGCACCAGCGCACCCACCTCGCCTGAGACCACCGTGGAGCCAGGCTGGGGTGCCTCGGCGTGGGCCAGGTCCGTCGGCGTGCCCCGAGGCCATGGCTTCATCTTGGAGGATCGTCCTGGGATCCATCGTCCTAGCCCAGGGCCATCATCGTGCCCCAAGGCCATGGCTTGGTCTCAGAGGACCACCCCGAGACCCTCATCCTGGCCCAGGACCATGTCTCCATCTTGGAGAACCACCCTGGGATCCTCCTCCTGCGCCAGGTCCATCATGACACCCCAAGGCCATGGCTTCGTCTTGGAAGACCATCCCAAGATCCATTATGGTCCATCTTGGAGAAACATCTTGTCCTCACCCAACTCCTTCATCCTGCCCCAAAGCCCAGGGAGGGTCCCCGAGGTCCCTACCCCACCCCCATGTCCCCACCTCCACGGCCCCACCTCCATGTCCCCACCCCACCTCCCCGTGGCCCCCCATGTCTCCCCCCGATCCAGGACCGTCCCCACGTCCCCCAACGCCGGAGCCGGGTGACTTCCAGGTGCTCCAGACACCTGGGTCCCTCCTGGGTGGGGGAGGGGTTGCGGGGGTGGGTGGGTCCCCCATCCCCCCCCCCCCCAGTATGTCAATAAATAGTAGTGAACGCTGCTGCTGCTGCCGTTCCTGACTGGGGGTTACTGGGAGCACTGGGAGGGATTTCAGGGGCACTGGGAGCACTGGGGAGGGATTTGGGGAGGCAGTGGGGGTACTGGGAGGGACTTTGAGGGGCACTGGGAGCACTGGTGGGGGTTGGAGGAGCACTGGGAGCAGTGGAGAGGGATTTGGGGGGAACTGGAGGGTACTGGGAGCACTGGGGTGGCTTTGGGGGGCACTAGGAGTTACTGGGAGCACTCAGTAGGATTTCAGGGGGCACTGGGGAGGCGTTAGGGGGCCATTGGGCATACTGGGAGCACTGGGGTGGCTTTAGGAGGCACTGGGAGCACTGGGCAGGATTTCAGGGGGCAGTGGGGAGGGGTTGGGGGACCACTGGGTGTACTGGGAGCACTGGGGTGGCTTTGGGGGGCACCGGGAGCACTGAGGAAGGTTTCAGGGGACACTAGGAGTTACTGGGAGCACTGGGCAGGATTTTAGGGGGCTCTGGGAGCACTGGGGAGGGATTGGGGGGGCCACTGGGGATACTGGGAGCACTGGGAGGCATTGCAAAGGGCACTGGAGGGTTAATGGGGGGATTTGGGATGGCACTGGGAGCACTGCGGAGGGATTGGAGGGCCACTGGGTGTACTGGGAGCACTGGGGTGGCTTTGGGGGGCACTAGGAGTTACTGGGAGCACTCAGTAGGATTTCAGGGGGCACTGGGGAGGGGTTAGGGGGCCGCTGGGTGTACTGGGAGCACTGGGGTGGCTTTGGGGGGCACCGGGAGCACTGAGGAAGGTTTCAGGGGACACTAGGAGTTACTGGGAGCACTGGGCAGGATTTTAGGGGGCTCTGGGAGCACTGGGGAGGGATTGGGGGGGCCACTGGGGATACTGGGAGCACTGGGAGGCATTGCAAAGGGCACTGGAGGGTTAATGGGGGGATTTGGGATGGCACTGGGAGCACTGGGAAGGGATTGGGGGGCACTGGGTGTACTGGGAGTGCTGGTAGGGACTGCAAGGGCCACTGAAGGGTTAATGGGGGGATTTGGGAATCACACTGGTTGTTACTGGGAGTACTGGGTGGGATTGGGGGGGCACTGGAAGCACTGGGAGGGGATTCGGAGGTTACTGGGAGGGACTAGGGGGTTACTGGGGGGTTACTGGGAGCCTTCACGTGTTCCCAGGGCCATGAGCGTCCCTTCGCGTGTTCCCAGGGGACACGCGTGTCCCTTACGTGTTCCCAGGGCCACGCGTGTTCTTGGCGTGTCCCCGGGAGCCTTTGCGGCAGGAAGCGCCCCTCTCCCGCCACCATTGTCCGGAACGGGCAAAGCGCCGCCGTTTTGGGTCGAAAAACACCCGGATTGGGCCTGTCGGTGCTGGGGAGCTGCCGTAGCGCTCGTGGGGCCGGGGTGAGGGTTCCCCCCCCGCCGGGTTTTGGGGTGAAAAAGGGGGAAAAGAGGTCGGTCGCTTGGGTTGGGGCTGGGGGAGGAGTTAACTGGGGGGGGGGGCATTTTGGGGTGAAAAAGGGGGAAAATGGGACGGTTGCTCTGAGGTGGGGGTGTTGCAAAATTAACTCATTGTGGGGATTGTGTTTTGGGGTGAAATGGGGGGAAATTGGGCTGATTCCTCTCAGTTGTGGGGGGGCGTAGAATTAACTCATTGTGGGGATTGTGTTTTGGGGTGAAAAAGGGGGAAAATGGGACGGTTGCTTTCAGGTGGGGGGTTTGCAAAATTAACTCGTTGTGGGGATTGTGTTTTGGGGTGAAAAAGGGGGAAAATTGGGCTGATTTCTCCTGGGAATGAGGGTTGCCGGATTAACTAACAGAAGGGGTGTGTTTTGGGGTGAAAAAGGGTGAAAATGGGCTGATTGCTCCTGGGCACGCGGGGTGCAGGATTAACTCATTGTGGGATTTGTGTTTTGGGCTGAAAAGGGGAGAAAATGGGCTGGGTGCTCTCAGGTGCGGGGCTACAGAATTAACTCATTGTGGGAATTGTGTTTTGGGGTAAAAAAAGGGGATAAACGGGCCGATTACTCTCAGGCATGGAGGTGCAAAATTAACTAATGGTGGGGATAACATTTTGGGGTGAAAAAGGGGGAAAACGGGCTGATTGATGCCGGGAATCAGGGTGCAGGATTACCTAATGGGGGGGTGTTTTGGGGTGAAAAAGGGGGAAATTGGGCCGCTTGCTCCCAGCTGTGGGGGTTGCCAGATTAACTAAGATGGGAGGGGGTGCATTTTGGGGGGAAAATGCCTGATTTTGGTGAAAAGCATGGGGCAAACACCGGATTTTTTTCATTTATTGCCTTTTTTCCCCCTATTTCTGCCTGCTGCCCGCAGCCGCCACGATGGAGCCGGGGGAGGAGCCGCGTCCCCCCCAGGACCGGGGTGACGGGGACGTCCCCACAGAGCCCTGTCCAGGTGAGGGGGGACGTGGGGACAAGCCCGTGGGTGGCCCAAAGAGCACCCAGGAGGTGGTCTTTTGGGGGAAAAACCCAAGAAAATGGGGAAAATGTGGGGCCAGGAGATGGTCTTCTGCTGGGAATAGTCCTCCATGGTGGAGAAAATAGAGACCAGGAGATGTTCTCCTGCTTGGCTGGAAAAATATTGCCCAGGAGATGGGTCTTCTGCTGGGAATAGGGCTCCGTGGTGGAGAAAACACCATCTGGGAGATGTTCTCCTGCGTGGAATAACTCTCCATGGTTGCACAATGACCCACCAAGAGATGTTCTCCTTTGGGGACCATCCCTCCGTGGTTGCACAATGACCTGGGAGATGTTCTCCTTTGGGGATCATCCCTCTGTGGTTGCACAATGACCCACCAGGAGATGTTCTCCTTTGGGGACCATCCCTCCGTGGTTGCACAATGACCTGGGAGATGTTCTCCTTTGGGGATCATCCCTCCTTGGTTGCACAATGACCCAACAGATGTTCATCTCCCAGGTGCCGCGGTGCCAGCTCGCGGTGGTGGTCGCCCACGTGGCTTCATCAACCTGCTGGGTCTCCTGGAGGGCGGCAGGACAACACCGAAGCCCTACCGCTGCACCGAGTGCGGGAAGACCTTCGGGCAGAGCTCCAACCTGATTGAGCACCAGCGGACCCACACGGGTGAGCGGCCCTTCACCTGCGGCCAATGCGAGAAGAGCTTCAGCCGGAGCTCCACCTTGGCCGAGCACCTCCGGACCCACACCGGCGAGAAGCCCTACGCCTGCCCGGTCTGCGCCCGCGCCTTCAGCCGCAGCTCCACCTTGACCGAGCATCGCCGCACCCACACCGGCGAGACGCCCTACGCCTGCCCCGAGTGCGGGAAGACCTTCGGACGGACCTCCAACCTGGTCAAGCATCTCCGGACCCACACCGGGGAGAAACCCTACGGCTGCGGACGCTGCGGGAAGACCTTCAGCCTCAGCTCCAACCTGGTCAAGCACGAGAGGACCCACACGGGGGAGAAGCCCTTCTCCTGCGGGCAATGTGGGAAGCGCTTCAAGAAGAAGACCCACTTGGCGTCCCACCAACGGACCCACACCGGCGAGCGGCCCTACCGGTGCGGGGAGTGCGGGAAGGCCTTCGGGCAGAGCTCCACCCTCATCGAGCACCAGAGGACCCACACGGGCGAACGACCCTTCCGCTGCGGCGCTTGCGGCAAGAGCTTCTGCGTCAGCTCCAACCTGGTCAAGCACCAACGCATCCACACCGGGGAGAAGCCCTACGGCTGCGGGCGCTGCGGCAAGCGCTTCCGCTACAAGCCCCAGTTCACCCGTCACCTGAAGGTCCACCCCGATGAGGATCCAGCGTGTGGCCCATAGGACGCTTGGAGATGGATGGGGGACGCTCACCAGGACAGGATGGGCGCCGGCATCTCCATGGTGGGGTCCATTGTTATGGCGTCCCCGTTAGGACCTAACGAAGGAGGGTGGTAGCATGGCATGGTGTCCACCATGCTATGGTTGAACCTGGTGTATGGCTCCTGCTCCTGCTTGGAGATGGACTGGGGACACTCTGGGGACTCAGCAGGGTGGGATAGGAGCCAGCATCTCCGTGCCATGGTCCATCGTGGTGGCAGCCTCGTTAGGGCCTAACGAAGGAGCGTGGCACCTGGTGGCCCTTACCACCACACTATGACCACCTTGCTGTGTCTGAATCCAAACTGTGGACCTTGGAGCCACTTTGGGGACACTTTGGGGACTCGGTGGGACAGGACAGAGTACCAACATCTCCATGGTGTGGTCCGTCATTGTGGCATCCTCGTTAAGAGCTAACGAAGGAACGTGGCACATCGTGGCATGGTGTCCACCATGGCTGAACCTGGCGTGTGGCTCCTGGTGCCACCTGGAGATGGACTGGGGACACTCTGGGGACTCAGCAGGACAAGACGGGGTGGTGGCATCTCCATGCCGTGCTCCATCACGGTGGCAGCCTCGTTAGGGCTTAATGAAGGCACATGGTGCCCGGTGGCCCATGTCCTGGCACCGTGACCACCACGTTGAACCCCACCTTGGGGACAGCTTGGGGACACACCAGGCTGGAGGGGGGCGGCGGCCTCCCCGTGCCGCCGTCCCTCGTTGTGGCACCCTCGTTAGCGCCGAGAGAGTGGCAATAAAGGATCTGGAGTGTCGCTGTGGGGTGGGGTGGCCTTGTGGGGGGAAACTGGGAGGACTGGGAGGACACTGGATGGACTGGGGGACTCTGGGGGGCACTGGGAGGGACACTGGGAGACACTGGGGGGGGAACTAGGGGACACTGGGAGACACTGGGGGGGCACTGGGAGACACTGGGGGGGCACTGGGGGACACTGGGAGGGAATTGGGAGACACTGGAGACACTGCGGGGGGCCTGGGGGACACTGGGAGGACACTGGATGGACTGGGAG
>JAJKFH010002961.1:0-15682 GCA_023333565.1 Puffinus mauretanicus | reverse complement strand
CGTACCCTGCTATACGTACCCACCGCGGTGACCAAGCACCAGTGCATATGTACCCTGCTATACGTACCCACCGCCGTGACCAAGCACCAGCGCATACGTACCCTGCTATACATACCCACCGCCGTGACCAAGCACCAGCGCATACGTACCCTGCTATACGTACCCACCGCCGTGACCAAGCACCAGTGCATACGTACCCTGCTATACGTACCCACCGCCGTGACCAAGCACCAGCGCATACGTACCCTGCTATACGTACCCACCGCCGTGACCAAGCACCAGCCATACGTACCCTGCTATATGTACCACCGCGTGACCAAGCACCAGCGCATACGTACCCTGCTATACGTACCCACCGCCGTGACCAAGCACCAGCACATACGTACCCTGCTATATTTACACGTTGTTTATAGGTGTAACGTATACGCCGCACGTGCACAGTGCCCCACGGCCGCCCCGTCCCGCCGCGGTGTCCCCCGGTCCCCGGGACCCCCGAGCAGCTCCGGGGGCGAATCCCACCCCGGGCGGCGGGAGCAGCCCCCCCCCTCTGCCGCGCCTGCTCCCCGCCCAGCCCCGGCCCCGCTGCCCCCGGAACGGCTCCGGACCCCCCGGGCCCCCCCGGGGGCGGGGAGGAGCGGGGCCAGCGGGGCTCTCAGCCCGGGGGGGGGCGGCTCCCCGCGGGGGGGGCGGGAGCGGAAAGCTCTGGGGAGGGGGACGGAGGCGGGGGGCGGGCGCGGCGGGGTCCCGGCCACCCTCCACGGCGGCGTGCGGAAAGCGCCGGGACACCAGGGCTTCCCTCCCGGGGGGGGCCGGGGCTGCCGGGGACCTGCCCCGCGAACTGCTCCTCTCCCGGCAAAGCCGCCGTGCCGTGCCGTGCCGTGCCGTGCCGTGCCGTGCCGTGCCGCGCCGGGCCGTGCCGTGCCGGGCCGTGCCGTGCCGCCGCCGCAGCCGCTGACCGCAGCCCCGCACGCAGCAGCTCTCGCCCCCGGCCCCGGTTCCCCCCCCCCGGTTCGACCCCTCGCCCCGGTTCGGCCCCGGCCCCGCGGCGCGGGTGGGGGCAGGGAGCACCCGAGCGAGCCGGAGGAGGCGGGCGGGCGCCCCGCAGCTGGGGCAGCCCTTGTCTCCCCCGCAAAACCCCCACCAGCCCCGGCCGCCGCCGTCCCGCCAAGGCCGCACGGCAGCCGGCGCGGTGGCGGTGATGGCCCTACCTGGGCAGGCAGCGGGGACCCCCGGCAGGGCCGGCCCCGGCGGCACGGGCGATGTTTGGCGAGGCCGCCCGGCCAGGCCGGCGGTGCCGGCGGGGAGCGGAGCTCGTCACCCCCAGCACTTCCTGCGCCGCGCTCGCCCACGAGCAAAACTTCCTGAGCCGGCCGAAGCGGCGGCGTGGCTGCACCAAAGCAGTGGCATGGCCGGCACTGAAGCGGCAGCATGGCCAGCACTGGCATGGCTGGCACTAAACCAGGGGCATGGCTGGCACCAAACTTGTGGCACGGCCAGCACCAAAGCGGCGGCATGGCCAGCACTGAAGCAGCGGCATGGCTGGCACCGAACTGGCGGCATGACTGCTCCGAAGCAGTGGCATGGCCGGCACCAAAGCAGTGGCATGGCCAGCAGTGGCATGGCCGGCACCAAACCGGTGGCATGGCCGGCACTGAAGTAGCGGCATGGCTGCACCAAAGCGGCGGCATGGCCGGCACCAAACCGGCAGCATGGCCGGCACCGAAGCAGTGGCATGGCCAGCAGTGGTATGGCCAGCACCAATCCGTCGGCATGGCCAGCACCAAACGGTGGCCACCGGCCTCACTGGGCAACGGCATCCTCCCGGCCAGGGCAGGATGGAGAGCAGTGCCAGGGGATTTTGGGGACCACCCCAGTGCAGAACACGCCTGGGCGGTGACCCAGAGCCCAGGGAGCCCCGGGGACAAGTGCTTGCCCACCCGATGGGGTGCCAGCCCCCCCCCAGCTGCCCGAGCCCCCTCCCCGGCTTGGCATCCCACCCCGCTCCCAGGCTGCACCGGCGCCAGGCGGGGCGCAAAGCTGGGGTGGGGGGGTCACCTCTGCCCGCCTCACCCAGGCGAGGGCAGGGGTCCTGCCCCAAAAGCCCTGCGGGGGGGCACACCACCGCCCCCCCATCCCCATCCCCCACAGATGCCTCGGGGCAGGGGGTCCCACCCAGCACCGTCACCCGGGGCTGCAGAGAGGGGGCAACCCCCCCCCACCCCGGGAGCAGGGCTCTGCCTCCCCCTGGGGACCCCCCCCCTCCCTGGGGGCCCTGGGGTCCTGGGGCAGTGGGGGGGGGCAGGCGCAGCGCTGCTCCCCGGGGGGGGGGGCCATGCAGCCTTGCTCAGCATCCCGCTGCGTCCGCTGCATCACCCCCCACCCCAGGAGGACGCTCGCACCCAGGGGCTCCTCTCCCCCCCCACCCCGACTCCCACCCCTGGCTCCGCGCCCGCCTGCTGCTCTGCAGGATTTTGGGGTGCTGTGGCCGTGGCACTGGGGGGGGGGGGGTGGGGTGTCACGCCCCGGCAGCTGCAGCAAAACCAGCCCGGCCTCGGTGCAGCAAACCCTGCGCTTGCAGGGAGGTGCTGCGGCTCAGCGAGGGGGGGACATCAAGGGGGGGGCCGCGAGCGCTGCTGTCACCGACGCCCGGCTGCTCTCGTGTCATCCGGCCGCAGCAGCCGGCAGCTGCCTGCTCCCCCCTTCCCCCCGCCGCGCTGCGGTTTGCTGCCTGCCCCCCCTCGCTGTGATGAGTTCCTCAGGCCTCAGCGCTGCCCACACTGCTGCCCACATTCTGCCAGGCACTGGGGGGGGCAGACGCACAGGCTGGGGTGACGGGGGTGACCGGGGTGGCGGGGGTGACCGGGGTGGCGGGGGTGGCGGGGGTGGCAGGGGTGGCCGCACCCAGCCAATATTTCAGCCCCCGAGAGGCGCATCAAGCCCGGGAGAGGAAAGAGCCGCAGAGCCCAGCACTCACGGAGCCCACCGTCAGGATTCGGCCCCGCATCCCCCCCCACACCCCCCAAAAGAGGCTGGGGACACAGCTGGGGTGTCCCTGGGGGTGACACCCCCCCCACCCGGGACAGTGTGACACTAGAGGGAACCGCTGCCCTGGGCAAGAGCAGCCACAGCCCCACTCGTGATCCCCCCCAGCCGGCTGGGGCCCCCCAGGGGATGTGCTGGGGCTGGGGGGTGCGGGTACCCCAGGGGATGGGCTGGGGCTGGGGGGGGTGCGGGTACCCCAGGGGATGTGCTGGGGCTGGGGGGGGTGCAGGTACCCCCAGGGGACGTGCTGGGGCTGGGGAGGGTGCGGGTACCCCAGGGGGATGTGCTGGGGGGGGTGCAGGTACCCCAGGGGATGGGCTGGGGGTGCCGGGTACACCCAGGGGGATGTGCTGGGAAGTCACCCGGGTACCCTAGGGGGCGATGCTGGGGCTGGGGGTCTGCTGAGTACCCAGAGGGATGTGCTGGGGCTCGGGGAGTCTTGAGTACCCCAGGGGATGTGCTGGGGCTGGGGAGGTCTGCCCAGCCCCAGGATGTGCTGAAGTGCAGGTACCAGGGGACTGGAGCTGGGGCTAGAGTGCAGAGCCAGGAGATGGGCTGGGGCTTGGGGGTGTGGAGTACTTGGGAGGTGGGCCCAGGGGGTCTTGAGGTACCAGGGGATGTGCTGGGGGGGTGCGGGTACCCTAGGGGACGTGCTGGGGCTGGGGGGGGTGCGGGTACCCCAGGGGATGTGCTAGGGCTGGAGGGGGTGTGGGTACCCCAGGAGGTGGGCTGGGGGGGTGCGGATACTCCCAAGCACCCCATGCCATCACCACGTGGACCTGCCCAAGGGTCCCACCCCCACCGCAGCAGCCCCCCCCGGGGACCCCGCTGCCTCGGGGCACTCCCAGGCTGAGCCCCCCCTTACCTCCGGTGGGACGCGGCCCTGGGGGGCAGCACGGGCGGGCGGCTGGGCGGCGGGGGGCCCTTCAGGGACTGGCACTTGCCTTCCAGCTGGTGACGCTTGGCCGGCAGCGGGGGCAGGGGGGGTCTCGCCCCGCATTCGGCCGGGGGCTTCTCGGCGAGGGCCGGTGGCGAGGGCACCTCGGGGGCCGGGGGGCGGCTGCGGGGTGCGGCGGGGGGCTCGGGGCTGCCACCCCTTAGCGGTGGGGAGAATTTGACGGGGGGGCGGCAGCCCACCCTGGGCGGGATGGGTGGGGGCCGCTGGGCGAAGCTGGCACCCTGCTCCGGCTCCAGCAGCGGGGACCCACCGGGCAGCGCCGGGCACCGGGGCTCCGGCTGCTCCGGCTGCTCCGGCTGCTCCGGCACCGTCGCGGTGCTCAGGCGGAAGATGTGGCGCTTCAGGGGGACGGGTTTCCTGGCGGGGGGCTGGGGGGTCCCGGCGGGCAGGGTGACCTCAGCGAAGGCTTTCTGCAGCCCCAGGAGGATGCGGCGGCGGTGGCCCGGCAGCACCACGCCGAGACCGGTGAGCGCCTGGTCCGTCAGCGCCCGGCAGTCCCACACCGTCCACAGCTCGCTCCGCTGGAAGCTCTCCACGTACTGGTCGAGGTGGAGGGCCGCCAGCCAGGCGGCCACCGGCAAAGACCCCCCCTCCTCCATGGCGGGAGCCCGGCCGCGGGGACCTCGTGCCGCTCAGCGCATCTCCTGCGCCCAGCGAGGCTCAGGGCGGCGTCGGGACCTGGGGATGGAGAGAAGCAGCGATGAGCTCGGGGTCAGGATCAATCCTGGACCACGCGCCGGCTGAGGCCCAGGGTCCCAAACCCAGTATTTCCCAGTTAAGCAGCTGGTTTTCGGAGGGGCTCCGCGCCTCCGACCTCCCTCTGTCCCCAGCAGGATCGGGGACGCCGATCGGGCACCTCCCCTGAACCGAGGGGGCTGCAGGGGTCCGGGAACGCCGGAGGGTCCCGGTTTCGGCGTCTAAACGTAGATGCCATCCCCGCCGAGGCTCGCCGGGCGACGGCACCGCGCGGCCCTGGCAGGGCAGGGTGTGGGGTCCCCGTGAAGCCCCCACAGCTGCACCCCAGAGCAAGAAGCCGCCGGGACGCAGCGGTGACGGTGCCGAGGGGCAGCGGGACGTCCCAGGTGGGGCTGATCCCCAATTCTGGGTGGGTGCCCCCCAGGGCTGTCACCCCCCCGGGCGCAGCTCCCTGCCACAGCCCCCATTTACACCAGCGCCAGGATCCGGCCCTGCGCAGGAGGCAGGCGATCTCCCGGGGGGTGCTCGGGCAATTTTGGGGTAATCGATGGGGAGCGTCGCATCAATCGCTGCAGAGCCCCTGCAGAGGGGCAGGCAGCCCCCCCCAAAGCCCCCCGCTCTCCCTGCCCCCGGGATGGGGGGGACACGGACAGACGGACATATGGATGGAGTCCCGGCTGTCCTCGGCACCTCCGGCACAGCGCCCTGGGGTGCACCCAGCTGGCAGAGCACCCTCGGGGCACCCAGGGATTGGGTTGGAGGGGGGGACGCGGGGGCTCGCTCGGTGTCCCAGGTCCTGCCGGACCCCGGGCGGGTGGCAGAGCACCCGTGGCACCCCACAGCCACCGGCAGGGCCGACCCCGTCCTCGCGCCGAGCAGCGGGGAGGGGACACCCTGCCCTCTGGGCACAGCCGGCGCACCCGCCGGGGCAGGATGCATCCCCTGGCCGTGCCGGCACGCGGGCCGCGCTCCTGGCGGCACTGCCGGTGACCCCGGCACGCATCTTATTTTGGGTTTGCCAGGGGCTTTTTTAGACCTGCTGAACAGGAGCCAGAGGATTTCCTGGTGCTGCGAACCCCCCGGCGCCCAGTCTGCCCGTCAGAGTCACGTTTCCTCTGAGTCAGCCCCCCCGACCC
Source organism: Puffinus mauretanicus (assembly GCA_023333565.1). NCBI lineage: Eukaryota > Metazoa > Chordata > Aves > Procellariiformes > Procellariidae > Puffinus > Puffinus mauretanicus. The sequence goes on along the minus strand of JAJKFH010002961.1, from coordinate 9,850 downwards.
CTCCGGCCGGCGCTTGCGCTTTCGGCAGCAGGCAAAGTGCACGGCAGGGCCAGGCTCATCCTCTTCCTGGCACTAACCGGGCACAGCCGAGCCTGGCAGACCCCCGCGGCGGTGCGAGGTCCGGGCTGGCAGCGGGGGTCACCTGGCGGCCCCCCACCCCCAGGCACATTGCCGCAGGGGTCCGGCCGCGGTGCCCCTTCCCCGGCACAGCTTGGCTTGGCTTCAGGCTCCTGCTGAGGAAGGAGCAACGGGGACCCCGGGGCCGACTGCCCCCCACGGCTCCTTGCCGGCCGCACCAGAGAAACCAGCAGCACCCAGGACCTTCCCACTGGTCCCAGCAGACCCAACCAGCAGCACAAAAATCCCTGACGCAGCGTCAAAGCCGAGGGGCCGCGCGCCCGCGGGCCGGCCCTTTCCCTCTCCCACCTCCACAGCTGAATAAAAAAAAAACCCCATTTACGATTAAAAATAGCCAAGTGCCGGCGCCGGGTGACATCGCTGTCACAGGACGTCCGGTGCTGCCTGCGCAGGCAGGCTCGTCCCCCGGCCGGTGGCTGCCTGCAACGCGCTCCTCGCAGAGGCAAAACCCCACGGCGGAGCAGAGGGAAAGGCGGTGGCACCGGCGGGGGGGGTCCCACTCGTGTCCCCTCCCGGCAGGAGTCACCGCGAGCGTCGCCCATTGCCACGGGTGACGGCAGCCCCCGCCCTGCGCCGGGGCCGTCGAAGCTGCGGCGGGACGGACCCACCTCCGGCAGCCCGGAGTTTGGGGTGGGCGCACACCCACGACCCCCCTGGCACAGCCTTGCCGGGAGGAGGAGAGTGCGCAGCGGCGTCACCGCCGTCACCGCCGGTCCTGCCGCTGCACCGCGTGGGAAGCGGATGGGTTTGTGCCGCGCGGCTGGCACGGGACACCCCTGGGACGAGGCCTGTGCCGCTGCGAGGGGAGAGCCGCACCCGCCGGGCGCTCACCGTGCACGTGCCGGCGGCGCGCCGGGGCGGCCACGGGGCCTCGCCGCTGCTCGCCGGGACCGGGGACAAAGCTCCGCCGAGGGACCCGCGGCTCGCCCTGGGACCCGGCCCTTTGGCCTCCCCGAGTAAATCATTCATCAGTGACCCTCCCGCCGCCGGTCACTAAATCCTTCCACCTCCGCCCAAAAAAGAGACGAGGAAATTCCAGAAACAAAAATCAACTCGCGGAGCCGCCGTAACCCCGCCGGCTGCCGGCGACCGGAGGGGGGGGGGCACCCCGCCCTGGCCCCCGCCAGCCCTTTCGGCGCTCAGCTCCTCGCCGTGCTCACCCGCCGCATTCCTCCCCGGGATTAGGCAACCCCGCCGGTTTTGTAAGAGACTTAACGGCTGCAAGAGCGGCGTGAGGAGGGGCTGCGCACCGCCCCCGGCACCGGGGCAGGGGTGGGCAGCAACGCCGGGATGCCGAAACATGCCGGGGACAGCCCCAGCCCCATGCCAAGCCCACGCTGCCCTCGGTCTGCCCGTGCTGGGGGTGGGGGTGACTGGGGATGGTCCCCATGGTCCCCAGAATCCAGGCCGGGGGGCTCTGCCATCCCCTCTGCTCCCAAACCGGGTGCTGGCTGCTTTCCCGGCAGGCTCCCGCAGCCGCCCCATCCTCACCGGCCCCGCTCAACTTAGCAGCGGGGTTTTGGGTGCTCTTTGTCCCTGGCCACCCGCACGCGAGCCCCAGGGAGGGCCCAGCACCGCGCTGGGCTCCCGGAGCTCAGCCTCCACCCAGGGCACCGGGCACCCATCCTGGCACCCAGCCTCGGGGGACACCCTGCGCCCAGGCTCCCTTTCCCAAGCGGAGTTCAGCAAGAAAACAGCCGTGCCCTCCGCTTTGCAGCCACCCCAGCCGGGACCCCCGCCCACCCCGAAGCCCTGGCTTTGCTTGCCGGCGGTGCCAGGCGGTGCCTCAGCCGCCGAGCAGCACCGGGCAGCACCTCCACCGGCAGCAGCGGCCCCGGCACGCACCGCCGCAAACCAGCTGCGGCTCCCCCGGCGCCATGCGCTGCAGCTTCCCCACCCGAGGGGCTGCTCCGGGGTCCCCCTCCGGGTGCCGCAGGCAGGAGATCCCGAGCCCCCCCTGTGCCGCGGGGACGCGCCCGTCCTTCTCCCCCTGCATCCCACCGCTGCCGGCGGGGCCGCGGGTTTCCCACCCTACAAACCGGAGACCAACGGCTACGGGCAGCAGGAGCGTGCGTGGCGGTAATGAGGGCCAGGCTCATTAGAGTAACGAGCTGTGTGTGCGATGGGAAGGGCGGTGGGCTCTGACTGGGGGTCGCAGCCAAGCACGTTGCCTTCACCGGCTCCGGCAAAGCCCCGATCGCTGCAGAGGCGACCGCACAAGCCCCCTGCACCCTGGCAGCCCCACGGCACCCAGCTAAATCATCGTTACCCCTAACGAGGCAGCGGGGAGTCAAGCGGTTTGACCAGGACCGGTCAGTGCGTCAGCGGCAGAGCTGCACCGCGCGGCTCCGACGACAGCCGGGCTGGCGGCAGCACCGTCCCCGGGCACCGGCAACCAAACCGCGGCCGCCCCACGGCTCTTCCCTGCCCATCCCTTCCGGGGCACCCGGGCGAGGCGGAGGGGGACGGGCACAGGAGCCGGTCAGGCGTGCATCGCCCGTTTGTCCTCTCCAATTCCCATCCGATTCCTCCTCCAGCGCCGGCAGCCCGGCAGGCAGGGCAGGCAAACCCTGCCTACACCCTGGCGTTCCCCTTTCCCAGGCCCTTGGGCTCGTTAATCAATGAGAGTTAATTAAAGCGGGCGAAGCACGGTACCTTGGCTCAGCTGCGGGAGGTGGATGGGGCGAGGAGGCTGGCGTGCCGCAGCCCATGCCCGGCTGCCCGGCCGGCGCGGCGGAGGCTTGCGGAGGGGTCTCTGCCCCGCCAAGGACTTCCTCAAACGCCGCCCCGGCGATCGGGAACTTGCCGAAAAGCTGAGACGGGCGTTACGAGCCCTGGGCACGGGGGGACGTGTTGCAATAACCACCGCTCGCTCGCTGCTCGCCGGCCCCGGCAAAGCCCGCGGTATCTTGGCACGGCCGAGAAGCGCCAACCGCAGCCGCCATGGGAGAGGAGGACCCCGGTGCCGGACGAGCCGCGGCTGACGGCAGGACGGGGCAGGGCCTTCGGCGAGAGAGGAAGGAAGAAACAGGGAGGGTGGTCCCTGGAAAGCTGCACGGCGCGGCACGGCTCCCCGGCACCGTGGTGGGGACCGGGGCACTGGGGACGGGGTGTCCTGGGGTCAGCAGGACAAACTGAGCCCCGGCCACCGGCAAGGAAGCGGCCGGATGGCTGCCACGTCCCCACCACCCCGGGACCCCCTGGGAGGGCAGCCCCTCACCCACGGGGGTCCCAGTGGGCACCGGGGACAGGGAGCCGGGTCATGGGGGGACCTGTGGGAACGGGGGTGGCCGTCAGTGGGAAGGGGGGTGCTCAGCCGCACGCTCCCGGCTGCGTTGGGCAACCAGCCTCGCACCAAGGCGGTTTTTAGCCCTTTCTGCCTAAATTAAGAAAGGATCCTCAGCCAGGGCCATCCGGGATGGGGCCGATGTCCCCAACGTCCCCGCAGGACCCGGGGGACGGACCCAGCCCGGCAGAGGAGCCCAGCACCGACCTGCCTGGGGCTGCCGCAGCCACCGCCGCCCTCGGCCGGGAATCGAAAGCGCCGCATCCTCGCACCGAAACTCGCCGCCGGGAATCCTCGGCGAGCAGAAAATGCCCAAAAGCAGAAGCAGGGTCCCGGGTTCGTACCGAGCCCTGGCTCCCGGCAGCACCGCGCCCCACAGACCTCCCACCGAAACCGCTCCGGCGCTTCACCGCGGCAGAGTCCCATCAGTTCAGCAGCTGCAAAGGTCTCACTTTGGGAAGACGAAGCTCTTTCATTTTCAAGATCTCGCGGTGGAGCACAGGCCAGTAAACACAACATGCAAATAATATTCAAACACAGCAGGCCCCAGGCAGCATCCAGAAATCAAGTTAAATCTTGCAAAGTCATCAAAATCTAGGGGTGGAAAAGGTTCTTCAGAGCCTCTTCCTGCTGCCAGCGATTCAAATCTCAAAGGGCTTCGTGTTCGAGCAGCCGGGACGGCTCCCCAGCCTCGCTGCAGGCTGCTCGCCTTGCTTTACCGCTCCTCCGCACCCTGCCCCCCTCCGGGGCTGCACCGCCTGCCGGGCTCCCCGCCGTGGGAACTGCCCGAAGGCAGCCGGGATGGCGGTGCAGGGCCTGCATGGGGGTGCAGGGCGTGCATGGGGGTGCGGGGCCTGCATGGAGATGCGGGGCCTGCATGGAAGTGAGGGGCGTGCATGGATGCGAGGGGCGTGCATGGGGGTGCGGGGCGTGCATGGATGCGAGGGGCGTGCATGGAGATGCGGGGCGTGCATGGAAGTGAGGGGCGTGCATGGATGTGAAGGGCGTGCATGGGGGTGCAGGGTGTGCATGGATGCGAGAGGTGTGCATGGGGGTGCAGGGCGTGCATGGATGCAAGGGGCCTGCATGGGGGTGCAGGGCGTGCATGGGGGTGCGGGGCCTGCATGGAATGCGGCAGGTGCATGGATCTGGCGATGCATGGATGGCATGGGAGTGCCGAAGCGTCTGGGGTGCTGGGCGATGGATGCATGGGGGGTGCGGGGCGTGCATTGGGGTGCGGGGGGTCGTGCATGGGGGTGTGGGGTGTGCACAGTGGTGCAAGGTGTGCACGGCAGCTCGGGGTGTGCATGGCAGCGCAAGGTGTACATGGCCCGTCGGGGTGTGCATGGGGATGCGGGGGTGTGCATGGCTGATGGAGGTGCGCATGGGGGTGCGGGGTGCGCATGGGGGTGCGGGGTGTGCGTGGTTGGTCGGGGGTGCATGGCAGTTTGGGGTGCGCGTGGCCGCTGGGCGTGTGCCCAGCAGCTCAGGCAGCGCGTGGGGCACGCGGCAGCTCGGGGTGCAGGCCCGGTGCCCGGGAGCGGCGCGGCGGCTGGGCCGTGCTGGAGGGAAGGCGGCAGCACGGGAGGAGCGGGCGGCGGGAGGGGAAGCCGTGAGCCAAGGCGATGCCGTCCCGTCCTGCCCGCGGGACGATGAGGAAGGATGAGGAAGGCGATGAGGAGGGTGATGAGGAGGGCGTCAGGGACCAGGAGGCAGGGAAACGGGGGGTTCCTCATTTCCCCCAGGTCCCACTCGTGTTCCCCTTCTCTCTCTGGAAGTAAAACCCAGGAAGGTGAAGCGTGCCCTGGGCTGCGGCACGAACGAGGACACCCGAGCGGCCGGGCATTGCTGCCCACCTTGCAAAGCTAGCCAGAAAGGGGGAGAATCCAGCAAAAAAGGGGGCAAATCCAGCAAAAAAGGGGAGAATCCAGCAAAAAAGGGGGCGAATCCAGCAAAAAAAGGGGAGAATCCAGCAAAAAAAGGGGTGAATCCAGCAAAAAAGGGGAGAATCCAGCAAAAAAGGGGAGAATCCAGCAAAAAAAGGGGCAAATCCATCGGGCCACCGATGTCCCTGCCCCGCGGCGCCCCGGCGGGATGCTCTCAGCTCCTGACACACTTTCTGGAAGCCGCCTGGAAAATAGGTCAGGAAACCGGACCCCGCGTGCACGGCCCCCCCACCCCAGCCCCCCCGGGCACGGGGCCGTCCCCCACCTCCCGGGGTCCCGCGATGCCGTGGGGGGACCGTGCCGAAACGCCGGCTGCAGGCTGAGGATGCCCCCACGGAGCGGCGGTCCCGGGCACCTCCGGAATCATCCACGGCACCGGCACGCGGCACCGAAACCAGGTGGGCCCCGGTTTCGCCTTCCCGTAATTGGGAAGTGAAAGTCTCTCGGTGAAGGGCTTAACCGCCGCGGCTGCAGCCGGGGGGTCCTTTGCCGGCCCCGCTGCCCTCCCGCCGCCTCCTCCTCCTCCTCGGGGCGCAGCGGGCACCCAGCTCACCCCTGGGGCCACCCAAAAACTCTGCCTGGAAAGAGCCAGCTCAGCGGGAGGTGGCAGCACCCCGACCCCACGCACAGACACACACCCCCCCAGCAGCCGGGTCGCACCGTGCCAGGGCCACCCCCTGCACGCCCCCGGCTACCACGGCACTGCCCGGCAGCCCTTCGGCAAGGACGGGCCACGCCTGGATGCTCCCGGCAGGGAGAGAGGGACGGGTACCCCCACCCGCGTGCCCTGGCTCCCCCCTTCGCAAAAGCCTTTCCGCACAGCAGCCCCCCCCGTTACCTGCAGATCTGGGGGGTCCGAGCACCGCCCCGGCCCCTCGCAGCATCGCCTGCCTGCAGCGCCGGGCCGGCAGCGCGGGCAGGAGGAGGAGGAGGAGGAGGAGGAAGGCCATGCCGGGGTGGGGGGCACGGCGACGCTTTCTAACCTGCCCCGGCCGGGCGGGAAGCCCCGAATTATTTTTAGACTTTTTTTGTTTCCCCCTCAAGCCGTGCCGCCGGCAGCAACGCAGGGAGAGGGGCGATGACCCCGGCCCGCGCCGCCCCCCCCCCCAGATTTCACCGCCTGCTGCGGAGGTTTCTGCATTTTGACGATTTATCGCATCCACCTGCACAGCTTCCCCCGGGCTCCCTCCTCCCCACGGCCGGGGGTCCCTGCCGCGGGACCCTTGCCGGAGCCGCCCGAAGCCCCCGGCACGCGGTGCCGGTGCCCAGGACCCTCCCAAGCTGACGGAACGGGACTTGATTTGCCGGGGAGGGGGCCAAAAAGGGTGATAAAAAGACCCGGCACGCAGCGCATCCCGCCCGGCTTTGGAGAGGAGAAGAGCCGCCGGACACCGGCACGGGGGAGCACGGGTCCCTGCCGCCCCCCAGCCCCCCCAAATGCCCGGGGCTCACCCCCCCCGCCGGGTTTTCCAGGTTCTGGCAGCAAACGACCTGCTCGGGGGGGGGGGGGTCAGGGGACGTGGGGCCCGGGGGGGTGCAAAAACCCAATATTGCTGTAAACGACCCCAGCCCTGCGGTCCGGCTGCTTCCCGTGACAGCTCAGCCCCGGCAGCCGCCGCCGCGGACGGGAGCACCCCGGAAAACAACCGGCAGCTCTCGGAGGGCCTTTCCCCGGCACAGACACGGCCTTCCTCCCGACACGGGTCCCGGCACCCCGGGGCATCCCGGTGGGAGCCAGCGAGCCCCGGCACGGCCGCCCGCCCACGGCACCCGGGCCTGCCGCCCGGCGCCAGACGTGCCTTCAAAGGCTGGTTTTTGGGGGTGAACGCCGCAAAATTAAAACCGCAACCCTGCCAGACGTACCGGGACGCCGTGAGGAGGAGGAGGAGGAGGAAGGCGAGAGAAACCCGCCGGCGGCGTTACCCGGCGTTCGGGCGCTGCCGGGGGGGATCGGCGCTGCGCGGGCGCTGCTGGCAGGGATCCCGGCAGGGACCCTGGCCGGGCCCTCGGGGTCCCGCTCTCCCGGGCTTTACCCCTCTGTCACCGGCCCCGGCCCCGCCACCGGTCCCCGGCGTCCCCGGGCACGTCCCTCACCCCGGCAGGCGGCGGGAGCCCCGGTGAGCGCGGCACAGGCTATTCTGCACCTCGGCTCCCCGGGGCGGGCGGGGAACGGGGGCCGTCAGGGGCCCCGGGAGACTGGGGTTGAGCTGGGTTATACTGGGGTTGGGTTGGGTTATACTGGGGTTGGGCTGGGTTATACTGGGGTTGGGCTGGGTTATACTGAGGTTGGGCTGGGGTATACTGGGGTTGAACTGGGTTATACTGGGGTTTGGCTGGGGTGTACTGGGGTTGGGCTGGGGTATACTGCGGTTGGGCTGGGGTATACTGGGGTTGGGCTGGGGACTACTGGGATGAGCTGGGGTTGAGCTGGGCTGCACTGGGGATGAGCTGGGGTATACTGGAATTGAGCTGGGGACTACTGGGATGAGCTGGGATTGAGATGGGGTATACTGGAATTGAGCTGGGCTATACTGGAATTGAGCTGGGGAGTACTGGGGATGAGCTGGGATTGAGCTGGGCTGCACTGGGGATGAGCTGGGGTATACTGGAATTGAGCTGGGCTATACTGGAATTGAGCTGGGTTATACTGGGGTTGGGCTGGGTTATACTGAGGTTGGGCTGGGTTACACTGGGGTTGGGCTGGGTTATACTGGGGTTGGGCTGGGGTATACTGGAATTGAGCTGGGTTATACTGGGGTTGAGCTGGGTTATACTGGGGTTGGGATGGGTTATACTGGAATTGAGCTGGGGACTACTGGGATGAGCTGGGATTGAGCTGGGCTGCACTGGGGATGAGCTGGGGTATACTGGAATTGAGCTGGGCTATACTGGAATTGAGCTGGGGAGTACTGGGGATGAGCTGGGGTGTATTGGGGTTGAGTTGGGATGTGCTGGGATTGAGCTGGGGTCTGACGGGAGTGAGCTGGGGTGAGCTGGGGTCTGCTGGGCTTGAGCTGGGTTATACTGGGGTTGAGCTGGTGTGTGCTGGGGATGAGCTGGGGCATACTGGAATTGAGCTGGGGTGTGCTGGGGTTGAGATGGGGCATACTGGAATTGAGCTGGGGTGTGCTGGGGTTGAGCTGGGGCATACTGGAATTGAGCTAGGGGGTACTGGGGTTGAGCTGGGGTGTACTGGGGTTGAGCTGGGATATACTGGAATTGAGCTGGGGTGTGCTGGAGGTGAGCTGGGGTGTACTAGGGTTGAGCTGGGGTCTGCTGGGGATGAGCTGGAGTATACTGGAATTGAGCTGGGGGGTACTGGGGTGTGCTGGAGGTGAGCTGGGGTCTGCTGGGGATGAGCTGGGTTATACTGGAGGTGAGCTGGGGTCTGCTGGGGATGAGCTGGGTTATACTGGAGGTGAGCTGGGGTCTGCTGGGGATGAGCTGGGGCATACTGGGGTTGAGCTGGAGTCTGCTGGGGAGGAGCTGGGTTATACTGGGGTTGAGCTGGGGTCTGCTGGGGAGGAGCTGGGGCATACTGGAGTTGAGCTGGCGAGTACTGGGGCTGTGAGCTGGGGCGTACTGGGGTTAATCTGGGATGTGCTGGGGGGTGGGTGTGTCCAGGCAGGGGGCACTGAGCAATTTTGGGGCGCGGGTGCAACCTGCCCCCCCCCGCGCCCCCGCAGCACCGGGTGCCCCGGCAGCAGACGGGGGAAGCGTCACCCCCGGGGAGGAGGTGATGCCCCCCGGCAGGGTTGGCACCCCCAGCCCCTGGGCATCGCCCACGCCAGCGGGCAGAGAGCGAAGCACGGTGGGAGCAGACCAGCACCTCTGGGCAGCACCCAGCACCGCTGGGCAGCACCCAGCACCTCTGGGCAGCACCAGCACCTCTGGGCAGCACCAGCACCTTTGGACAGCACCAGCACCTCTGGGCAGGACCCAGCACCTCTGGGCAGCACCAGCACCTCTGGGCAGCACCAGCACCTCTGGGCAGGACCCAGCACCTCTGGGCAGCACCAGCACCTTTGGGCAGGACCCAGCACCTCTGAGCAGCACCCAGCACCTCTGGGCAGCACCCAGCACCTCTGAGCAGCACCAGCACCGCTGGGCAGGACCCAGCACCTCTGGGCAGCACCAGCACCGCTGGGCAGGACCCAGCACCTCTGAGCAGCACCCAGCACCTCTGGGCAGCACCCAGCACCGCTGGGAAGCACCAGCACCGCTGGGCAGGAGCCAACACCTCTGAGCAGCACCCAGCACCGCTGGGCAGCACCAGCACCGCTGGGCAGCACCCAACACCTCTGCGCAGAACCCAACACCTCTGGGCAGCACCAGCACCGCTGGGCAGCACCAGCACCTCTGGGCAGCACCCAGCACCTCTGAGCAGCACCAGCACCTCTGGGCAGCACCCAGCACCTCTGGGCAGCACCAGCACCTCTGGGCAGGACCCAGCACCTCTGGGCAGCACCAGCACCTCTGG
>JAJKFH010002099.1:0-12994 GCA_023333565.1 Puffinus mauretanicus | reverse complement strand
GCAGAAACTGCTGAAGGAGAAGGTGAATTGAGCCAGTTTGCAGAGGTGAAAGCCATCCAGCTGGCCTTGGACATTGCTGAACGAGAAAAATGGCCAGTACTTTATCTCTATACTGGCTCATGGATGGTGGCAAATGCCCTGTGGGGGTGGTTGCAGCAGTGGAAGCAGAACAACTGGCAGCGCAGAGGTAAACCCATCTGGGCTGCCGCGTTGTGGCAAGATATTGCTGCCTGGGTAGAGAACCTGGTTGTAAAAGTACGTCACGTAGATGCTCACGTACCCAAGAGTCGGGCCACTGAAGAACATCAAAACAACCAGCAGGTGGACCAGGCTGCTAAGATTGAAGTGGCTCAGGTGGATTTGGACTGGCAACATAAGGGTGAATTATTTATAGCTCGGTGGGCCCATGACACCTCAGGCCATCAAGGAAGAGATGCAACATATAGATGGGCTCGTGATCGAGGGGTGGACTTGACCATGGACGCTATTGCACAGGTTATCCATGAATGTGAAACATGCACTGCAATCAAGCAAGCCAAGCGAGTAAAGCCTCTTTGGTATGGAGGACTGAAACGAAGAAGTTCCTGACAAACTCTCTAAGACTCAGTTTGGACTTTTAGAAAGCAGGTATTATTTATTGCAGCACTGGACGCACAGGGGATCACTCCACCTAGTGTGCGTGCCAAATTACTTAACCATAGAAGTTATATACAGTTAGAGTATACATATTCATTACATTTCCTGGAAGTCGTTAACATATGCAAAAGTCTCAGTCTTCACACATACTTAGTTTTAGCTCCTGGCTTAAGTAGCGCAATTCTCCCTAGCACCACCCTCTATATCTCAAGATACAAGGTTGGCCTCCTTATCTAGAATACTAAATTTCAAGGCCTTTTTATCTACTATGTGTCAGGTCGGCCTATTCACAAAGTATTCCTAACCATCTGCATCATTTCAACCAAAGAACTGTAAATCTCTTCATTGTTCCTTCGTATTTGACGTTAATCCCTATCAATCCCTCCTTTTCTTTTGAGGGTATATAGTTAAAGCTATATCCCTCAATAAATTAAGCTCCTTTGAGGCTATAGAAGGAGAACTTCACTGTAGTTCCTCTTATATTAGTCTCACCTTCTCAGAACTTTGGTTTCCAATTATAGAACATTTCCAAAAACACTGTATTATTACATATGTGCAAACAAAGCCCAATATAGCAATCAAAAGAATACCTAATAACTTTCTCACCCATTGACTAAGGTCGGGAATCCAGGAGGTTAACCATTTGAATGTTTCCCCAAGTCCATATGAAGTGTCATCTTTCTGTAGTTCATGGAGCAATTTTGTCTGTTTCCAAATTTCTTCTAAATCAGTAGAAATTCTACCACTTTGATCTACGTATACACAACAGCTTGTGTTTAGCATTGTGCATACTCCTCCTGGAGAGGTTAACATCATGTCCAAAGCCATTCTATTCTGAAGGGTTATTTCTGCCAATTCAGACACCTCTTCTTGCAAGGCCTTTATAGCATCATAGGTTTCGTTCCCAATTTTCTCAACCATAGCAGATATATTTACTATAGCTTTCTCTAGTTCACCAACTCCTAAGCATGGGATAAACCATCGTGCAAAAGAATGGAATGCAGTGGGTCTCTCTACTAATAGAGTGATTGATAGTAGTTAAAGGATTAGTCTGATACTTTGTTGTGTAAGTTAACTGAGGCACCTCACAAGGACAGTTCCTGATAAGAACTAGGAACTTGCCTTAAGAAACCAGCTAAAACTGACCCTGCAGTTCGGACAAAAGTAAGAGGACAACTGAGTCTGCGCAAGAACAAAAGGTTACTAGCAGTGATGAAGAGGAACTATCAGCCTTCATCCCCACGACCCCCGACGACCATCACTAGGAGGCAATGCGCAAGCGCAGATAGGAGGGGTCTATGGAAATGACTTCTTGGAACTCATTTTAATACAAAGCAGGGACAGGTCATGCATATGTATAGGCGTATTACGAAACTATGAATATGTAATGTTTTACTGTATATATTGATGGTAAGTGCCGCGTTGAGGCGCGCACGACTTTGGTGGGACTACCCCCCGTGCTGCCCAGCGCTGAATAAACATACTTACTTTACAATCACTGGGCGTTATGGAGTCAATTTCCACAGTCAGAACAGGTGGGTCTCTCTACTAATGGGTTATTTCCACTTCTCTTACTTCTTCGAAGATATGTTCTTAGCCACATTTTAGATTCTAATTTCTCAACCACAGTAATGTGTGGTACTGCTCCCACAGCACATATCCCTGAGCAATTTGGTGGCAAGACCTTATGGGCCTTGTTTCCACAAATCCAATACCAACCTCTCCCTTCAGGTACCGGCCATTCAAAAGATTCAACAGGTCTTAAACCCCCAATATTTATAGTCTTATTACAATCAGAACAATTTCTGACAAAGTCAGTCTTTGTTAGGCACCTGATTTTGTCCATTCCTCTGGGGGGGGGATTACACTGTTGTACACAGGTACGATATTTTTGTTCCGGAGTTGGGGTCTCAATTATCCATTCCTGTTCTTTCATTTCCCTACTTACGTTAAAAGAAGTGTTTACCCACAGAGTGTTCCAAGATATACTATCTGGTATAGGTGTCCATCGGGAAGAAACCTCGTAACACTAATGTAGTGTTAAAAGGCAGGCATTCTTTATTGGCAGCGCTGGGGACACGGGGGATCGCTCCACCACAGCGTGTCCCATTTGTTGCACCTTTTACTATAAATTTATACAATAAAATCATAAATATACATAGTATTACATCATTTACTAATACATATGCATGACTAGTCTTCGCTTCGTATTAAAATGAGCTCTCCTCCCATTTACGCCTGCGCACTGTTGCTTGGTGGTGGTCGTCAGGGGTCTTGGAGATGAAGGCCAGTGACTCCTCTTCGTCACCGTTGGCTGACCCTTTTACTTTGCGCAGACTCAGTGGCCTTTTGGCTTTTATCCGACCTAGGTGATTTGCTTCAACTGGTTTTTTCTAAGCATCAGTTGCTTCTTACAATAGTATACTAAATCATCTTCTAATATTTAACAAACCAACAGTCCCTCATGTTCTTCTTATTTGTACATCAAGGACTGTACTATAGAAACATGAACAGAACACTCGACCTGAATTTATAATAACTATTTGTTTCAAACATCTACTCCCAGCAACTAGTGATTTCTTTTGATTTAACCCAATCATGGTTTGGGGCTTTACAGAGGAATTTAAAGTAGCAGCACTGCTTGGTAACTGTGTGGTAACATGTAACATTTCCCCCCTTTGGAAGTCTTGAAATTCTATTTCATTTCAATACTTCCACAATATTAACTATTTACAAAGGCAGGATTCTTGTTTGCTAGATTGTAATTGTCACCATTACTTCCCACTAACGCGAGAGTGATCTTTCGATCAACGGCAGCCTTCCTTGTGAACTCTCTTTTCAAGCAATAGTAGATAAGCAATATCACTAGGGAAATAATTAACAAACACAATATAGTACTTATTAAAGATTTTACCCACGAACTTAGGTTCCATCCTAATCCACTAAAGATTTTATCAAACCAATTTTCTTGCATGTCTGTTTGAATTTCTTGAGTATTCTTTTCTATTTGTCCTAACAAATCCAAATCATGTTCTACATCCTGTGTAACATTTGGGATATGTATGCAACAATGATCAATTCTATCTCTCAAATATCCACAAACTCCATGTTCTTTTAACAAAAGCATATCTAGAGCTATTCTATTCTGCAAGGTCATTTTAGAGGTGGCTTGGAGTTGTAAATTTAATTGTTTAAACCCTTTTCTTGTCACATTAGCTAACTTTTCTACTTGCCCTGTTAATTTATATAACCAAGCCCTATTCCTATACGTTGATAGGGGAGCTAACAAAGACTCTAAGGCCCAGCCAATTTTCACTCCTACCGAAGGTCCATTCCATCTTTCTTCATCAACTTGTGACCTCTTTGCACGAACCAATCTCAAATTTTCACGAGCACCTTTAAAAGGAGCCTTTTTCCAAATTGGGCATAATGTTGGCATCCTTAAAGTAATTTGCCTCACCTTTTTATCCATTGATAAATGGGTGGTCCAGGTTCCATCACTCATTGCCCAAACTAGATGTCCTGGACTTTGAATAGTGGATTTTTGCAACTAAAAACGGCATCTCTTTTAAGCTTATATGAATCATTGAGAATCAAATCATTTTTAAGACCTCTACACCAACACCCATATTTCAATGCAGCCGCCAAAGGGGGAATATCTTGAATCATTTTATCTATTGTACTACAATTATATATCTTTTTACAACTCCACCAAGATACTATATTTTCCTTTTTTTCGGGAAGCGGTTTCTCTATCATTAATAACTGATAAAGCTTGAAAAACTGTTCCATCCCAAGTAAAACACCAAGATATATTAGAGATATATTGAAATTGAGACAGAATTGTCATTGACCACACGGAATCCCATGCAACTGTTCCTTGAACGGTTTGGTTGGTTTGTCTGCATTCCCATTCCATAACTATTTGACTAACATTTTTCTTAATTTGTTCTGCATAATTGCAGCGACCCCCAAAAAAATTACCTCCTGCATATGTAAAATTATAATAGGGTGAACCTACTTTCTTTCCTAATATGTCACAATCCTTTTTGCTATTTACAATTTTCGTTTTTGGCACCCATATTAATTGTTCTCCCCATTTTTGTTTTGGACTTTGTTCACAATGAAGCCCATCCTTATTCAAATTTGTCATTAAAATTCCCCATGGAATTGACTCACCTACTGCTCTTGGAATTGGGAGACATGCCGTTATTCGGGTGACATTTTGCAATTTAGCAAACTCTTTTATCAACCCTATCATTAGATTTTCTTCCGGAGTCCTTTTGGGAATGTGTATCAATTGCTCTGATGAATCTTCAATTTCTGTTTTGTTCATTTGATTTCCTTCTTCTCCAAACAAAGTTCCTACCAATATCAATTGCCAAATTAACACACATTTTCTTACAATCAGACACATTTTAGAGTCAATTTTGCAGTATCTGGATCCCTACTAACAATTTTCCACGACGGGGCCTTCTTTACTCGAGTGTAATGTATCCACGGCTCCACTCCTTCTACTTTGATTGCAGTGTAAGTTGTTAACAGTACCTGGAAGGGTCCCTTCCACTTCTCCTGCAGTGGTTCAGAGTTCCAGGTCCTTACATATACAAGATCACCTGGCTGATACTGATGTACAGGCGTATTCAAGGCAAGTGATCTAGTCAATACCACATATCTTCGGAGTGCTCCAAGGACTTTCCCTAAAGAAATCAAATATCTTTTCAAATCAGTTTCCCCAGTTACCTTCATATCCCCTGGGATTAAAGGAATTTGATAGGCCTTACCATACAAGGAAATTTGCATTGTGGACTTACTTTTACCGGTTCTGCCAACTTAGATCGTCCTGGTTTTCCACTCACCCAAACCAATGGAATTACTGCATTTTCCACTTCTTCTGGAATTTGTTCTTCCTTGGGGAAATCCTGCAACATAAACGCCTTTGCCTCTATAATTTTTGACTCCGGTACTAACAATTTAATTTCCCCATCTCTAAAAGTTATCTGTGTATTTAACTTACTTAACAAATCTCGCCCTAATAAGGGCAATGGGCATTCTGGCATATATAAAAACTGATGAGTTACCCACTGTTTTCCCAATTTAAACTTTAATGGTTCTAAAAAGGGTCGGTTCTCTCTTTGCCCTGTCGCACCAACAACATTAACTGACTTATTACTGAGTCCCCCCTTACACATATTTAATAAGTATGATCGCATTCCACACCGTTCCTGCCACTCCGGATGGTTTCACAATGTGAAAAACAAATCAACATATGCCATCTCATCCCATTTACCTTCCCTCTTACAAAATAACATCAATTGCAGGATGGTATTATATTGTAATGTTCCATTCTCTGGCCATTTTTCCCCATCTTCCAATTTATACATGGGCCACCAATTATTACAATATTCAATTAGCTGTTTCCGAGTCAAAGGATCACCCCCCAAATCTTTCCAATGTTTCAAAATACATCCCAAAGGTGTTCTTTGTGGGACAGGTTTCTTGCTCGGAAAAGTACCCATCCTCCAAAGACTAGTGAGTGGGTGATTGTGCACTATCACCAGGCACTAGTCAGAGGGACCCTTGTTAGAGCTCCCTCCTGTTGGAGCTCCCCCTCCGGGACTCCAACCCCTCCTTTACCCGGGTCTCTAGCCCAACCCTGCGAAGCTTTCGCCGCGACTTATGGGCAGGCGTTACTACTAGGTACCTCTCAGCCCAACTCTGCGTAGCTTTCACCGCGCCTTACGAGCAGACCGCGGGGACTCTACCCCTTTCCTTTTTAGAAAAGAATGCCTTTTTACCTGTTCCAGGGGACTTGCTTTGAATTCTTCGGTCCGGGGATCAGAGGTTCTCCCCGAGAATCCCTCGGTGCCGGCTGGAGGTCCTGTGATCCCACGGATCCGCCGAGATTCACAAGCGGAGTCCCATCTGGGTCGCCAAAACTGTCACCGAAATCGGGAAGAAACCTCGTAACACCAATGTAGTGTTAAAAGGCAGGCATTCTTTATTGGCAGCGCTGGGGACACGGGGGATCGCTCCACCACAGCGTGTCCGATTTGTTGCACCTTTTACCATAAATTTATACAATAAAATCATAAATATACATAGTATTACATCATTTACTAATACATATGCATGACTAGTCTTCGCTTCGTATTAAAATGAGCTCTCCTCCCATTTACGCCTGCGCACTGTTGCTTGGTGGTGGTCGTCAGGGGTCTTGGAGATGAAGGCCAGTGACTCCTCTTCGTCACCGTTGGTTGACCCTTTTACTTTGCGCAGACTCAGTGGCCTTTTGGCTTTTATCCGACCTAGGTGATTTGCTTCAACTGGTTTCTTCTAAGCATCAGTTGCTTCTTACAATAGTATACTAAATCATCTTCTAATATTTAACAAACCAACAGTCCCTCATGTTCTTCTTATTTGTACATCAAGGACTGTACTATAGAAACATGAACAGAACACTCTACCTGAATTTATAATAACTATTTGTTTCAAACATCTACTCCCAGCAACTAGTGATTTCTTTTGATTTAACCCAATCATGGTTTGGGGCTTTACAGAGGAATTTAAAGTAGCAGCACTGCTTAGTAACTATGTGGTAACATGTAACATAGGGATTCCAATTAAGGGAACTCCCTTCTTTGAATGCTCCGGAAAATGAGTACAGGCCCAACAATCTGACTTATTAATGATCTGGACTGTTCTTTGTAACAAGTCTATATGTGAGCTTCTTTTCCATGGATTCCCTGATCCCTCATGGAATAGTTCTATCCAAAAGCAGCAAAGGAATATCAAGTCTCTTAGTGTTTTCATTTCTTACTCAAAAGTTAATATCAGTGTATAATACGTCAAAATTCCAGGTGCAGTTTGCTACATTCGAGAGAGTTCCAGCTTTAACAGTCCTGTCCTCTCAGAAGTCCATTCTCCTGGTGGAGCTTTCTTCACACGAGTATAGCGTACCCAGGGTGTCTGCTCCTTGATCTTGATTGCAGTAAAGGTGGTCAGCAACACTTGTGTCCTGGTTCCATGGGATGAGTTAAATTTTTCTCCCAGCCTAGGGGTGTACAGTTTTGTTTAGTGTGAAAGGGAGCTGCTGATGGCCCATTGATGCTTTGGTTGTTGCTATGGTGCTTGCACCGGGAGGGGGGAGCACAGCCGGGGTGGTGGACCCAGCTGGCCAATGGGTATTCTATACCATGGGACAACATGCTCAGTATAAAAACCAGGTGTGTGGGGGGATCGCCCTCCGTTGGTGACACGCGATCGGCGGTTGGTGAGCAGTTGCATTGTGCATTGCCTGCTTTGTATATTCTGTTATTCACACTCTAAAACTGTGTTCAGTTTTGGGCCCCTCACTACAAGAAGGACATGGAGGCGCTGGAGCGTGTCCAGAGGAGGGCAACGAAGCTGGTGAAGGGCCTGGAGCACAAGTCTTATGAGGAGCGGCTGAGGGAACTGGGGTTGTTTAGTCTGGAGAAGAGGAGGCTGAGGGGAGACCTCATCGCTCTCTACAACTACCTGAAAGGAGGGTGTAGCGAGGTGGGTGTTGGTCTCTTCTCCCAAGTAACAAGCGATAGGACGAGAGGAAATGGCCTCAAGTTGCGCCAAGGGAGGTTTAGACTGGACATTAGGAGAAATTTCTTTACTGAAAGAGTGGTCAGGCCTTGGAACAGGCTGCCCAGGGAAGTGGTAGAGTCACCATCCCTGGAAGTATTTAAAAGACGTGTAGATGAGGCGCTTAGGGACATGGTGTAGTGGGTATGGTGGTGTTGGATTGACGGTTGGACTCGATGATCTTAGAGGTCTTTTTCCAACCTTTAATGATTCTAAGGATTCCCATGATTCTGTTATTGTTGTTGTTCTCATTGTTATTATTACTGTTCTACTTTGTTTTATTTCAATTATTGAACTGTTTTTATCTCAACCTGGGAGCTTTCCTACTTGTGCCCATCCGACCGGAGAGGAGGGAGAGCGAGCGGTTGCATGGGGTTTATTTGCTGGCTGGGATTAAACCATGACAGTCTTTTTTGGCACCCAACGTGGGGCAGCGAAGGGTTGAGATAACAACAGATTAATTAGAGCATATTAAGGAATTTATATCTGTTAACATATTAATTTGTTCTGCACCGTGCTCTTGTTTTTACTGTACCTGTTAAAGATTGGAGTTGGGTTTTGTAGTCTGCTGTGCTCTGCAGTGATTAATGATGTTTTGCCTGGGAGATTTGTTACTAAAACGCTGGCATTGGGGGTTATTTGGTATTTGGGATTTGTAATGAAGCCATTCTGTATTTCGGGTACCACCTCATGGAGACCATTAGCAATTATACCTTTTCCTCCTGAGAGATTTTTTATGGAGGAAATAGAGAATGGCACCCTCGCTACCTTCCTCTATGATGTCATCTCCTTTGTTAAAATAACTTGTCAGTACCTTGAACATCCCTGGGTAGTTAAGATACATCTATTGGTACTCCTTGGGAATATTGTTGTGGTTTTATCCAAGGTTAGTAAGCAATTTAAGAATGTCATCCAGAGATCTGCCCCAAGGCTGGATAGTTATGAGTGGCAGGGCGAGTGGGATAGCATGGGCAAATGCCTAGGACGATGGGCACCCCAGTGTTCTGGAACTTTACCCCTGAACAAGTGCAGAACCCTGAAAAATTAGTAGAATATTTGGAAGAAGTATGCTGTCACCCTGGCCATTCTAGGGAGACGCAAATCACTACAATGTGCTGGGGCCTGGCCCACGCCTACCGAGCCCTGTTTAACACCACTCAGAACCCCCAAGGGGAAGGAAAGGTCTCTGCAGCTGATGACAAAGCAACAGGCCCTGTGGCTACCCCACCCCCCACGGCAAGCACAGTGGCTACCCCACCCCCCAGGGCAGGCACGGCAGCTACTCCGCCCCCTGCAACAGGGAACCAACCCATGCCGGTATCAGTCGCCCCTATACAAAAAAGAAAATGCACAAGAAAATCAGCTCGTCTAGTAAGGGATGAAGATGAACCAGGGCCATCACGAGAACAGGAGGAGGAGGCAGAACCCATAAATGAGATGGTGACCACCCGATCCCTATCCCTGGGTGAGCTGCGAGATATGCGAAAAGACTTCAGCCGTCGTCCAGGCGAGCACATTGTCACCTGGCTGCTCCGATGCTGGGATAACAGGGCCAGTAGCCTGGAATTAGAGGGTAGGGAAGCCAAGCAGCTGGGATCCCTTTCTAGGGAAGGGGGCATTGACAAAGCGATTGGACAAGGGGCACAAGTCCTCAGCCTCTGGAGGCGCCTCCTGTCAGGTGTGAAGGAAAGGTATCCCTTCAAGGAAGATGTTATATGCCACCCAGGCAAGTGGACCACCATGGAGAGAGGTATCCAGTACCTGAGGGAATTAGCCATGCTGGAAGTGATTTATGATGACCTGAACAACGAGCAGTTACCCAAAGATCCAGATGAAGTCAAATGCACCCGACCCATGTGGCGGAAGTTTGTACGGAGCGCACCAGCGTCACATGCAAACTCATTGGCAGTAATGACCTGGAGAGATGGAGAGGAACAAACGGTGGATGAACTGGCTGGCCAACTCCAGCAATATGAAGAAAGTCTCTCTTCCTCCCTACGGGCCTGTGTCTCTGCTGTGGAGAAACTGTCTCAGGAGGTCCAGCAACTCAAAGAGGATATGTCCTACTCCCCACCTGCACGGGCCAGTGTCTCAGCCATTAGGAGCAAGCGTCCCTCTGCTCAAGAGAGGAGACATCGTGGGTACACACGCCGGGGCACCCTGTGGTTTTACCTGCGTGACCACGGAGAGGACATGAGGAAGTGGGATGGAAAACCTACCTCAGTCCTACAGGCACGGGTACATGAGTTGCAAGGAAAAACAACCACAAAAGGGGGTTCTTCCAGGAAAACTGCTGCTCCAGTCTCCAGTGAGCAGTTCCCCAGACAGAGTAGAAGGGCTGATTCCACTTCCGACCTTAACAAAGGGACTTCTGATTCATACTTACAAGAAGTGGATAGCGAATATGATGACCAGGACTAGAGGGGCCCTGCCTCCAGCCAGGTGGAGGAAAGGGACAACTGGGTTTACTGGACTGTGTGGATTCGATGGCCTGGCACATCAGAGCCACAGGAGTATAAGGCTCTTGTAGACACCGGTGCACAGTGTACCCTGATGCCATCAAGCTATAAAGAGGCAGAACCCATTTGTATTTCTGGAGTGACAGGGGGATCCCAAGAGTTAACTGTGTTGGAGGCCGAAGTGAGCCTGACTGGGAATGAGTGGCAGAAGCAGCCCATTGTGACTGGCCCAGAGGCTCCGTGCATCCTTGGCATAGACTACCTCAGGAGAGGGTATTTCAAGGACCCAAAAGGGTACTGGTGGGCTTTTGGTATAGCTGCCCTGGAGACGGAGGAAATTAAACAGCTGTCCACCTTGCCTGGTCTCTCGGAGGACCCTTCTGTTGTGGGGTTGCTGAGGGTTGAAGAACAACAGGTACCAATCGCTACCACAACAGTGCACCGGCGGCAATACCGCACCAACCGAGACTCTCTGATTCCCATCCATGAGCTGATTCGTCGACTGGAGAGCCAAGGAGTGATCAGCAAGACTCGCTCACCCTTTAACAGTCCCATATGGCCAGTGTGAAAGTCCAATGGAGAGTGGAGACTAACAGTAGACTACCGTGGCCTGAACGAAGTCACGCCGCCACTGAGTGCTGCCGTGCCGGACATGCTAGAACTTCAATATGAACTGGAGTCAAAGGCAGCCAAGTGGTACGCCACAATTGACATTGCTAATGCCTTCTTCTCAATCCCTTTGGCAGCAGAGTGCAGGCCACAGTTTGCTTTCACTTGGAGGGGCGTCCAGTACACCTGGAACCGACTGCCCCAGGGGTGGAAACACAGCCCTACCATTTGCCATGGACTGATCCACACTGCACTGGAACAGGGTGAGGCTCCAGAACACCTGCAATACATTGATGACATCATTGTATGGGGCAACACAGCAGAAGAAGTTTTTGAGAAAGGGGAGAGAATAGTCCAAATCCTTCTGAAGGCCGGCTTTGCCATAAAACAAAGTAAGGTCAAGGGACCTGCACAGGAGATCCAGTTTTTAGGAATAAAATGGCAAGATGGACGTCATCAGATCCCAACGGATGTGATCAATAAAATAACAGCCATGTCCCCACCAACTAGCAAAAAGGAAACACAAGCTTTCTTAGGCGTTGTGGGTTTTTGGAGAATGCATATTCCAAATTACAGTCAGATCGTAAGCCCTCTCTATCACGTGACCAGGAAGAAGAACGACTTCAAATGGGGCCCTGAGCAACAACAAGCATTTGAACAAATTAAACAGGAGATAGTTCAGGCAGTAGCCCTTGGGCCAGTCCGGGCAGGACAAGATGTGAAGAATGTGCTCTACACTGCAGCCGGGGAGAATGGTCCTACCTGGAGCCTCTGGCAGAAAGCACCAGGGGAGACTCGAGGTCGACCCTTAGGGTTCTGGAGTCGGGGATACAGAGGATCCGAGGCCCGCTACACTCCAACTGAGAAGGAGATACTGGCGGCATATGAAGGGGTTCAAGCTGCTTCGGAAGTGGTTGGTACTGAAGCACAGCTCCTCCTGGCACTCCGACTGCCAGTGCTGGGCTGGATGTTCAAAGGCAGCGTCCCCTCTACACATCATGCAACCGATGCTACGTGGAGTAAGTGGGTTGCGCTGATCACACAACGGGCCCGAATAGGAAACCCCAGTCGCCCAGGAATCTTGGAGGTGATCACGAACTGGCCAGAAGGCAAAGATTTCGGAATATCCCCAGAGGAGGAGGTGACACGTGCTGAAGAGGCCCCACTGTATAATAAACTACCAGAAAACGAGAAGCAATATGCCCTGTTCACTGATGGGTCTTGTCGCCTTGTGGGAAAACATCGGAGGTGGAAGGCTGCTGTATGGAGTCCTATACGCCAAGTTGCAGAAACTGCTGAAGGAGAAGGTGAATCGAGCCAGTTTGCAGAGGTGAAAGCCATCCAGCTGGCCTTGGACATTGCCGAACGAGAAAAATGGCCAGTACTTTATCTCTATACTGACTCATGGATGGTGGCAAATGCCCTGTGGGGGTGGTTGCAACAGTGGAAGCAGAACAACTGGCAGCGCAGAGGTAAACCCATCTGGGCTGCCGCATTGTGGCAAGATATTGCTGCCCGGGTAGAGAACCTGACTGTAAAAGTACGCCACGTAGATGCTCACGTGCCCAAGAGTCGGGCCACTGAGGAACATCAAAATAACCAGCAGGTAGACCAGGCTGCTAAGATTGAAGTGGCTCAGGTGGATTTGGACTGGCAACATAAGGGTGAATTATTTA
>JAJKFH010001146.1:0-10669 GCA_023333565.1 Puffinus mauretanicus | reverse complement strand
GATCGTAATGGGTGTTCTAATTTATGTAAATCACTTGTTGCCGAATTTATTTTGTTTGCTTAAAACTTCAGCATCCACGCTGTTCAATATTCCTAGTCCCGTTCCCAGGATGCCAGTTACATCTCTCCTCGATCGTTTTGGAGAGGTGAGGGTTCGTCCATGTAGCCACGCTAACCATCCTGTAAAAGACGTATTCAGGAATGGTGAGCAAGCAGGTTTAATTGTAGAGATATCAACTTGCGTTGATAGCTCCACTCATTTTAGGGACCACAATGGGCTAAATAGCACTTGCTGTTGTCCTATGTTCTTGATTATATAGGGATCAATGTTATAAATGTAAGGAGACGGTTTGACAGGAGGCTGAGTTGGTGAATGTGGTTGTGCGGTATCAATCCTGAATTGAAAACCTAAGCTGGAATGAGAGTTAGGGTTTGTCCAAAGACACCTTACGAGTACTGAATGGGATATAGTAAAAGTATACCAGCATTTGTGTTTAAAAGGACAGGTATGTATGTTGCCTTTTCCTTCAATGTTGTTTACAACAGTGTGTAAGGTTGCTGTCATACATTTAGTGTGATTTTCAGTTCGGCATCCTATCGAAATGGTGTCTCCTTTGGTTCCCTTTAAGGATGGAATTTGTTGGTTTTCATTTTCGTCTTTAATAATCCATTCCTGCCTATGAAAGGTGATGTTGTTGTGTAGTACTATTGCAGATAAATTTAGATCAGGCGTAGGTATGTTAAAAGACAAATATGCATCAACCCACGGCCACCCTGTTGTACACAAATTCCAAATTTTCCTTCCCTAATCATAAAATCAAACAATAGTTCTACACCACGATTACCCCAAAAGCAAAATGCGAGTACAGGTTGTGTAAAAGTGAAATTGTACCAACAGTTTGGTTCTGGTGTCTTATAGCAAGACTTCTCATTGTTTTTAGGTTTAGAGAAATTGGTGTAGTATATTTTAATTTCAGTGGATTTTCTGTGAGTAGATCCATTGATTACACGGCACCCTATTTTTATTTCTTCCCCTGGTGTGGCTTGAAGTGATAAAATTTGATGAATGTTATTATTATTGTGAGATATCTTAATTTCTTTCTGGTGTGGTGTCTCCCATCTCCATTCATCTTTTGAATATGTCTCATTCCCATGTCTAACTAAAAGA
Organism: Puffinus mauretanicus; assembly: GCA_023333565.1. NCBI lineage: Eukaryota > Metazoa > Chordata > Aves > Procellariiformes > Procellariidae > Puffinus > Puffinus mauretanicus. The sequence continues at coordinate 9,502 of JAJKFH010001146.1, read as the reverse complement.
GCAAGGTTCAGGTTTGTCTTTTCTGTTGGTAGAGTTCCCACACTTCCAGTGTAATTTAGTAGTGCATGGTCCCAGGGATCTTGTGTCTGAACTAAAAGAATTATACTTATCTCGACTAAAAGGAAAAATAAAATTGGGTTGGGGAGATGCTGCTGCTGTGGTTGTTGCCATCGGTATAGGTTCATCTTCTCCTGTTAAAAAAAAAGAAAGAAGATGTTTCGGTGGGGAAGGCCAAACGGGTTACCCCTTTTAGAAAGAAGGAAAAATCCATCTAGTACTGATTCTATGTTTTGCACCACTGCTATCAGCAGCTTCCCAAGCCAGTTGCCCACGGGGTTTAGTTAGAGTCATAGGCACAGTTCCAATTTGTGGTAAATTTACCCTAACGGGTTGTCCTGGCTGTAATTTTAGCGGACATTTTCTTTCATCAGTAGGGGGGGTATTAGATTTAGCTTTTACAAAGAATGCTCAGCTCACAGGGCTTCCAGTGGGTCCGTATCGATTGTTTAATTGATGGAGTACTTTGGAAAGTCGTGTATCCCACCGGACTTCGTGTGGCTTAAGGCTCTGTTTTAATAAGCCGTTAGCTCGTTCTATCATCCCATTTGATTGTGGGTAGTAGGAGGTGTGGAATACCCATCGAATTTCTTCCTGTTTTGCCCATTCTTGCACTTCCCTATTTGTGAAATGTGTGCCATTATCACTTTGGAGAGCATCAGGAGTAGGTAGACTAGAGAACCAAGAAGATAGTCCTCGTACTGTGTTTTTCCCATCAGCTTTTCGGCGTTTAGTTGCCATAAGCAAGCCGGAGACTACTTCTACCCCCGTGAGGATATATCGATATCCTGCAGAAGATTTTAGTGGCCCAATGTACTCAATTTGCCATGTAGACCACAGAGTCTTTCCCTGACTGATATGTAAGGGGGGTGCTTTAGCAGGGTGATTCGTTTGTAATTTTAATCTACATAGAGGACATTCTGTAAGAATAATTTCACAGGTTTTCCTGTCTAGGGGCCAACCCTTACTTTGTGCAGCAAAATAAAGTGCTTCTTTACCTGTATGACCTAATTTTTGATGTAGCCATTCTCCCAATCGATACCACTCAGAATTTAAGGAATTTCCTACTTTTATTTTTCTAATTTTTGCCAATTCATCTACCTTTTGATTCCAATTTGTGGCTGGTTCATTATTTTTGGCATGAGCTTTAACCCATCCCATCTTGAATGGAGTGTTTCTGGCTATTTTAAGTAATAGTTGCCAATCCTGAGATCTCCAAACTTTTTACTTCCCAGTTCAGCACTTCCCACTGACAAAGCCACTGTGTGGCACCTGCCCACATGGCATAGGAGCCGACATAGATAACTTTTGCTCCGTTTTGTGCTGCTAGAACAACTGCCCTTAATTCTCCTACTTGTGCACTACCTTCACCTTCTTCTATGATTTGTTTGCCAGTGTTGATGTTTAATGCAGCAGCCTTGTATTGCTATCTGCCATCTATTCTGCTTGCTGAGGCATCAGTAAACCAAGTATCTTCTGATGGTGTTCCCTCGGAAAAAGGAGGTGCATTTCAAATAGGTGAGGGTTTAAAATGTTGTTGTAATGCTAATGGGTCTGCATTTATAGGCATCTGTAATTTAGAAAGTTTAGTGTGTCCTTCAGTTAATCTCATTTCTTCCGCAATTCCTGTCAAATAAGCATACCATTTCCTAATTGTAGGCTTTTGTACAATTCCTTCTGGGGGAGCAGTCCCCTTCAGAACTGCTTCTAATAAATTAAATGGACCTCTGGTTTGTACAGGTTGTTCCTGGTGTATTTTCTCAGCTTGTTTCACTGCGTGGACTAAAGACAATAGTCCCTTTTCCCACTCAGAATATCTTTGTTCTGCCTCTTTAAATGCAGTCGAACTGAACATCAAAGGTCTTTTTAGTCCATCTGGGCCAGCTTGGAATAGATTACAATAAGTACCTTGTTCACCAAAAACCCATTCTGCTATAACAGGGTCGTGGGGGTGTACTGGTCCCAATGATTGATATGCTTTTAATTCCTGAATTAGAGTTTTGACTGCCTCTTCATGTTCTGAATTCCATTCCCATGATTTTCCTTTTCGTAGAAGTGAATATAGTGGGCGAGCAATGATAGAAAATCCAGGTACATGTTTCCTCCAATATCCTAAAGTACCCATAAACTGTTGTAATTCTTTTCTAGATTGGGGCATCTGCAATTGTTCTATTTTACTTAGAGTGTCCGGTGGAATTGTTGCGCTACCTGCAATCCACCAAATACCTAAAAATTTTACTTCTCTACTTGGTCCCTGACATTTCTCAGAGGGAATTTCAATTCCTGCATTATGTAATACTTGCCATACTGCTGTTGCTGCTTCCCCTACCTCTTCAGAGGAATCTCCTCCGATTAGAATATCATCTATATATTGGTACAGTTTCACATTCTGGGGAAGTGAGACTGTTTGTAAAAGCTCAGCAAGCGCGGCATGAGCGATTGTGGGTGAATGTTTATACCCCTGTGGGAGTCTGTTAAAGGTGTATTGTATACCTTCCCAAGTAAAAGCAAACTTCTCTTTATCTTTTTCCTGTAAAGGGATCATAAAGAACATATCCTTTACATCTAATGCTGCCATCCATGGGTGTGCGGCTGCTTGTAATGTGGCTGTTAAAGTTGCAATATTAGGTACGGCAGCCGTTAGCGGAGCTGTGTTGGCATTTAAGCGCCAATAATCAATTGTTAATCGCCACCTCCCATCTGGTTTTCGCACTGGCCACACTGGTGAATTATATGGGGAGTGGGTTTTGGAAATAATGTGCCATTTTTCCAAATCTGTTATTACTTCAGAGATTCCAGCTCGTGCCGCAGCAGAAATCGGATACTGTGGAACGTTAGTGATTTTTGAATCAGGGAGTACAGGAGCTGCACGGAGTACGCGCACTATCATTTCCTGATTTTTATCAGGGTTAGGGTCGACATTTGAACTGAAGGACCACACGCTGCTGTCCGGCAGACACCAGGTTCGACCGTTCAAAACATCAAAACCTAAAATATTTTCATTGTGATCTTTAATTGCAAAGCAAGTAGATGATACACGCTTCTCACCCGGGAGCCATAAATTAACTTTTGCAGTTTGGCACATAACACTTGCTCTGTTCACTCCAGTGATTTTAACTCTTTGCCGTCCAGGTCGTACACCCAGCTTCTCGGCATCTTGCTGTGTTAATATTGAAATTTGTGCTCCTGTATCTATTAAAAATTTTACCAATTGTTGTCGAGGACCAACTGGAATTAAAATATATTTTGCTTTAATGATGGGTCTAGCCTCATATTCAGAGGAATCTAAGGGGAACAAGGGGTCATCATTTCCCTCATCATAGTCATCAGGATCACCACAAATATCACCATCCAATTCCTCAGGGGATACAATTAATTTCCTAATCTGTACAATGTCAGGGGAATTGGGAGCCCGCATAAGCATTATCTCGATCTTTTCTTCCAACTTTTGTGATTTCTCCTTTTCTTCCTGTAACTGTTTTTGCATCGATTTTCAAGGACAGTATTAATTCAGCTTCCTTTCTGCCTTCTATTTCTTCTTTCAGGTCCTGCTCCCTTCTATTGTTATTCTTTCTGTACTGATAAGCAGCTTCCAAACAGGTGCCTAACATTTTGCAAATAATTCCTTTTCCATCTTTTATATAGCCCCTAGATACTTCTAGTTGTTTTTCCACAGCTTCCCAATCATGCCAATTATTACGAGCCCATTCTTCTGAGAATTTGGGACTTGGATTTATTCCATGTTTTTATAAGTAATCAGTGATACTACTTGCCATCCTGCCGACTACGCCAATTTGTCGCGAATGAGTGGTTTAGAGGCCACTTAAAGAATCACCATCAAAGATATTAGCAGAAAGTGATTTTAATAGAGATTTATAAAGGTACGACCTAACAGAATTCGAAGGCAAGGTTCACTCTATTACTTATTACATGGATGAAACATATGAAGGAAAATCATCTAAGGGTTTATATTTCAGGGTCTATATGAGTTTGGCAGCAGTCTAGGTTTCATTCACAATTGAGCAACACCTAATTATCAACTAATCATTTACAAATTTTAGTAACGCTTAATCATTAACTAATTCAATATTTGCAAAGTGAGTTAGTAAGTCTACTACAATCACAACTTAATTACAGATTATGCTTACTATTAGTTCACACACACAGAGAAACATATATATATATAAAAAAATATACAGAAGGTACCTGTTAAAAATTCCCCTCGATTTCAGTGAAGAAATATTCACGTCGAATGTCTAGGCATTCCCTCTCAACGGGCGAAGGGTTGAGCTTCGAAAGGGACTCACCCAGGACCTGGCCGATCCTCAAAGAATGTGAAGACTTGTGCCTTGGCCATCTTAGGTGCTTTTCGCTAACAAGATGATTGGGGTTCGTTAGCTGAAGTACTGAATAGTTTCAGTAAAGAGCTAAATAAATGTAATGTGCATTGATTGAACCTCAAAAACTAAGAGCCATCAGATTGCTATCTAATCTGCACAGAGCTTAAAAGTCGTTTGGTATTGGTGTATTTTAAACCTCACCTTTGCATCAAAAGACAGATGTAAAAACTGGGATGTTTTACTTGGGTGCCTTAAGCCTGTGGGTTAAAGTACAGGTTAGTTCTTCAATTTTGGTGGTATAAGAAACTTGTACAAAGCATCCCTGGCGAAGATATGGCTCTTCCTCTCTTGATTTTGCATGCTTTGGTAATTGGTTTTAATCACAGGACTGTGTTTTATCTGCAGATGTCACTTCATAGCATGGAGGTAAACATCTGGCTAATAGGGTTGTACTGGACTCCTTTTTTGTTCCCTCCCATTCCTCAAAACTTCTGTATCTATGTTTGGCAGTGGGCTGCCTCCCTTCCTCAAGGCATAAGAAGGAAACATAGTAAACAAATACGTAAAAATCCAGGTGGCTAGTTCTGAATGTAGAATACTGTATTTCAATAAATCCTCCTTAAACGGAAGCTTTCTCCATGTTGGTAACATCAGCAATGCTACTGCTTTAACTTATGGAGAACAGTTCTAAAATATGTGGTAGGCAGATCATTTACAGATGTTCAGTCCCAAAATATGTCTTGATTTATAACACAGTGTAGTATGTTTAAAAGTATTCACCTTGGTCCAAGGCAAACAAGAAGTACAAAATAGGTACAATATTTGTCACCAATTAAGAGTATCTGCATATATGAATCACAAGGTAAAGAGAAATAAAACCAAATAATTTTGTACAAGTTTTGGTCTCTCGTTTACAGATGAAGTAATAATATTGCTACTTCATCGTCCTTATCCTTTGTGTCCTTATCCTATATCTGAACAGCCTGTTTCTCCCTAAACTAGAAGTCAAAGATCAAGAGACAATGCTAGACACAGCTTTACAGAGATTAAACCCCTAATCACCTGAATTTTTGTGACATATTTCTTACTTGCTAGGTGACTACCAAGGCCATAACAATTGATCAAAGTCTGTACAAGCACCAGGTACAGGCATCTTGGTGGAACGCTTAGGTAGAACACTAAGTAGGCATGTAGATATTTAGATGGAGGCCAGATGAATTTGTGCCCAAGAATCATATTCAAACAGACCTCATCTTGCAAGGGAGCCACCTTTTTATGAGACAGCTGCTGAAAACACACCTTCGTCTAATTTTTCACAGCTCTGAAATAAAAAACTCTCCCTCCAGTTTAAACTGATATAAGAGAATTTCAGTTTAGCCAAAGTTTATTAGGAGTGCAGATTTCCACTTCATCAGGAATAATCCAGAAAAGTCCTGGTTTTGTGTCTGCCGTGTCTGAACATGGAAAGTTGTATCAAGCCAAACCACACTGTGAGACTACTTTGTCCTGGTTTAGCTGGGATAGAGTTAAATTTCTTCCCTAGTGCTGTGTTTTGGATTTAGTATGAGAAGAATGTTGATAACACACTGATGTTTTTAGTTGTTGCTAAGTACCCTGCTAGTCAAGGACTCTTCAGAGGCTGGGAGGAAGCATAGTTGGGACAGCTGGCCCAGCTGGGCAACAGGGTATTCCATACCACATGATGGCACGCTCAGTGTATAAATAAGAGGCATGGCCCAGGAAGTAGTGTTCGCTACTTGGTTATCGGTCAGCAGGTGGTGAGCAATTGCATTGTGCATCACTCACTTTGTATATTCTATTATTATTATTATTATTATTATTATTTCTTTTTCTGTTCTATTAAACTGTCTTTATCTCAATCCATGAATTTTACTTTTTTTTTTTTCCCCAATTCTCCGCCCCATCCCACTGCAGGGGGCAGTGAGTGAGTAGCTGTGTGGTGTTTAGCTGCCTGCCAGGTTAAACCACAACAGTCCTTTTGGCAGCCAACGTGGGGCACAAAGGGTTGAAATAATGACATATCTGACCCAAGCGGGTTAAAACAAATTGTTATAAGCATTCATTATATCACTTTAGTAGTCACTGGTCACAATGTTGGTTTATTTGCTCTCAGAGTTGTCAGATCTGTACTTGGAGTTTTGGTATGTAGCACCTTACTGGCTGTATATACTGCTGTTTTTTGGTATTTATGTGGGGATTGTCATCTCTGGGAGATGGATTAAGGTTATTGTTTTGCTACACTGTGTAACACTGGCTTGTGGTATGATAAAAGTATTGGTCATGGGATTGTACTCAGCACTGCCATCATCCCTGTGCTTCAGGAGCTATTTCTCAGAAACTATTAGTAATTACACTTTTTACCTCTTCTCCTTGGAGAGCCAATTTATGGGGGAGACAGCTTCCTTTACCTTCCCATTCTCCTCCAGGCTGATTACAATAGCTCTTGAGGATTTTGAATATCCTTGGGATGTTCAAACCAGCATGTTCCTATTGCTATGTCTCCTGAATGTGTTTCAGGCCTTGTTTAAGGTTAAACAACTATTTAAGAATACCACCCAGAGATCTGCCCCGAGGCTGGATAGTTATGAGTGGCAGGTTGTATGGGATAGCATGGGCAAGTGCCTAGGACAGTGGTCACCTCCAGTGGAGCTTCACTCCTGAACAAGTGCAGAATCCTGAAAAACTAGTAAAATATTTGGAAAACGTATGCTGTCACCCTGGCAATTCCAGAGAGACTCAGATTACTGCAACGTGCTGGGGCCTGGCCCATGCCTACCGAGCCCTGTTCAACACTATTCAGAACCCTCAAGGGGGAGAGAAGGTCTCCAGATCTGATGACAAAACGACGGGCACTGCAGCTACTCCAACCCCCGCAGCTGGTACTACAGCAAAACAGATGACCAACCCTTGCTGGTATCCGTCACCCCTGTACAGAAGAAGAAATCTTGGAAGCGAAAGTCAGGTTGTTTAGAAAGGGATGACGGAAAAGCAGGGCCATCATGAGGAAGGAAGGAGGAAGAGGAAGAACTTATAAACGAGACGGAAACCACCCGATCGCTATCCCTGAGTGAGTTGCGAGATATGCGGAAAGATTTCAGTCGTCATCCAGGCGAGCATACTGTTACCTGGCTGCTCCGATGCTGGGATAATGGGGCCAGTAGCCTGGAATTAGAGGGGAAGGAAGCCAAACAGCTGGGATCCCTTGCTAGGGAAGGGGGCATTGACAAAGCGATTGGAAAAGGGACACAGGTCCTCAGCCTCTGGAGGCGACTGCTGTCAGGCGTGAAGGAAAGGTATCCCTTCAAGGAAGATGTTATATATCGCCCAAGCAAATGAACCACTATGGAGAGAGGTATCCAGTACCTGAGAGAATTAGGCGTGCTGGAGGTGGTTTATAGTGACCTGGACAACGACCAAATGCCCAAAGATCCAGATGACGTCCAGTGCATGTGACCCATGTGGCAGAAGTTGGTACGGAGTGCACCAGCATCGTATGCCAATGCGTTGGCAGTACTGTGCTGGAAAGATGAAGAACCACCAACGGTGGATGATGTGGTTGGCAGACTCCGGAATTTCAAAGAAACTATCTCCTCCTCCCTTGTCTTGGCTGTGGAGAAACTGTCCCGGAAGGTCCAGCAACTTGAAGAGGATATGTCCTATTCTCCACCTGTATGGACCAGTATCTCAGCCATTAGGAGTCAGCGTTCTTCTGCTCAAGAGAGAGGATATAGAAAGTACACACCACAGGGCACCCTGTGGTTTTACCTGCGTGACCATGGAGAGGACATGAGGCAGTGGGATGGAAAACCTACCTTCATCCTAGAGGCACGTGTACGTGAGTTGCAAGGAAAAACAATGACACAAGGGGGTTCTCCCAGGAAAAATGCTGCTCCAGTTTTCAGGAAAAACCTGTCTCACAACAGTCCAGTTTTCAGTGAACAATTCCCCAGACAGAGTAGAAGGGCTGATCTTACTTTGGATTGTAATGAAGAAATTCTGGACTCGCGTTTGCAAGAAGTGAGAAACGGATACTATGACTAGAACTAGAGGGGCCCTGCCTCCGGCCAGGTGGAGGAAAGGGACAACCGGGTTTACTGGACTGTGTGGATTCGATGGCCCCACTGATGGCCTGGCACATCAGATCCACAGGAGTATAAGGCAAAGTGAGCCTAACTGGAACAGTGGCAAAAGCACCCATTGTGAGCCAGAGGCTCATTTTGTATTTCTGGAGGGACAGGGGGATCCCAAGAGTTAACTGTATTGGAGGCCAAGTGGAGCCTAGCCGGGCATGAGTGGCAGAAGCACCCCATTGTGACTGGCCCAGAGGCTCGTGCATCCCTTGGCATGAACTACCTCAGGAGAGGGTATTTCCAGGACCCAAAGGGGTACGGTGGGCTTTTGGTATAGGTGCCCTGGAGGCGGAGGAAATTCAACAGCCATCTACCTTGGTCTCTCAGAGGGGACCCTTCTGTTGTGGGGTTGCTGAGGGTTGAAGAACAACAGGTACCAATCGCTACCACAACAGTGCACCGGCGGCAATACCGCACCAACCGAGACTCTCTGATCCCCATTCACAAGCTGATTTGTCGACTGGAGAGCCAAGGAGTGATCAGCAAGACTCGCTCACCCTTTAACAGTCCCATATGGCCAGTGCAGAAGTCCAATGGAGAGTGGAGACTAACAGTAGGCTATCATGGCCTGAACGAAGTCACGCTGCCACTGAGTGCTGCCGTGCCGGACATGCTAGAACTCCAATATGAACTGGAGTCAAAGGCAGCCAAGTGGTACGCCACAACTGATATCGCTAATGCGTTCTTCTCCATCCCTTTGGCGGCAGAGTGCAGGCCACAGTTTGCTTTCACTTGGAGGGCGTCCAGTACACCTGGAACCGACTGCCCCAGAGGTGGAAACACAGCCCTACCATTTGCCATGGACTGATCCACACCGCACTGGAACAGGGTGAGGCTCCAGAACATCTGCAGTACATTGATGACATCATCGTGTGGGGCAACACAGCAGAAGAAGTTTTCGAGAAAGGGGAGAGAATAGTCCAAATCCTTCTGAAGGCCGGCTTTGCCATAAAA
>JAJKFH010003006.1:0-14612 GCA_023333565.1 Puffinus mauretanicus | reverse complement strand
CCTTCCCCTTCCCTTCCCTTCCCTTCCCTTCCCTTCCCTTCCCTTCCCTTCCCTTCCCTTCCCTTCCCTTCCCTTCCCTTCCCTTCCCTTCCCCTTCCCTTCCCTTCCCCTTCCCCTTCCCCTTCCCCTTCCCCTTCCCTTTCCCCTTCCCCTTCTCCTTCTCCTTTTCCTTTTCCTTTTCCTTTTCTTTCTCCCTCCCCCATATTACAAATTTTCCTATGTTTCTCCTGCTCCCAAGGCTTTCTTTTTTTGTGTGTCTTCTGCCTACTCATTAAGACCTGCCTTTGAACAGATACAACATCATTCTGTTGTTAAAATATTGCTCAGTCAAACTATGAGATCACGACATACACCATCCCAGAAAAACAGTGGAGAAGTTGAATATCCAGCTGCCCCTGGGTGAAGGCCAGAGGCTTCTGTCTGCAGTCAGGGGACAGACCGCACTCCACCTCCGCCCCCGGGTGAAGGTATGGAATGCCCTTTGAAATTAATCAGGAAAAGTGTTTAACATTCAATTAACAAGACACTAGCTAAAAAGGGCAAGAGAGATAGAATTAAGATTGTGGATAGATCTGACTGTCTTATTTTTTCTAGGTTTATTTTGGGTTAATGGAGACTAAGCAGAAGCAGGCACTGCAGAGGCAAGTTTGTGCAACTGCAAAGGCAGTTGTCCAACTGCAAAGGTTCTGTAATATCAGGCAGATGAGAAACAAGAATGAACACATCTATAAAATAAAAATAATGTGAAGTTAGAGGCTTGGTGTGCTAGAGACTCTACAAAGAGCTCACACACACTGCTGCCAGGGTTAATATATAAATAAAGCAATTTGGATGTGATGTTGTAGTGTTATCTCATTTAAATAATGAGTCAACGCTGAGGTGAAGAAGTCCCAGTGCCCTAGCAGCTCTCCAGTTTTTCCTGCTACCCAACATTTGAAAACACCATGAGCATCAGTATTAGCAGTTTCAGATCTTCTTTTTTTAAACAGGCAGCATCATGATTCAGTTTGTTTCCTAAGTCTTAGACAAATTAGCTCCACCGAGTGGAACCTAGGGCTTTGCCAACCCTGTGGTTTTTTGGACGTATCTATAACCATGGTATCGAGAAGCTTTGCCAGCCTAGGTCAATGTGTCTAAGGTTACTTAGGAGATAGGGACAGCTGTAGTTGGCAGTAACTGTTCAAGAAACAGGTTTTTTTAGATGATGAAGACAAACTTTTTATTTAGAAGAAATGAAATGATGTGGGTACAGGAGTTTAAGTGGTGATGTCTGTGGCAGAAGTAACTCTTTTGTTTTTGATAACTGGGATAGCATTTTGAATGTGCAAAAGTGTTTCAAAAGGAAAAGCCTGCATGTTAACTTCCAAGAAGATTAAAAAAGTGAAGAGCAGGTTCTCAGAATTAAAGGAAATCTCTTTATGAGGCTGTGAGATAGGAGCGCACAGTGACTAATTTGTGGATTGAGTCACATTGACGAAGAGTCTAGTGCTGTTGTGTAACAGACAGTACATCACACACCTTCCTTGTACAATGAAATTCTTGCTTATGGGATAGCTCATCTTGTGCTGTACAAGCCTGTGAAATTGGAGGCTGAAAGCATAACTGTTAGGTACTACCCATGCTGCACCACAGATGATTTGCTAGATCGTTGTGAAGGGTATTTACTGGTGGTATTAATGCGTTCAGAGGTACTGGATCCCAGATTTCAGAAACTTGAATGTCAGATCAGATCTAATGTAAGATTAGTTACTTCCATGGAATTATAGCAGGAATGGTATTATTTCATTGTAACTTTACAGAATTAGAGAATAACCACATTTTTGTAGAGTAGGTAGAAATTTTATCTTCAGCTGCTTTGTCATGTGTAGTTTATGCACAGGACTAAGTTGTCTAACACTGTAATGCTCTATGAGAACACATACAGCACAAGAGCAAGAGAACATTCTCCCTCAGCCTGACACAATATTTCAAGTATATTTTGAAAAGGCATAAAATCACACCAAACTGAGTTCACACTTTATTAAGATTAGCATATCAAATTTCATTTTTCAGACAAGTAAGAACATAGACGTGCTTGCATTTACATACACAGAGACTGTGTCATGCCCCTGATTCAACACAATAACTCCAAATGCACAAGGTAAAAGAGATGGGAAACAGTCCTGCTATCACAAAAGCCTACATCCTGGTAAGCAGATATTTACTGATTTTCACTGGGCTATATACCTGAGCTTTAGTGGAAAATGCCACTAACTTTTCTGACATGATATTCCATATTTACCTGTGTGAATATACATTCAGAGTAAGAATCTACATGGTAAAAGTTTTTCACAAGAGTATGACGTGGCTGAAACAAGAGTTTCCCCATTCAACCAGCTTCACAACTGGCTTCTTATATTACAAGCTGTTACTTAAAAAGCAATTATTTCCAGTAGCAAATATGCCTTTTAAAATAACTGGAGAGAGTCTGCTGCCAAATGCTGACTCCAAAACTGCAACTTAGCATGCCTGAGCAAGGGATACAATATTTGTCTTCTTAACAATGCAACGGTATGCTATAGGGAAATTAGGGTGCCTGGTTTTGTTTGCCAACCAGTGAAAATATAGAACACAATAGAAGAGATTGACACACCTCCAAATACAATCACATGGCATTATTTCTTTCAATATGTACTTTCAACTAACTTTCTGTGTCTGATGACCCTTTCATTCACTTTTATCTATATCCTTGTTCTCTCTTTTTGTTAAAAGGTGAAATGTCCTTTTGAAAATCAGTCTTCTGTAGTGAGTGCAAAGTAATTGGTTTCTTTTATGTCAACCTTTTAACCAAAAAAAAAAGGTATAGGGCACCGTGAAATTATCAAGGCAATTGAACCTACGTGTTTCACACAGAGAATTAACATTGTTAGGTGAAGTTGTGAAGATAAAATCTCTAGCCCTGAGAAATTTTATTGTGAAATGGTTTTCTTATCAGTGAGGTTAATGAAGATGTCAGCAAATGGGATGAGGTTTTGCCAAATAGAATTACTTTCACCTCTAATCCAACTTGGAAAAGGTGTTAATCAGTACATTAATCTTATCAGCAGCAGAGAAGACGGCTTTGAAACTGGCCATTTCTGTTTTTCATTAGGAAAACCTGAAAAGATAATTATTCTCAAAATCCATATTACCAATATTATTCTTCCTTCTCAAGCTACTTCAAGTGCATACTTTTGCAAAGATACGACAAGGATGGATGTGTGGGCAGTGGAAGGGTAGGTAAAAGGATTACTTGCAAACGGAGCTGAACTTTCTCTGGAGTTTTCAAGACATGCTTGAACAGCCTTTTTCATGAACAGTTATGAAAATACTTGGGAAATCTCTGCCTGTATAGCCATCCCTAAACCAGCATCTCTTGTAGTAAAATATTATATAGTATGACTTCTTAAAATTATAATGATAACATGACATGAAACAAGATTTATAGGATCACACATGCCATATTGGTTAGCAAGGAAAATGGGATTATTTTAATTGATCTTGTGGTTGTGTGATTCTGTTATCCTTGTGAAAAACCTTCATCATGCAAGCTGCTTATTTCTAAGTATTTAGGAAAAACTTTGCAGAGAACATTGGAATATATTGTGCTTGGATTATGTGATACTTTCAGATAACCTTGCTACAGAAATAAGATATTGCCATTTACATCTGTGCATCTCTTGTATCTCTTACTGTGTGCTATGAATGCTCCTTGAAAGTGAGATGATATGAATTCACCAGTGCTAATCAAATCCTGCTGCAGCTGAAGGAGGTATTAAAATCATTTAAGTCATAGAGCACAAGAAGTATGATGTTATAAATTTTGTTTATTTATGTAAACACAGGTTCTTTTTTTTAAAATTAACACATGAATAAAATATAACTTTTAAAATGTTTGTTTGGTTTGGTTTAAATAAAATACAGGGAGAAAAAAAAAACATAACTGTTTGAAGGTCTTAGTGTGAGGGCCAATAAAACAGGGTCAAACCTCTAACCCTGTCACTAGTTTTCTGGCCCTGAACAAGAGAGAAAATGTTTTTAAAGTCTTTTAAATAACTGGGAAAAGAGTGGGAAAAGGTTGTTCTAAGGCTTCTGCTTGAAAGAGACTCTGGCATGTAAAGGAGGACTCAGTAGGAAACAAACTCCCAAATAATGTAGCTCGAAACTCTGACCTTAGTCTCCTCCTCAGTTCCTTATCTGAATAATAAAGATAACAACAGATCACATCCAGACAGGAATCCTTCACAGTCAAATTCATTCGTGACGGTAAGGTACATAGACATGTTGATCTAAGTGAAAAGAGAGAATTCTCCATCTCACAGGAAAGATGAAACTAAAACTTTTTAGTATTATTTATGATTTCTAGTACTAGTTATACTCCCTTTACTCAAGGGCCAAAACAGAGCAGATGATACATATGGAGGTTCCTTTTTATGCTTCCAAACTTAAAAAAAAATAATTGACAGTCCTAGCTAAAAAGCAGTGGTCTTGGCAAGCAATGAAGTCATGTTTGTCCCATTTGAACTACCAAAACTCCCAATTACCAAGATTATTCTGCAGGTGGGGAAAAGAAACAGCAACAGTCAGAGAAAAGAAGAGAGTACTATTATTCATTACTAATGGCTCCTCAGTGGAAAAGGAGACAATTTAATCTCATTTCTTCTTGCACAGCATAGGCGTTGCTGTTACTAGAGTATCTGCTTTTCCATCTTGTACAGAATTGATTCTAAGTTGCCACCAAGGTGACATTCAATTTTGGTGATTCATGCAGAAAGAGACTTCAAGTCCTTAAAATAATGTTTACCTTTCATTAGGGATTTCAGAGCTCTGAGGCTTTAATCACAGTCTACAGTATCAGTATGCTGGGTTGACCCTGGCTGGATGCCACGTGCCCTCCAAGCTGCTCTATCACTCCCCCTCCTCAGCAGGACAGGGGAGAGAAAATATAACAAAAAGCTTGTGGGTTGAGATAAGGACAGGGAGATCAGTCAGCAATTATGGTCACTTGGGGAAATTAGTTTAATTTATTACCAATCAAATCAGAGTAGGGTAATGAGAAAATAAAACCAATCTTAAAGCCCCTTCCCCCCACCCCTCCCTTCTTCCCGGGCTCAACTTCACTCACAATTTTCTCTACCTTCTCCCTCCCTAAGTGGTGCAGGGGGACGGGGAATGGAGGTTGCAGTCAGTTCATCACACGTTGTCTCTGATGCTCCTTCCTCCTCAGGCAGAGGACTCCTCACACTCTTCCCCGGCTCCAGTGTGGGGTCCCTCCGACAGGAGACAGTCCTCCATGAACTTCTCCAATGTGGGTCCTTCCCATGGGCTGCAGTTCTTCATTAACTGCTCCAGTGCAGGTCCCTTCCATGGGGTGCAGCCCTTCAGGAACAGACTGCTCCAGCGTGGGTTACCCCATAGGTTCACAAGTCCTGCCAGTAAACCTGCTCCAGTGTGGGATCCTCTCTCCACGGGTCCACAGGTCCTGCCAGGAACCTGCTCCAGGGTGGGCCTCCCATGGGGTCACAGCCTCCTTCGAGTGCATCCACCTGCTCCAGTGTGGGGTCTTCAATTGGCTGCTGATGGATATCTGCTCCACCGTTAATCTCCATGGGCTGCAGGGGAACAGCCTGCCTCACCATGGTCTCCACCATGGGCTACAGGGGAATCTCTGTTCCGGTGCCTGGAGCATCTCCTCCCCCTCCTTCTTCACTGACCTTGGTGTCTGCAGAGTTGTTTCTCTCACATATTCTCACTCCTCTGCTGCTACCGTGCAGGGGTTTTTTATTTTCCTCTTCTTAAATCTGTTATCCCAGAGGCACTACCACCATCACTGATGGGCTCGGCCTTGGCCAGCAGCAGGTCTGTCTTGGAGCCGCCTAGCATTGGCTCTATCAAACATAGGGGAAACTTCCGGCAGCTTCTCACAGAAGCCACCCCTGTAGCACCCCAGCTACCAAAACCTTGCCATGCAAACCCAATACAATCAGTTACTGCTATGGCCTTTTTCACTTTGTGGAAGACTGAAGTCAACTCCTGAAAAAAATTAATTATTAAATCTTGCTCACAGGGTGGCAATACATCCACTAGGGTCAAGTGATTCTTGAGTATAAGTTCATGTTTATGGCTTCTAAATTTAGAGGGCACATGCAATCTCTGAATGGGCTTGTTGGGGAAATATAATGTGAAATTCTGCAGATCATTATGCTTCTTAGATGATGTATATTCCTCTTATACTAGAAACTCTATGCTCACTGTGAATGGTAGTCAAAAGTTTGGACCTGTTTCAAGAAAATTTTTAGACACAAAGAAGTGCCCATAAAATATTTACATCAAGATTACCAAATTATAAGATGCCCGTGTTACTTTTCTTTCTCACCTGTCTCTGATATGAGTTCATTAAAAATGCAGCATCATTATTTTTTCACTATCCCCAAAGTAAAAGGCACTTGGTGGCTTCTCTGATTGGTCATACTGAACAACAGCAAACCTAGTTGTCTTCTGATGCAGGTATTTTAATGCCTAGAAGTGTGTGAAACATCTTTTAATAAAACTGTAGGACAGAATAACTTCTGTCACTAGTAATGGGTAAACAATGCAAGTCTTTGCATTGCAAGGACCCTAGTGCAATAGGACATAGTAGGAGAAAAGCGATCAAGGTAGAATTTAGGCAGAGAAGAGAAAGAATAAGATTAGTAGCAACATCATGAATCTAAATATTGATATTCTTGTCCTGTTGCTGACTCAGGTATGCAGTCTCTTGTGTGTACCTTAAATGACGTGCTTCAGAGTCATTGGCAGGACCAAGGAGTGGTGATTCTTGCCTTTTAAGTGTATATTGTTTCAGGTTTTGTCCTTCTTGCCTCTCTTGTCTCCAGGGTATGTGATATCTGAGACTGAGGAGGTGGTGGAATGGAGGAAGTGTGTAGGTACAGAAGTTCACCAAAGCCTTTCTGAAATCTTTCAGTGACTATCACAGCTTAGTTACAGCTGGAAATGCTGAAAATGCTGCATACATGCTCTCCAAGGTTTTTCAAGACAAGCTGACAGGCCAGCAGGCAGTTTTTCCATGACATCTACTTGAAGAGTCTGCTTTATGTACTACAGCTTCTATTTCCTTATGTTGTGCAGTTCAGTTATGATTTCAGTGTCAGCTCATTGTATTTCTCACCAAAACTATGAAATAGCACCCTAATAAGAACCAGCAGCTGAACATAATGTTGTCAGTCTGGTCTTGGCCAGTCTTGTGCCAGCTACTAATTCAGGCTGAAAATTGTGAGTTCCTATGCTTATTCCTTAACTGTAAAGTTATTATAGTTGCTTATCACTTTAAAGGTACATTCCTATTTCTATATTTCAAGTTTTGTGAAATAATGATTTTTTTACCTCAGTCTTCATCGGCAAGTGCTCAAGCCTCACCGCCCAAGCTGCAGAAGGCAAAGGCAGGGACTGGGAGAATGAAGGGCCACCCACTGTAGGAGAATATCAAGTTCGAGACCATCTAAGGAACCTAAAGGTGCACAGGTCCATGGGACCTGATGAGATCCATCCACAGGTCCTGAAGGAACTGGCAGATGGAGTTGTTAAGCCACTATCTATCGTATCTGAGAAGTCGTGGCAGTCCGATGAAATTCCCACTGAATGGAAAAGGGGAAACATAACCCCCATTTTTGAAAAGGGAAAAAAGGAAGACCCAGGGAACTACAGGCCAGACACTATCACCTCTGTGCTTGGGAAGATCACGGAACAGCTCCTCCTGGAAGCTATGCTAAGGCACATGGAGGACAGGGAGGTGATTTGAGACACCCAGCATAGCTTCACCAAGGGCAAGTCCTGCCTGACCAACCTAGTGGCCTTCTATGATGGAGTGACTACATCCATGGACATGGGAAGGACTACAGATGTCGACTATCTGGACCTCTGTAAGGCCTTTGACACAGTCCCCCACAACATCCTTTTCTTTAAACTGGAGAGATATGGATTTGATGGGTGGACTGTCCGATGGATGAGGAATTGGTTAGATGGATGCATCCAGAGGGTAGTGGTCAATGGCCCAATGTTCAGATGGAGATTGGTGATGAGTGGTGTCCTGCAGGGGTCTATATTGGGACAAGTACCGTTTAATATCTTCATCAATGACATAGACAGTGGGATCGAGTGCACCCTCAGAAAGTTTGCAGATGACACCAAGCTGAGTGGTGCGGTTGACACGCCTGAGGGACAAGATGCCATCCAGAGGGACCTGGACAAGCTCGAGAAGTGGACCCATGTGAAGCTCATGAGGTTCAACATGGCCAAGTACAAGGTCCTGCACCTGGGTCAGGGCAACCCCCAGTGTCAATACAGGCTGGGGGATGAAGGGATTGAGATCAGCCCTGCTGAGCAGGACTTGGGGGTACTGGTGGATGAAAAGCTGGACATGAGCAGGCCAAGTGTGCTCGCAGCTCGGAAGGCCAACCATATCCTGGGCTGCATCCAAAGAAGTGTGGCCAGCAGGTCGTGGGAGGTGATTCTGCACCTCTACTCTGCTCTGGTGAGACTCCACCTGGAGTACTGCATCCACCTCTGGAGTCCTCAGTACTGGAAAGGCATGGACCTGTTGGGGCGGGTCCAGAGGGGGGCCACAAAAATGATCAGGGGGATGGAACACCTCTCCTATGAAGAAAGGCTGAGAGAGTTGGGGTTATTCAACCTGGAGAAGAGAAGGCTTTGGGAAGACCTTATTGTGGCCTTTCAGTACTTAAAGGGGGCTTATAAGAAAGATGGGGACAGACTTTTTAGCAAGGCCTGTTGCGACAGGACAAGGTGTAATGGTTTTAAACTAAAAAAGGGTAGATTCAGGCTAGATATAAGGAAGAAATTTTTTACGATAAGGGTGGTGAAACACTGGAAGTTGCCCAGAGAGGTGGTAGATACCCCATCCCTGGAAACATTCAAGGTCAGGTTGGTTGGGGCTCTGAGCAACCTGATTTAGTTGAAGATGTCCCTGCCCGTGACAGGGAGGTTGGACTAGATGACCTTTAAAGGTCCCTTCCAATCCAAACCATTCTATGATTCTATGATTCTATAAAGTAAGGTCATTCCCCATTCTCTATGTGTCTTTTTCTGACCTTCTTAAACCTCTGTCGCTCTCTCTTCTCTTTGGAAATTAAGGTGGACTGAAAATTCAGTTAGTGCATACTGTCCTTTATGGCCTTTGAATCAAATCTATGCTCTCACTTTTATATAAATAAAAGTATCCAGGGATGACAAAACATAAAATATACCTACAATGAAATAAATATTGTCTTCCTGAAAATTCAGGAATATTTATTCCTAAAAATAAAAATGCCTATACTGAGTTACTCTAAGTCAAGTATTCTGTCTCTGATGATAGCCAAATACTAGCTACCTACATAAAAGCATAAGAGGAAAAAACCGTTATGTTATACATTTAGCCTCTGTGATCGTGAGTCAAAGGTGTATGTTTGTATTTAATAGCCCCTGATGTATTTTTCTTCCTTGAGTTTGTTCAATGGCTTTTGGAACAATTGTAAACTTTTACCAATCATCAAATCTCTCAGCAAAGCATGTTACAGCTTATCTACTCAGAATGTGAAGAAATGTCATCTTCTGTGGATTAAACCTTCTGTCTGATGGTTATTTTATATCCAGTATTTCTTGTATTAGAGGACGAGGTAGATAATATATCTCTGTTTATTCTTCATGGTATTCATGATTTTAAACACCTCTACACGATCCTTCTTCCTGCACACACAAGCACAACTGGAATCCCAAGGTTTCATCATTCCACCTTGGAATATGTTCCACACAATTAACCATCCTTTGTCTTTTCACTTTCACTATGTGCTTTTGAAATATATGCCAGAACTGACTTGATCTTAGAGATGTAGGTACTGTATATGATGGTATGGTTGGATTCTCTTGCTAAAAATACTTAGTATTCTATTTTCTTTAACTGCAACTAAATATTTCCATACAACTTTATGTCATCACTCAAATATTTCAGCCCTATCTATAATAGCCAGTTTTGAACCCATCACCATCCAAGAAAGGTAGATCTGTGTTTTGCTTGGATGTGAGTGACATCATTCTCCTCTGCATTGAATGTCATCACCTATTTTGTTACCTAGTCATTTGGTAACAACCTTCTTCTGCAACTCCACAGTTAGCCCATATGCTTTCCTCCCCAAATAGCTGAGCAAACTTTGTCTGCTTATTGATTATTCTTTTGTTCTTGATTTGAAGCTCTTAAACATATTTTAATTCTGCAAAATATCTATTTAATTAATTCCTTTCAGTTTCCAGCATCCACCTTTTGCTACTTCTAGCAAACCACTTTAAATTAGAACAGCTAAACAGAAGTGAACTTCCTAGGAACCCAGGCGATACTCTGTCTTTGTCAATGATTTTTTTTGCTAGCTGAATTAATTCACCTTAATCTTGGAAGTGATGGATTCTTGATCTCTTTGAAAATCAGACCCTAACTAATTTCAATTTCAACACTTAAAACTGAAAATTAAAGCATGGAGATTTAAATTAATTTAGAAAAGTTTGCATAATTATGTGCCTGAGATATCAAAGCAAATCAGTAACAAAGTCGAGAACAAAGCATGGACCTCCTGAAGTCAGGAGCATCGGCATCACGTGGTAGTTGCCAACACTCCTGACTAGAGCTTCCACTCAGCAGGGCAAAACTTATCCAATAAAATAAATCCTTCCACTAGGCAGTGAAATTCCTCTTACTTCAAAGCATGTACTCATGACAACCCCACCTCACACAAACTTCATGGTTATCATCCATAGCATGGAAATCCATAGCTCGGAAAGGAAAGGAAAAGCAGCATTTAGCTGCCTGCCTGACACAGGACTGATAGAGGACATGTATAATTTTTGGGCCCAGACTCTGTTCCAGGACTGAACAACAGAAAAAAAGGCATTATGGACCCCACGGGCTGTGAGTGCCTGTAGGTCCTGCTTACAATATTACTGACATTCAGAGAAACGTGAACCTTTGCTGGCTTCACTGGACCATGAGGTGGCTTGCAAGAGTACAGAGAGATAGAAGCAAAATTCTGGTCCTGTAAATGCATTATGAAAAAGTACTGAAAAGTAGTATAAAATTTATTGAAAAAATAATACAATTAAAACAGTTTTACAGAAATTAAGGCTGCTTTTCTTTCATTGGTATAATTTTAAATTGAGCAGAATGGAACAATGAAAATGGAATGCTGTAGGAACTGTCAGTTACACAATGATATAATGCGCACTTTGCAGAAAAATCAGACAGTTGGGACTGTTCTAACAGTGCAATGATTTGATTCCTTAACATCGTTAGCACGCTGTATAATCAGATTTTGGATACTCTCATCTAAATTCTACTCTAATTTTTTGTACCACTGGTGCCAAACAAGTAATCCTGGTATAATCTGGGGCAGAATCAGACTCCATGCCTTACTATTCCATTTTCATTAGAGCAATGCTTTGACCTTCCGTATTGTCCTGTCTTTGCTGAGCAATAATGGCTAGCAGCATAACAGCATTTTTCTTAAATGAAAGCCTCCTTTATGATATGTACAACTCAGACAGACAAATATTTGTGGAGATATTCTTTCTCAGTATCAACAGGGACTGCAAAATTTGTCAACATAAGGCACTTAGTTATGATACTCACAGAAATGGAGAGGTTTGCAGTAATGACCCATAAACACAATTGGCATGAGGTAATGAAACTATCACTTTTTTTTCATTCTGTGTTTTGGTAGAGTATTCAGAATAATGAGGTGAAGGGAAAGGAGGGCCTTCACAATGTCTGATTCCTATGGTCAACTTGGGAACTGTGTTGTTCAATTCCAAAGGAGTTCTGTCAAGTTTGCTGCATCAAGACAAATAGTTGGGGAAATATCCTAGGAGATGTTGCTGCAGTGTGGTAAAATAGAGGCTTTCTGAGAGCTTTGATAATAGACTAGAAGAGGCCAGGAAAACAAATACTTGAAGATGAAATTTGATTTTCATTGTCTGAAGCATGGAGAGCAATTTCGATCCAAGTATGCAGTAATAGTAATTATTTCTAATGAAGCATCAAGCGCTTAAGATTTCTTTCTTCAATAATTAAAAAATATCATCCTAAAAAAACATTTTAGCAAAAGATTAATCTGTAATGTGTTGTTTTCTGAACAATTGAGTTATTTCATTTAATAATCATCTTTCAAGCATGTTCAATACTTTTTATTTTGTTGCATTGGGGAACCTGTGATCTATTGAGGCAATGATCTTCCAGCTGAAAAATGCAATGGTTCAGCCTTGGTATGACAGGCCATAATGTGCATTAGAAGGACCATTATAGTTCACCGTGTCAATGGCACTGACATTGATCTGACAGTTTATGACATTTCAGAATAAGCTGGCAAAGTTGAGTAATATCATATGTATTTTTAAAAAAATGGAAAAAGGCAACATATTAAATATTTATATGATGGTCAAAAGAGCTGTCTAATCACCTATATCTCAGAAATCCCCAGTTCTACACATAGCAAGAAAAAAAAAATTAAGAAGCTCAATGAGTTCTTTAAGATAATTACTGACACCCTCCTCAAACTCCTGGACTGCTTGTGACCCACCCTCCCAGGAGATGTCAGGAACATTAAATTTTCCCATGAAAATCAGTCCTCATCAAATAGCATAAAGGAGATCTGGTCCACTTCCTCACTGTGATCACTCTGTCACCCTTACCAGCCTCTCATCCTGACTCATCCAGGCAATTGCCCACTTACTGGCAGAGCTCCACACATCTGAGCTGCTCCTCCAGATGAAGGACAGACCCCTTCTTCCCTCTGCTTCTTAGAGGGTCTGTATCCCTCCATCACAAGACAGCAGCCTCACAAACAGTCCCACCACTTCTCAGTTACTCCAGCGGTGCTACAGCTCTGCACCTACACAAAGAACTCTGTCTACCACTGTTTGTCACTTAGGCTGCACACACTTGTGTATGGGCATTGAAGTGGGCTCTCTTTTGACCTGTTTTATCCCTCTCGAGGGCTCTCTCACTTTGATCACCTTTACCCACGTACTTAACACCCTGACCTCCATTTCTTCACCACTCCTTTTTTTAAAGCCCACTTCACCGGGCTGACAAAGTTACTGGAAAAGATAAAAAATAAAAGGAGAAAATCCCACAATACTTCTATGGATGTGCACTGCTATATATTGCTCAAAAAATTCCTTCTTAATTCTATTCACTGCAGGATATAAAGTTACACTTGGAAAGAAAGTGACCTAATAGGTTTTGTGTTACTTTTCTAGCAGGGGTCAGCTGCATGTCTCTTTTGTTCATAAACATAAGTGATAACAAAGGAAGAACATGAAAGAAAACCTGTAATGTATTTTGGAAGACCTCTAATTGAACACACAAACGTAGCTGTGAAATTATAAACCAGACTTCAGATAGCCCTTTGGAAATACAAAATCAAAATACATGGATTGATATGAAGTAGCAATATTTTTAAGGTTTATCCGTGAATAATACATTATTCCATTTCTCAGAATGTAGAACAATGTGTAATATGTAAACACGCATACACGCATATGCACACTGGTTTGTATAAAAGAGAATTAGTGTATAGTGTGTCAGCAAAAAAATCGAATCACCACCACTAGGCCATTCCATGACTATTTCTTTGCAAGATGTATAATGACGTAGCTCGATGAAGGTTCATTTCCCTCTATATTCTTCAAGTTTCTTACCCTTTTTCTTTTGTCTTCTGTTTTTATTTTGTTTTCTGAACAACCTGTTAATTATTCAGCAAAAACAAACAGGACATAATTAAGTGGATGTATCTTGCAAGAGGACTTCAGGAGTGTTGTACCTCAGCTGCATTTACAACTGGCATCACACCACTGTAGTCAGTCCAACAAGGTGTGCTTGCAACTCCATCACAGATTTTTCTTTTGTGTTAAATTAAGGCCTGAGAATTACATTGAACATGGACTTTTCCTTTGTGATTCATTTTTCTGGCTTTAACTGGCAGTGCCATAAATTGCATGTTTTGGTGTGTAACTTGAAACACACTATGCCCACATCAAATGTCTGGGAAGTATTGTACAGTGTTTAAGTGTAGAAGGCAGTATCATCAGAATTTAATCAAATCTAAATTATATAACTCTCAAATTTTTTTTCAGTAATTCATGCATTAAGTATATAAGTATGGTATAATGTATGACTCATATAATAAAAAGCCACGCAGCCTTGTTTAAAGACATTAGTTAACAGAAAACCTATCATAACTGTGAAGTCAAACTAATTCAGAACTGAATACTTGAGAGAAGTTCAAACACTGCAGCAAGGAAGTTGACCATACATGTGTGTGCTTTGGGCTGCACAGAACACGAGTGATAGCAAGCTCCAGTACAGGTTGCAACAGTTAGTGCAACAGGTTTACTGTGATTACAGAAAATAATTATGCACAAACTCATCAAGAACTTGTACTGTAGATATCCTAGAAAAGACTGCCTTAAAGTTACTTA
This sequence comes from Puffinus mauretanicus, assembly GCA_023333565.1. NCBI lineage: Eukaryota > Metazoa > Chordata > Aves > Procellariiformes > Procellariidae > Puffinus > Puffinus mauretanicus. The sequence goes on along the minus strand of JAJKFH010003006.1, from coordinate 74 downwards.
GTCATCATCTCTTATTAGTGAAATTTATCCTGGAGTAATTTAGGGTTCAGAGGGGAACAGGCCATCCCCTAAAA
>JAJKFH010002617.1:0-10529 GCA_023333565.1 Puffinus mauretanicus | reverse complement strand
CCCCCTTGAACCCCCTTTTTTTTTACCCAGCCCAAGCTGAGCCCTGCCAACAGCCGCAGGAACGTGGAGAGCTTCCTGGAGGCTTGTCGGCGCCTGGGGGTCCCCGAGGTACCGGTTTTTTGGGGGGGGGGGAGGCTTTTTGATGAAAAGGGGGGGGTCCTGCGCCCCCCTACGCTGACGTAGGACCCCCCCCCAAATCCCCCCCCCCCCCCATAGGTGAAGCCGCCCCCTCCCCGACGTCCCCCCCCCTCCGGGCTCCTCGCTGGCTTCGCCCTCTTCTACGGTCTCGTCATGGCGTTGCTTTACACGGCTTATCGCGCTCTCTTCGGCTGCTGAGGGGGGTCCCTAAATTGGGGGGGGGGGCCCCAACCCCAGGGGAACCCCCCCCCGATCTCAGGGGAGCCCCCCGACCCCCCCAAACCCAGGGGCGGGGGCCCCCTCCCTGCCTTAGCTCCCCCTCTCTTCTTCCTTGTGCCTTAACGTCAGGGAAACTGAGGCAGGGTTGGGGGGGGGGGGGGGCTGAACCCCCTCTCCCTCCCCCCCCCGGGGGTGATACCCCCCCCTTTTAATTATTAACTATTATAATTAATTATTATAATGAGTTATTATTAGAGTTATTATATAATTAATTATTATTCTAATTATGGAGACCCCCTTAAATTATATTTGATATATACGTATCCATAGGTGGTGTGTGAATATCGGGGGCCATAGGGTGGGGGAGGGGTTAAAACCTGTGGCTGGGCCCTGCCCTCTCCCTACCTCCTCTGCTGGCAAGAGCTCTTTGTCCGTTTTTGCCCTTTCTGCGCCCAAACGGGGACTCCGCCTCCCCCCCTGCTCCGCTGTGTGCCCCCCCCCCGCCATGTCGTCCCCCCCCATTGTGCCCCTCCCCCAATTATGCCCCTCCCCCAATTATGCCCCTCCCCCCTAATTATGCCCCTCCCCCTTTGCCCCTCCCCCAGGCCGCCATTTGCCAGCCCCAGCAGGTGCTGGAGGAGGAGAGCCTGGGCCCGCTGGCCCGCACCCTGCGGGGGCTGCTGGGGGTCGCCCCCCCGCCGGACCCCCCCCCCGGCACCCCCTAATTCTCCCCCCTCCCCCCCAAAATGAGCCTCAACAAGGCCCCGCCCCCAGTTCGGTCTCTGCTCTGTCATTGGTGGGGGGGGGTGTGTGTGTGAAGCTGATCTGGCGCCGCCATTTTGGTTGAGGGCAGGCGGCCTCGGGCCCAGTGTGGGGCAGCCGCCACGCGCTGCGGGGGGGACAGAGGTGAGGCCCTGGCAGCCATCTTGGTTAAGGGCAGGTGCCCTTGCTCCCAGTATGGAACATGGAGGTGAAGCCTTGGCCGCCATTTTGGTTGAGGGCAGGCACCTTTGCCCCCAGTATTGCGCATGGCCCCGGCGGCCATCTTGGCTGAGGGCACATGCCCTTACCCCCGGTATAAAACATGGAGGGAAGCCCTGACGGCCATCTTGGTTGAGGGCAGCAAGCCTTGCCCCCCAGTATGGGATAAGGTCGTGAGGCCCTGGCCGCCATCTTGGCTGAGGGCAGGGAGAAAGGGGCTGTGACGCCCTGGGCAGCCATGTTTACTGAGGGCAAAGCATTCCTGCCAAGGGAGGAGGTGGTGCCTGCAGCAGCCATCTTTACTGAGGGCAGCCAAGTACAGGAGCATATTGGGAGTAAAGGGGAAGGCACGCAACGGCAGCCATCTTTACTGAGGGCAAAGTCCCTGCAGCCTCCACCCAGGGTTGGGGGCCAGGCCCGGGGGGGTCCCCCCAATGCTGGGGGGGGGCTGTGAAAGCACTGAGCTGCCGCCCCCAGCCCCCCACAATGTGAGGGGCTGAAGGTGGGGGCTCCTCCCAAGGAAATTTGAGGGGGCGTTGGCTCTGGGAGGGGGTTATGGGGCACCTGGGGGGGTGTCAAAGGCATTGGGGGGGATATGGGGGTGCAGGGGATGGGGGGAGGATTTGAGGGGTGGCCCGAGGGGGGAGTGGTTGAGGGAAGCACCGAGACCGAAGCACTTTCTATAGAATATATATTAGATATCGCGATATATCTCTCAAAAAAATAAAACCTGGTCCTGGGGGGGGTGGGTGGGGGGCACCCGGACGCCTGGGTCCCCTCTGCAATGCGGGGGGGGTGTCTGGGGCCCCCCCAGGCGGCGGCGGCTATAGGAAGGGGTTGGTGGTCGGGTGCTTGATGCCGAAGGGAGCCGTCGGGGCCGGGACCGTCTGGGCGGGGGGAAAATGGGGGGGGTCAGGGGCAAAAAAGGGGGGGGGTTACGGGCAAAAAAGGGGGTTCAGGGCCTCCCCGTATTGCCCCCCCCTCCCCCTATTGCACCCCACCCCCCCCGGCCCCCTCCTCACCACGAAGGGGTTGGTGGAGGCTTTGGCAGCGCTGAACCCACCGAAGGGTGAACCTGGGGGGGGGATAAAAGGGGGGGGTCAGTGGGGGGTGGGCACAGAGTACCCCAATATTTGACACCCCCCCTCATACTGGCTCTTACCATCAGCCTGGAAGGGGCTGGGGAACCCCCCGGGAACTGGGGGGGCAGCAAAACCAGCACCTACAGCGAGGGGGGGAGACAGAAGGAATTGGGGGGGGTCCCCCCGAACCCCATCCCAGTCTGGGGGGGCATGGGGGGGGGGTCACTCACCGGCAGCGGGGCCGTTGCTCTGGAAAGGGTTGGTGGAGGGGCGGGGGGCGGCGGGGGTCGCAAAGGGGTTGATGTAGCCTGGGGGGGGAGGGGCACAGCGGTCACCCTGGGGTCCCCCTCATTGTGGGGAGGGGGGTCCCAAGGCGCGGGGGGGCGTGAACCCCAACTTACCCCCGTAGAGTGGCGGGGGCAGCGCTGGGGGGGGCCGCAGGGTCCCGAAGAGGCTGTGGGGGGATGGGGGTGGGGGCTGAGCTGGGGGGAGGGGAATGGGGGGGACACAGCTCCTGCCCCCAACCAGGTGGGGGGTAATTGGGGAGGGAACATGGTACCTGGCAGAGGCTCCGCCCCCTGAGGGCGGTACAGTGGTGGCCCCGCCCCGTGCAGCAGCGCCCCCTGTGGATGGGAGGGAGAGACGCGGCTGTGGGGGGACCCTGGACCCCCCCCCCAAGGGTGATGGGGGGACCCCAAACCCCCTCCCCCTTAGTAGTGGGGGGGGGTCCCAGGAGCCCCCAGATCCTTCCCCATTAGCCCCAGGGGTACCACGGGGGGACCCCAGACCCCTCCCCAGTGCCCCCCCAGTGACGGGGGGACCCCAGACCCCTCCCCATTAATCCTGAGGGGGGCTCCCAGGGGCCCCCCAAATCTTTCCCCTTAGTCCCAGGGGTACCACAGGACAACTGGGGGGACCCCAAACCCTCTCCCCAGTACCCCACAAGGAATGGGGGGACCCCATCTCCCCCCCCCCCCCCCATTAATCCTGGGGGGGTCCCAAGATACCTGTGGGCGCGGGTGGGGCGTGGAAGGGGGGCACAGCCCCCCCAAACGCGGGTGCTCCCGGGCTGGCTCCGAAGGCATCAAAACTGGGAAAGGCAGCACGGGGCGGGGCCGGGCCTGGGGGGGTGCAGGGGGGGGCCCCCGAGTCACCCCCACAGCCCCCCCCCGTGCCGCTCTATGGCCAGCGCCGACCCAGCTGGGCCCTGCGCGGCCGCGCGGGGGGGTCATTTCCTTCCCCTGGCGCAGCACTCGGTGGGCAGGGGTCCTCCCAGATCCCCTCTGCCCCCCTGCTCTATGGTCAGGACCCCCCTGAGCCCCCCCACTCCATGGTCAGGCCCCCCCCCGCCCCGGGACCCCCCCCCCAGCTCACCGGGGAAGCCCGGGAAGGCGGCAAAAGCGGGTGCCGGTTGGGGGGCGGCGAAGGGATCCCCCCCGATGTCAGCCAAGAGGTCGGTGCTGGCTTTCCGGGTCGGCTGGGGTGGGCGGTGGGGGACCGGGCGGGGCTGGGGGGCTACAGCCAGGTGTCAGGGGCGGCCCCCGCCCTGATCCCCATTGGCACCGTCTCACCTGCAGCAGCGTCCCCGCCTCCCCCAGGAGCGGCTGGGTGGGCGCCGGCTCCGCTGCGGCGTTTTGGGGGGGTTTTGCTTGCTCCGGTGCCACGTACCTGGGGGCGGGGGGGGGGGGTGGGGGGTAGAAATATTTATTAGGAGGATCCCCCACGCTGTGCTGCCCCCCCCAAACCGTGCCCCTCCCCCCCTCGTACCATCGCTTCTTCTCGTACTTCTCCTGCAGAAACTCCTTCACCTTCTGGGGGTCGCGGGAATCGGGGAGCAGCGAGGTTCGGGCATCGAAGGTGCCGAGCCAGACCCGCCGGCAGGCCTGGGGGGAGGGGACGGGGACATGGGGTCACTGTTGGGGGGGGGGAGGGAGGAGGTGAACCCCCCCCCAGGTCCCCCACTGACCTCGTTGCCGCGGGCCTGCAGGAAGGCGACCTCGGCTTCGGTGAAGGTGGTCATGGAAATGGACTTGACGCGGTGGGGGGGGTTCAACCCCCGCCTGTGGGACGGATTTGGGGGGTCAGCGACCCCCCCCCGCCCCCTGGGGAACCCCCAAAAAGGGGTTCCCCCCCCCCCAAATTCACTATTAAAGACCCCATAGACGTGCAAAGGGAGCCATGTGGCTGGGCCACGCCCCCACCCGGGAAGCCCCGCCCCCGCGGTGGGCACAGCCAATCGGCAACTGCTGCTCCCCCAGCTTGGCTTGCTACACCTGGAGTGGCCCCGCCCCCTGTGCCCTGGAGCACCTGACCCCGCCCCCGGCCCCGCCCACAGCGCCCCACCCCAGTTTACAGCCCCCCAGAGCAGCTGGCCCCGCCCCACCATTCTAGCCCCGCCCCACCACTCTGGCCCCGCCCCACTGCCCTGCCCCTGCCCCACTCACAGGGCCCCAAGGCACCTGGCCCCGCCCTGCCTCTCCGGCCACGCCTCCCCACCGCGGCCCCGCCTCCCCACCGCGGCCCCGCCCCACTCACAGGGCCCCAGAGCAGCTGGCCCCGCCCCACCACTCTGGCCCCGCCCCCCCTCCCTGCCCCCGCCCCACTCACAGGGCACCAGAGCACCTGGCCCCGCCCACAGCACGCCGGAGCAGCCGGCCCCGCCCTGCCTCTCCGGCCACGCCCCCCCCACCGCGGCCCCGCCCCACTCGCAGCACCTTGAGCACCTGCCCCCGCCCCGCCGTTCTGGCCCCGCCCACAGGTTCCAGAGTACCTGGCCCCGCCCCCGCCGTTCCGGTCCCGCCCCGCCCCGGCCCCGCTCACAGCGCCCCGGAGCAGCCAGTGCAGACGAGGCTGCCCACGGTGATGTCCACGTAGGTGACGCCGCGCTGGCCGCACTCGAAGCAGAGCCGGTTGGCGGGGGAAGCGCTCACCAACTCCCTCACCCGCCGGCACCAAACCTCAGCTTCCGCGTCCCGGGCCGTGCTCCCCTTCCTGATCCCGGGGCCTCCACCCGGTCCCGCTCCCGGTCCGGGGCCGCCGCCGCCGCTGCCGGCCGCCGCCATCCTCCCTCCCGCACCCGGCAGCGGCGGCGGAGCGCACTGCGCATGCGCAGACCACGCCCCCTCTCCGCCTCTGGGCCGCGCAGGCGCTTTGGTCGCCGAGTGGCTGCGCAGGCGCAGGCGCTGCCCGCCAGAGCCCCGCCCCCTGCAGGCGCCGCGCACGTGCCCGACGGCGGCCGTCGCGCGCCCAACGGCGCCTCCCGCCCGTCAGCGGTCGCCGCGCGCCCAATGGCGCTTCCCGCCCTTTAGCGTCTCCTCCGCCCCCTCAGCGCCTCCTCCCGCCCCCGGTAAGCGTTTTAACCCCGGACACAGGGGGAAGCTGTTCATTTTGGGTCGTTTTCACACAAATTCGCTATTATTTGCTCTCCCACCCCAGGCGCACTGTGTCTTCCCCCCACCCCATGGTGTGAGGGGACGGGGTGTGGGGGGGGGTCTCGGTCCCCTCACTGGGGTTTCTCCCCCCCCCCTCCCCTCCACACCTCAGGCGAGCGCTTCCAGCTGCTTCTCTCTTTAATAGTGCACAGAACCACGTTACAAAAGACCCGCCCCCCCCCCCCCCGCTTTTTCCTCCCCCCCCTCCCCAAATTCGGGGCCCCCCCCGGACCCCGCGGGGACGAAGGCAATTCTGGTAACGGGGAGGGGGGGGAACGAGGCACAAAGGGGCTGGGGGAGGGGTCCCAGGAAAGGGTTGGGGGGCCGTTTGTCCCCCCTCCCCGCAATGGTACCCCCCCCCAAATCCCAAGGGAGACCCCCACCTCCCCTCGCACCTCCCCCCCCCATTGGGGAGGGGCTCCCCCAAACTTCCCCCCCCTTCCAGGCCGCACCGCGGACCCCCGGAGCCGATCCCCCTCCCCAGACCCTGCTCGACCGTGGATGCACCCCCATAAATCCCCCCCCCCCCGCGCCCCCTCCCCATAAATACATTTGCAAAGCAGTTACAGCACCCCCCCTTGCTGGGGGGGCTGGACCCCCCCTTTATTAGGGGGCTCTACCCCCCTTTAATGGGGGCTCTACCCCCTTTAATTAGGGGTTTGAGTCCCCCCTTACTGGGGAGCTCTACCCCCCTTTATTGGGGGCACCCCCTTATTGAGGGGGGCTGTTACCCCCCTTATTGGGGGGCTCAACCCTCCCTTTATGGGGGGGTCTCCCCCCCATTTATTGGGGGCCCCTCCCCTTTACCCTGTGGGGGTTTCTATCCTCCCCCCTCATTTTAGGGGTGTCACCCCCCCATTTACAGGGGGGGCTTAACGTACCATAAATACACCCCCCCCCAATCCTCCCCCAACCCGGCCCAGCCGTGTCGTGCCCCCCACCTCAACTGAGGTGTGTCCCCCCCCAATTTTGAGGACCCCCAGTTTTGGGATCCCCTCCAAATTTGAGGGAGACCCCCCTTCGATTTTGGGGACCCCCTCGATTAGGACCCCCCCCTCGATTAGGGACTCCCCGATTTGAGGACCCCCCTCCATTTTGAGATCCCCTCCATTTGAGGCCTCTCTCCATTCTAGGTGCACCCCCTCGATTTTGGGGCCCCCTCCTCCTCATTTTGGGGTTGCTCCACAGAATTTTAGAGTCGGGTTTGGGGGGGTGGGTACCAGCAGAGAGATCGCCAGGCACCCAGCGGGGTGGGTGGTGGGGGCAGATGTGATGTCCCAGGCGCGTGGGTGGAGTGATGGGGCTGGGGGGAGTGCCAGAGGCCCGGAGGGTCGCCCCTCCAGGTGCCCCCTTTCAAGGGCAGAAGAGGCAGAGCTGTCTGTTGCAGAGCCCGCCCAGCCTTGATCTCGGTGCAGACGCAGCGTTTGCGGTCGATCACCTCCTGCAGCTGCCCGTCCCGCGGGCGGGGGGGAGCGCCGGGACCCCCCCCAATTCCGGGGATCCCCCCAGAGAGAGGGCGGGGAACGGGGGGACCGCGGGGGAAGGGGGGGGCCCCGGCTTGGCGCACCCCCGAGGTGGAGGCCGAGCGGCCCAGGCGGTGCCCCCCGGGGAGGTCTGGGGAGGGGGGGGCGTCAGGGGGACACGGTGGCCCTCCTGTGTCACCCCCTCCCCGTGTCACCCCCTCCCCAGCAATGGGGGCACCCAGGTTGTCCCCCCCCCTCCCCGGGGTCCTCCATGTCCCCCACAGGGGACCCTCCCGGTATCACTCGTGCCCCCCCCCGCCCGCTGCCCCCCCCCAAATCTCTGTGTCCCCCCCCCCGCAGTGTCCCCATGCCCCACCAATGCCCCCCTCGTGTTCCCATGTCCCTCCCAGTGTCCCTGTGTCCCCCCCCAGTGTCCCCATGTGCCCTCCCATGTCCCCCCCATGTCTCCCATGTCCCCCCCGTGTCCCCCCCAGTGTCCCGGTGCTCCCCCGCCCCGTGCCTCCCCCCCATGTCGCTCATGTCCCCCCCCCGTGTCCCCTCCATGTCCCTCCCAGTGTCCCCGTGTCCCCCCCCATCCCCCCTCCCGTGTCCCCCATGCCCCCCCGTGTCCCCCCCCGTGTCCCCATGTCCCCCCCGTGTCCCCCCCGTGCCCCCCACCTGTGGGCCGGCCGCAGGCGGGGAAGGTCTGGCAGGGGAGGGGCAGCCCCGCCCGCCCCCGCGGCCCCTCGGCTCGCACCGGGATCCCCGAGGGGGCGGGCTCCGACGCCTCTGAGGGGGAGGGGTCAAAGATCAGCCCCGCCCAGGGGGCGTGCCCCCTCCCAAATCCCTCCCCCCTCCCCATTAAACTCACTCTCGGCCTCTTTCCCACGGCGGGGGGGGGCTCCGCCCCCCCGGCGAGGGGGGGGCTCGTCCTCACGGAGAGGGGCGGGGCCTCCCGTTGCCCCGCCCCCCCGCAGGCTGTCGTAGGCGGGGGGGCGCTTCCCCGGAGGCGGGGCCTCGGCGGCGGCAGGAGGAGGGAGGGGCAAAGGTCCGAGCCCCGCCCCTCCCCGCTCTCGCCCCGCCCCTCCCGCCGCGGGGTGGTGGTGGGGGAGGGGGGTGGAGTGGCTGCGCGCGCGGGCGGGGGGGGGCGGCTCGCGGCGGGGGAGGGGCAGGCGCGAGCCCTCGGGGGGGGCGGCCAGCAGGGGGGGGCGGGGGGCCAGGAGGTTGGGGAAGGGGGGGGGGATGGGGGCGGGGCCGGAGAAAGGGGCGTGGCCGACAAAGGGGGCGCGGGCGGCGAAAGGGGCGCGGGGGGTGAAGGGGGCGTGGCCGACGAAGGGGGCGTGGCCTCCGCCCTCGCCGCCGGGGAGGGGGCAGCTCATCTCCTCGTAAATGGCCTCGGGCTCCTCGGGGGGAGGGGGTGGGGCGCCCCCTCCCCCCCGCCGGGCGTCCCCCACCATCTCGATGTAGACGGGCTCCTCCCCCTCCCCCGGCCCCCCCGACCCCCCCTCGGCGGCGGGGGGGGGAGGGGGGGGCCCGGCCGACAGGCGGGTCTGGGGGCTGCGGGAGGGCTTCGGGGGGGGCGTCTGCCGCACGCAGCCCCCCCGGGGGGTGCCTGGGGGGGGGAAGGGGGTGTCGGGGGGGTCGGCACCCCCACAGCACCCCATAACCCCCCCAGCATGCGCCCCATAGCCCCCCGGCACCCCATAACCCCCCATGACTCCCCATAAGCCCCCATCCACCTTACAGCCCCATAGCACCCCCCAGCACCCCCAATTCTGCCCCACAGCACCCGCCAGCACCCCCCAGAGCCAAGGCACCCCACAACACCCCGGCACCCCATAAACCCCCAGCACCCCGTAACCCCCTGACAGCCTCCAGCCCCCCCCAATCTCTGCCCCACAGCACCCCCCAGCCCCCCATGACACCCCATAACCCCCACAGCACCCCATAAGCCCACAACACCCCCCAGCCCCCCAAAACCCCATGATATCCCTCAGTCCCCCCAGCCCACCAAAACCCCCTGATATCCCCCAGCCCCCCAAAAACCCCCAGCCCCCCAACAACCCATGATATCCCTCAGCCCTCCCAGCCCCCCAAAACGCCCCAGCCCCCCAAAACCCCCTGACACCCCATAGCCCCCCATAACACCCCAGCCCCCCAAAACCACGATATCCCCCAGACCCCCCAGCCCCTCAAAACCCCCCAGCCCCCCAAAACCCCATGATATCCCATAGCCCCCCCCCAGCCCCCCAAAACCCCCAGCCCCCCCACTCACCGCCCCGCTTGGCGGGTGGTGCCTCGAGTCCCCGCCCCTCGGGGGGCCCCGTGCGGGGGCCGGGGGGTCGGGGGGGACCCCCGGTGTCGGGGAGCCCCACGGCGTGGCAGGAGAGGGAGCGGGGGGCCATGCCGGGGGCGCAGGGCCGGGGACCCCGCTCCTGGGGGGCCGGCAGCGTCAGGAACCCCACCCGCAGGGGCCGCCGCAGGGACCCCCCCTCCCGTGCCTTGGAGGCCCTGGGGGGGGGGATGACAAGGGGGGATCAGGGGGGACCCCAAAATATCTGGGGACCCCCCAAACTCCCCAGGGACCGCCCCCCAACCTACCCAGGGACCCCCTGTCCCCCATCCTGGGGGAACCCCAACTCACTTGGGGACCCCCCCCATGCCATGCCTTGGCCACCCTAGGGGGGACCCTGAAATATCTGGGGACCCCCCAACCCACCCAGGGACCCCGTCCGCCACCATGGGGGGACCCCAAAATATCTGGGGACCCCCCCCCAACCCATCCAGGGACCCTGTCCACCACCATGGGGGGACCCCACCCCACCTGGGGACCCCCCCCATGCTGTCCCTTGGCCACCCTAGGGGGAGGACAGGGAGGACCCCCCCAACCCATCCAGGGACCCCCTGTCCCCCATCACACCCACCCTGGGGGGGGGTTACGGGGTGCAAGGGGGGGACCCCAACCCCCCCCCTCCCGGGGGGGTTATGGGGTGCGGAGGGGGGGGCACCCACCCACCCCTTGCGCGAGTCCTCCTCGCGGGGGGGGCGCCAGTCGGGGCGCCCCTTGCGCTGCAGCAGGTTCATGGCGGCGGCCGCGGGGGGGCGCTCTTCCCCCAGCCGCAGGAAGGCGGCGGCGGCGGCGGCCAGCTCCGACCGCGGGGGGGCGCTCATCCCTGTGGGGGGGAGGGGGGAAGTGGGGGGGGGGCGCTCTGCCC
>JAJKFH010000747.1:0-15588 GCA_023333565.1 Puffinus mauretanicus | reverse complement strand
TGAGTGTACCCAGGAACAGGCTTGGGTGGTGGGATGGTCCTGGCTGTCTTACCTCCAAATAGATTGCCACCCTAGTTTCCTGCCTGCAGCCTGCCTTTCCTATAATGGCATCTTCCCGACAGCGCACAAAGCCAGGATCTCTTTAAAAGAGAAAGGAGGTTATGTGTATCCGTATGCACAGGCTGGAGGAAAATAAAAGTGGGCTCTGTTCACAGATGAGAAAAAATATATCTGTGCCGGCACCATGACAATTTTAGTATGCTGACCACCACCACGCTGTTGATGTTCATTCTTAGCAGACACTGAAGAAGAACAAAGTCTATTTCAAAGGAAGTGACTGCTGGGCAGTACGCTGATAGTGAGAGCTTAGGTTACAGTTAAGACAAAGTTAAATCAATCCAAGATATTAAAGAACCAAAAGTAAGCATAAATAATTATATACTTTATTACAGGGTGGAGAGGAATGGCGAAAGGAAGCTTGAAAGGAGGTCTGTGAATAACTGAATAAGAAATATGCCCTAAATCTACTCATCTTTCTTCACAGAGCTGTAATTTACAGAAAAATTTAACTATGAATTGGAAGGAGAAATGTGGTAGCAAGTCTTTCCCAGCCTTTTAGAAACACTGTGGGCTTAAAAACTGCTTTAAAAGCTTGTTTCACCTTGTTCTGGGAAAAAGACAGAATTTTAAAGTGAATGAGACATACCTATAGCAAACTGCACGGATTTTGGTGGAAAGAGGACACAATACATGGGGAAAGATTTGTGAAGCCAGACACTGTGAACAGGTTACTAATCATATGTCAGCATCTAAAACTAGGTTATGAATAGTTATCTTAAGAAAGAACCAGAAACTTAATTTCAGAGCATATAATTATTCATGGGATGATGATAGTACTACCCAGTAAGACTAGATGCCTAGAAAAACCTGTAATGAACAGTCCTTCAACCACATCTCTTCCCGCAGGTTCTCCAGTTTTCTCTCTTTTCTCCTCAAGGACACACCACAAGGATGATACACTGGGCTAGGTGTGCTTTGTGTCGAAGATGCCCATAGGGACCAGAACCATGCCATGTGTAATTGTACCAAGCTTAGTGCAAAAATGGTAATAAACTTGACGGTCAGGGAGCCCTTCATGAAGTACAGTAGGAGCTGCTACTCTTCATAAGAGCTCTTTTTTTCACTGAATGGAAGACTCACTGACCTATTTGGCTAAACGCAGGCCAACTGAACTTAAAGAAAGTACAAGTCTCCCTCAGATTTGGTTGCCTGAAAACTTATTTTCACTAAAATTATCTGACAAAACCAAAATTGTCATGGAAGTGCAAACAGGAACTTAGGTGCCTTCCCTTAGATTAATTCCCCCAATATTGTTATACAAACTGTTGTACAACTGCCATGCTCTTTACCCTCTGTTTTTAACACTCTTCCACCTATTTATCATGTTGTGGCCAGCTTTGACTGGGAGAGTCAATGCACATACACCTTGCTCCTACTTAACCTATATTTCTGGTGGATTAGGAGTGTGATTTTCAATTGTTTTAAGGATTTAATGGGAACCTTGTGCTCATATAGCTGGGGGAAGGGAAAAAAACTGGTGTATTTGCATCTCTTTCACTAAGTGATGTTGAGTCAAAAGATGATCAGGAAATACCTAGTCTCTGCTGTATTCCCAGGGATCTGTTTATATAATCACTGTGCATAAATTTCCCATTTGTAAGTTTGTGATTGCAATGCCCCGTATTTCACAGATGTGTTGTGATGGTAACTGCATTAAAAGGGAAAATTAAATGGGGGCAATGACAGTCGAGTAAGTATCTTAAATAAAAAATTTAAAAAGCAGTCTCAATCAAATGAGGACATGGGGTTAAAAAATGGGAGTAGCAGGGAAAGGACAGAAACAGATAGGATGTGCCATGTGAACAAAAGAAATGCTGATTCAGGAAGAAAAAGGTTTCAGAAAACAGTGTCCAGGTTAGACTAGCCCCTATGGCAGAACTAATTTGCCTGTTATACAACTATAACAGAAAATCCAACCTGACATTGACCTTGCCAGTATTGCAGCGACAATGTTTTCACAAGGAAAAAATTTCCTTGAAATGAGGATTTCAATAGAGTCAAAATACATGGTGTCCTTCCACATAATGTAAATTTCTTCTTTTCCTATGCAAACCAGGCATGAGAAACAAAGGGGATTTCCATTTTTCTGTTGCTTCAGTTTTCTGCTTCCTTTATAGCAGTAGAGAATCAATGAACACACTTTTATCATGTTTTTTTCAAGGTTCTTCTAGTATAAGCAGAGGATTAGACAATTATCAGTGCTTAGTAACCTCCTACACCTATTTTTTACTGTTAGAGTTTTTGTATCTTGTCTTGTAAGGACCCAAAATTTTGCCTTTTCTCATTGCACTACAATCATGGAAGAATTTTGAAATAGAAGAAACAACAACAACAAAAATGACAACAGCAAAACAAAAAACAACAATAAAACCCCCCAGAATCTTCAAGAATCTTCAGTATAAACTTGCAGTACTCTGATAGCGCTATCACTGCAGTGAGAGTGAAACATTGACTGCAAAGCCAAGCTTTACTGCTGCACAGCTCACTGAGAAAGGATGAGCATTTTTTTTGCAAGTGAGGTTGTAATAGTACAAGACAGGAAGGACTGTTCCTCTGCAGTCCCTTTGTTCTTCCTGTCTTTATGTCTTCCCCACAAACCTTTTCAAAGTTTTACATTATGAGAAAATGTATTTCCAGCCAAGACAGTCAGAGCATGGCTCCTCATGTACGCTCTCTGGGGAGCTTACAAATATAGCAAGTGCAGATTTGTTCCCATTGCTTACATAGCCATGCTCTGAGGCTCAAGGAGAAGAACAGTAAATGGTAAATAGCTCAGGAGACCCAGCCTTGGACTCCAATGGGCATGGCATTGTCACTAGATAGTTGATATGACGAGTCAATTCTTTTTTTTACATCAGTATATAGGGTTGAAAGAGGCAAGTGAAATAATGCCTTTGTTGAGTCTTTTCTAGAAGCATAATTATTCTTCTGCCTTTGTTTATACTGGTCTACAAAACTAGTAGTCACATCACTTTTACAGTATTAGCTGGGTTTCAACATGTTCAGGTCAATGAGCGGAAAAATTACTTTGAAAGTCCTTAACCGGTATTCCTCGTAGATATGAAAAATAAGTCTGGCCATGTCACATAGTCCTATGCATGCCTCTAAATTCTTTAAAGCTGGTCACCTGGGGTTACTTAGTGCTTCATATTTAAAGGTTTGTTTACAGTAGACTGAAAACAGTATGAGATACAAACTGACTTTCTGTGGAAGGAATTCTTTGTCAACAGCTCAGATTAAATAGTAAAGCTTGATCAGCAAAGAGGTACAGTGATCTTTACTTTTAGGTTTAAGGTAGTTGATTTGACCCAATTTTAGTTAGTTACTAAATTATGCATGTCATTTGCCTATTTAAACAGCTTGTTTCCTTTGGTAAAATTCCTCTGGTCTAATTTTAGACTTAAAAACACATAAGACTTCCAAAAGCTGACTTGTATCATCTTAAGACAGGTATCCAAAATGGAACATATGAATCACACTTCAGTCATGATTATTTTTCTTGACTGTAAGTGTACATTGGATGACTTAGTGACACTTTACTGTCGAACTTTTAGATTTCTGAAACTAAGATGAATAGTATGTACAGTATGCAAAAAATGCATTTCACAATGAAAGCATACCAAACATGTTTGTTGTCAATTAAAGTGAAGCCCATATTGCAACAACATAGGTGAAACTTTCCTATAGCATCATGGCTCTCTGTATGCAGTTGTCAGTTCTATCCTTGATTATTACCCTCTTCTTCTACCCAATAGTAGGTATATCTTCTTCATTCCATTAACTCCTGTGAACTAGCATCTTCCTCTTTCCCTACCTTTTCTTCGTCTTCAGCCATCACTTTGTTGAACTTCTACAGACCACTATAAGTTCTCTTCATCCTTCTCCAACTTCCATCATATCCCTGTGAGTCTTCCTCCGTCTATACCAAATTCCTTGTTCTTTTCATTAAATCTGTGTTTCTCAGTCATAAGGCTCAACTGGAGAGCAAGACAGGTAACTTCACAGAAGACTTCTCTACTTTACCAAGTGTACTGTTAGCAGGGAGCAGCTTCAGGCACTGTGTGAAGCAAGCTCTTCAGTGAGAGACGGGGAGCAGAAGCACCTACTATTGTATTTGAAACCTTCAAATAACTAAGTGGTGTTGCAGTCTTAAGTAACGTTTAAGTCTACAGTAATTTAAACGGTCTCTATATCTGGGACTTCACTTGAACAACTCTGTTCAAGAATAAAAGAATCCAAGAGTAGATTTTGTTTGAACCTACAGATTTTTAACTCAGAGAATAATGTCAGTCTTTATTGGAACTGTGTGTGTAAATTTCAATTCTATTTCATGTGACATAAAAAAACCAAGAACAACAACAGCAACAAAACCAAACCTGCTAAAAGTATCAACTTTTATTTTTTAAATAGTATTGAAATGTACCTTAGTTTTTTTCAGTTGCCATCTTGCAAAACAACCTATATCCAAAGCAGAACTTTTCTACTGAAGAGCAAACCACATGGAAAAGTCACCTCACTGTTGTTGTTGCTGTAGCTTGTGCCTTGCATATGCCAAAAGCCTCCCTCTGACACTTGAAACAGGATTCCATTTGTGATAACTACAGGATTATGGTGGAACAGTGAGTGCCCAAAACCTATGAAAGTGGCAATATTTGAATTCAAATATTAGACAGTTTTGTACTAGGTAAAAAAGAGGTATCAGCCACAATATTTATGAAACACGATGCTCTGATGAGAGAAGTAATAGACCCATTTTATTGAATTAACGGTGGATGACAGTAATGTAAAATCTGGCATTTGATCATCTAGAAATTCAGCTAACACAAAACCAGTATTTTCAGTGATAATATGGCTTCTGTTTCCCACAGAACTTCAGGTTAAATGTTGCCAATGCCTGAGTTTATTTGTAAATTAAGTAAGCTTTTGTGAGCCAGTCTTTATTGTCATATTTTAATTATATGTTCTTTGTTGAATATATATTGCCTTTCCTCACAGGCTTGTCTTTAAAAAAAAATATTGCCATAAATCAAAACTTTTCTGTCATATAAACAGAAATCATATAAATTTCACACAGATAGAACCACTACACAACCAGGCCAGTGTCACAATAGCCATGTACTTTCTTTGCTGCTCAATACTCCTACTGCAGTGTCCCAAAATTTTGTTAGTGTACTACATCAGTTTGGTGGATTTAGTCATGACCTTATATGAAAAAAACCAACCATAAAACCCCAAAACATCACCACCTTAATTTTTAGGTCATTTCAAAGAGTATTTTCCTTATATGCTTATGAAGTTGGAATATTTATTAAGTCTACTTCTAGGATAGTGATATAAAAATGCGTATTTCCTTTTTTAATAACATGCTTTTTCTTTTTCAGATTACTTTTTTGTTTCTTTTGATGGACTGTAGGACATGAAACTTAGGAGTTCTCCTATACTTCTGCAACTTCTACCACATCCCTGTGAGTCTACATGTTTTGTCTTGTCTAAATTAAATTCCTTCTTCCTGTCACCTTTTTCCAGAGTAGATTCTTATTACGATGTTTTTTCCAAGTCTTCTATGTATTTCTTTCTCCTTCTGATCTGAGGAGAATTATACTTTCTCTATTTCCCTCTAATGGTATTGGACATAAGGATTACATCCATGAGTTTCTATTTTCTGAAAAGCTCATTATGCTGAAGTGTTTTCATGCTCTATTCATTTGAATTCAGCCACACTATTAAAAATATTGATGAGCAGATATTTACAAAACAATAATTCCAAAACTTGAAAAAATGCCTTATAGACAGTTGCATTAAAAAAAAAATCAACTATTTTATCCAAAGATTTTATGAGATTTTTATTCAATTTCAGATGACTTCAGATGACATTTGAGAAAATTCCCTTTCTTGTTATATTCTTAGAGGATTTAAGTTTATAGCTGCAAACTACTCAGACTTGTTTTAGCTGAATTCCACCTTAAGCCCAGAATAAAATTCAAAGGCTAAAGTATGTGAATTCTAAATCAAGCAAGAAATAACAAATAAAAAATGAAATGCCACAGTAAAACTAAGAAACTTGTCTTTCTTCTTCTTCATCCTGGAAAACCTAGTAGATTTTTAAAGTTATTGGCAGTTCTCAGCCCCATATAATCTAGTTACCAAACACAGAGGCAAAATAGCTTAAGGGCTTTTTTTGTGGAATTGAACATTTTTCTTGAAACTCTCCAATGAGCATAACCATCTTTATTAACTTGTTTTACTAACTACTTTTCCTCTTTTTATTTTCATTAGATTTAGCTCTGAGCTTGAATCACATATTAGCTAAGTAAACTAATTTTGGAGTAATTCTGGAATTCAAAAGGGGACAGAGAAGAATGTTTTTTCTGTTATTCATAATTATATTTTAAATTGTAAGGTTGCTTGTATTTTTTTCTATTGGTATTGGTCATGGTCAGAAGCAGAATGTCAGTTATTTAGGCTGCTCATCTGGGCTGATATATCAGAACATAAGTTTATGAAAAATCACTTGTCAAAAAAACAGCAGCAGATTCTAAAATCAGACTTCCAGTGTTATTCTTCCTGCTGCCCTCATTTCCTCAAAATATTTTTATCAAGTATTTTACTGTTCATTTTAAATCATTCACTGATAAAGTTGTTCTTTCAATAAACTTTCAGATGCCAGAAAAACTTTCTATCTGCACCTACAAGCTCTTCCAAATTCATTTTCTTTGTTCATATGCAGTCCTAAACTTTATAGGCTAAATCTGTAACTAGTGCTATATCCAGCAGAGAAGGCAGGCACAGGAAGAGTTTGATCCCCCGTCTGTAATTCTTGCCTCATCTCCTTAGCTTCGTGTTTTGATAAACTTCAGTATTTAGACAAAAGGGCTGTTAAATATCTGCTTCATATTAGTAATTTGCTTTGTTCTTTTGTTTCTCAAAGTTCCATTGTAATTTTTCTTTTACCATATCTCTGAAATATCTTTTTCTTCTGAGTATTATCGCAAACACTAATCCAACTTGGGTATTGAAAATGACCTAATATATCAGTTTGGAATGCTTCCAGCTGTAGAAAAATCTCATTCTTTTATTCTCTATACATTTCTTTTCAGAATGTTATCTGTCACAAAAGAGGCCTTTGATCCACCAGTTAGAACTGCATTTTTGTTTTGCTAGCTGATTTTGCAGATAATTTCATTATTTATTCTGTTATTTCTCATTTTTCCCATGTAGTATACCACAGCTGGTCGGTACATATAAAAACACCTAGTTAACCTCTCTATGTCAGAGGTGTGTACTTAAAGTCAACTTCAATGGAAATGAGGCCTCAATTTTGTCATAAAGATCTCAAATCTTTGCAACATAAAGGAACTTTTTAGAGACTTGATACAAAAAAAACCCCAAACCCTTCATGGAATCATAGAATGAATGATAGAATGGTTTGGGTTGAAAGGGACCTTTAAAGACCATCTGATCCAACCCCCCTGCCATGGGCAGGAACATCTTTCACTAAATCAGGTTGCTCAAAGCCCTGTCCAGCCTGACCTTAAACACTTCCAATGATGGGGCATCCACAACTTCTCTGGGCAACCTGTGCCACCCTCATAATAAAAAAAACCTTCCTCGTAATAAAAAATGTCTTCCTTATGTCCAATCTAAATCTACCCTCTTTCAGTTTAAAACCATTGAAAGAGAGGTCTTTTGCTATTTGTTTTTCATGTGTGTAGAAATAATTTTGTCATAGTGTCCTGGTTTCGGCTGAGATAGAGTTGATTTTCTTCCTGGTAGCTTGTATAGTGCTATAGTTTGGATTTAGTATGAGAAGAATGTTGATAACACACTGATGTTTTAGTTGTTGCTAAGTAGTGCTTACACTGGTCAAGGACTTTTCAGCTTCCCATGCTCTGTCAGGTGCACAAGAAGCTGGGAGGGGTCATAGCCAGGACAGCTGACCCAAACTGGCCAAAGAGGTATTCCATACCATATGACGTCATTCTCAGCATATAAAGCTGGAGGGAGTTGGCTGGGGAGCAGCGATCACTGCTCGGGAACTGGCTGGGCATTGGTCAGTGGGTGGTGAGCAATTGCATTGTGCATCACTTATTTTGTATATTCTATCATCATTATTATTATTACTATTTCCCCTTCCTTTTCTGTTCTGTTAAACTGTCTTTATCTCAATCCATAAATTTTATTTTTTTTTCCAATTCTCTCTCCCATCCCACTAAGGGGAGGGGAGTGAGTGAGCAGCTGTGTGGTGTTTGACTACCTGCTGGATTAAACCACAACACATAGACATAAATTTTCAGTTTGTATCTATGCTTGTCCTCATGCAACTATAAATGACTGTGCCATAGAATTGGTTAAGTAAGAAACTGGATGTCTCAGTCTCATCATGGAGATTTTGTCTTAGGCGATAGTCACTCACCAGATTTGCTACTGCCTAACTGGTTTAGATCAGCAACTTGCAGGCAACATCGTCTCTCTAGCAATTCACTACTCTCATATATAGTCTCATAATATTCCTCTAGATAGAGTTAACTTGGATATTTAAGGCCTTAGGTTGTTTCTGCAGAACGTCAAATTTAAATGTATCCGTCGTGTATTACCTTTTTTATTCTTGTTATTAATAATACCAACATGATTATTACAAGAATAAATTGGGGGGGTGTTGTGTTTTGTTTTGGGTTTTGTTGTTGTTTTTTTTAATTTTAATTCACAATGCAGTTACTGACACTTTACAGATACCATACTTCCTGTTAGAATCACCTGAAGATCCCATCTCAGTAACGGCTAAAATCCACATGTTTCAGTTAAAGATAAGAAAGTTCCTCATGACTAAAAAACTGCAGGACAGTTTGTCCATGAGGAAACAACTTAATAATGAAAGATTTTAACCCTAATTTACTTGTCTTTGTTTTGTTTGCTTTTTCTATGCTAAGGTGGGAACCCTTTATGGCAACCCTTTGTGAATCACATCAACCCTTTGTCTACTAGAAATAAGTTTTCCAGGTTCATTTTTCATTTTGCAGATGTTTGCTTTGTTATAAGTTAGCTTTGAAGGTTTTTGGTCTTCATCTCAATCTATTCTCTGTCTGAAGACTTTGGTAGTTTAGTTACTTTTCTCTGTTGTTATTGTCATCAATGCTGAACCTTTAGGTGACTGTCATTTCATATGGCATATCTCTATCTCTCTTAGTCTGTTTGCTTGTCACTGAAACTTCAGCTTTAAGGCACAGAACTGTATTTAATGCTTTGTTCTTTACCAGGACAAAATGCCACTACTGATGGAGATTTAGTCTGAAAACTGCCAGATTAAGGTGTCGGAAATCTCGAGTGGGCAAATCATCCCAACAAGTCCGGTCACTGACATAGTCAAATGTTCAGGACTCAGGTTATGAATTTGTTACAAAATGAAGTGTTTGTGAACACATCAGCATTTAATTAATCTTATCTATAGTTAAATATCTGCCATATGGCCATATATAGTGGAGCTAGCTAAACATAATCAGCTAGATCACTTTGTAATCAAAAGAAATTCTCATTCTGATGAGATTCATCTCATCCTGTTGTAGATAAGTACAATAGGCAGACCAAAAAGTGCCTATTTCCCTCCTTTAGCTAAGGTTGGGATGTTGAACTTCGATGTGCATAGACATCCACTGTAGAAATTTCAGATAGGATTCATTTCCATAACATAATACCTTGTTTTAGGTTTTTATATGTAGAAGTCTATGTATGAGATGATGTCTAGGCTACCATGATCCCATAACAGTAAATGGAAAATTTAATATAACTGATAAAGCATAGAAGATAATGCAGTATACATCTAACACTTATTTCAGTTATCCTCAGATAGACCCAGATTGTCATTTGAGATGTTCTTGTGTATCTGGCATATGGGTCACACTGGAAATATTTGTTTGGACTGACAGCTGGAAGCCAAATTTGGTACGTTAGAGATCTCAAATGGAGATATCCCCTTACACAGGCTTTCAGGAAAGACAGGGAAAGTGAGGAGGAGGGTTAGTACTCTATGCAAAGGAGCACCTAGAGTGCATGGGATAGGTGATGAGCCAGTCGAGAGGTAATGGTAAGGATTACAGGACATACCAACACTGCTGCTGCTTTGGTAAATATCTGATACAGGCTGCTTGATCAAGAAGAGGAGGTAGATGATGCCTTTTTTAGACACCTCAAAGAAGGCCCATAATTGCCAGCCCTGGTACTTAATAAGACACTTCAACCACCCTGATATTTCCTGGGAGAGCAACATGGCTGGGCAGGAAGAACTGATCAGGGACACGAAAGTTGACGAAAGTCCTGACTGCAGTGACTGTGAGAAAATAGAATTTAAGATTTTGAGGTAAGTGAGCCATACAAATAGAATCACAAGTCTAGACTTCAGGAGAGCAGATTATGGCTTAGTCAAGGATCTGCTTGGCAGGGTTCCATGGGAGACCTCCCTGGAGGGCAAAGGGTCCAAGAGAGCTTGTTGATTGTCAAGGACAGTCTCTTCAGAGCAGAAAAGCAGTCTTTTTCAGTGGACAGAAAATCAAGCAAGCATGGCAGAAAGCCAGCCTGGATGAACAGAGACCACTGAATTGAGCTTTAACACAGAAAGGAAATATATGAAGGTGGAAGGAGGAGACATTGCTTGAATGCATATAGTTGAAGTTAGGAAAACCAATGCTCAGATGGAGCTGAAATTAGCAATGATGTGAAGGCATGGGATTTTGTGACCGAGGACATGGAAAAGGATGAGGTAGCTAATGTGTTTCCCCCGCTCCCCACCTTGTTTTTCACTGGTAAGGTATGCCATCTGGCCTTCCAGTTTCCCAAGACTGCAAGCAGAGAGTCTGTAGAAACGCAGCATTGCTTGTCTTAGAGTAAAATAGAATCAGAGAGCACTTAAAACAGTCGAACATACAAATTTCCATGGGACCAGAAGGGATGGATCCAAAGCTGATGAGGGATCTGGCTGATATCATTGCAACTGCTTTTCAGAGATGATGATCTTTGAAAGGCCAATGTTGTTAGGGGAAGTTTCTGCTGATTCAAAAAATGTTGTGGTGGGTTAACCTTGGCTGGTCATCAGATGCCCACCAAGCTGCTCTATCATTCCCCCTCCTCAACAGGACAGGGGGACAAAATATGACAAAAAAAAGCTTATGGGTCAAGATAGGAACAGGGGGATCACTTACCAGTTACCATCACAGGCAAAACAGACTCAGCTTGGGGAAATTAATTTAATTTATTGCCAATTAATCAGAGTAGGATAATGAGAAATAAGAAAAAATCTAAAAACACCTTCCCCCACCTCTCCCTTCTTGCCAGGCTCAACTTCACTCCTGAGTCTTCTACCTTCTCCCCTGCCAAGCAGCACAGGAGGATGGGGAATGGGGCTTGCGGTCAGTTCATAGTGCTTTGTCTCTGCTGCTCCTCTTCCTCACACTCTTCCCCTGCTCCACTGTGGGGTCCCTCCCACAAGATACAGTCCTTCATGAACTGTTTCAACACGGGTCCTTTCCATGGGGTGCAGTCCTGTGGAAGGATTTTTATTAAATAACGGACATCCTATGAATACTCCAAGCCCTGAGGATTTGTTAACAACAGTATAAAGCAAAGGGTTGCTAAAGAGCAATTGTGGTTTTAGAGTCTCTGAAGTGATAGCAGAATAGGGAAGCAGGCTGAGAAATGTAACTATCAGCAGATTAGGTAACGGAATGCAGGCGGGGGAAGCGTTCGCGTGGACACCTGCTTTTGACCAATCTGTGTATATTAAGATTCATGTGCTTGCTGACTGTAGACCAATAGGGGGACTAGATGCGTGTGTATCTCAGTAGAAGAATGTATATAAACCGAGCTATTTGGGCAATAAAGTGGCATTAACTTGATCACATTGGTCGCTGTGTTGTGTCCAAGAATTCCGCGTCTGCACAGTCCTTCAGGAACGGACTGCTCCAGTATAGGTCCCCTAAGGGGCCACAGGTCCTGCCAGAAAACATGCTCCAGCGTGGGCTCCTCTCCATGGGCTGCAGTTCCTGACAAAAGTCTGTCCGTCATGGGCTCTCCACAGGCTGCAGCTTCCTTCAGGGCATATCCACCTGCTCCAGAGTGGGGTCCTCCACCATGGACCTCCATGGGCTGCAGGGGGACAACCTGTGTCACCCTGGTCTTCACCACAGGCTGCAGGGGAATCTCTGCTCTGGTGCCTGGAGCACGTCCTCACCCTCCTTCTTCACTGACCTTGGTGTCTGTAGGGCTGCTTCACATATTCTCACTCCCCTCTCTTTCAGCTCTTGCAGGGCATTTTTTACCCTTTCTTAAATATTTTGTCATGGAGGCGCTAGCAACGTCACTGATTGGCTTAGCTTTGGCCAGTGGCAGGTCTGTCTTAGAGCTAGCTGGAACTGGCTCTCTCTAACACGGGAGCAGCTTCTGGTGTCTTCTCACAGAAGCCACCCCTGCAGCCCCTCCACTACCAAAACCTTGCCACCTAAACCCAATATGTAAGTAAATATCATAGCCACCTACCTACAGGCCACTAAGCCTTACCTCAGTTCCTGGAAAGGTGATGGAGCAAATCTTTCTAAAAGCCATTTTCAGGCTTATGAAGGACAAGAAGGTGACTGGGAAGAGTCAGCATGGATTTACCAAGAACAAATTGTGCTTCAGTAACCTCGTAGCCTTCTATGATGAGATTTCTGGTGTCATGGATAAGAGCTGACTGGCAATCAGACTTAAGGGGTAGTAATCAGCAAGTACAAAGTCCAACACGTGCCAGTTAACAGTTTTTTCCCTCAGAGATTGATAATGTGTAGGATAGGACGAGTGTACTCCAAGGAGATAACACCAAATTTGGGGGAGCAGTCAATATGGGAAGTCAAGGCTGTTTACTCGGAGGGACCTGGACAGGCTAGAAAAATGGACTGACAGGAACCTCATGAAATTTAATAAAGGCAGACACAAAGTCATGTGTTTGGAATGGAATAACTGTATGCAATGGTACAGAAACCAGATGCCATCTTTTCAGTGAGGACAAATGCAATATATATTTTTTAAAGACTGATGAAGTTCCAAAGAAGTTGTTAAGAAATAAAAAACTCAAATACAATGAAAAAATCTAAGAAGTAATATATGAATTAGTAATTCATTATTCATAAAAAAGGGAAAATATAGGAAGTTATCCCCTAAAATATTTTGTTTATTTAGCATGTGAGGTAAAATGGTGAGGCATTTAATTAGTTCAATTAAAAGAAGAAAAGTGTTTTTATTTTTTATTGATTCTAAGAAGTAGGAAGACATCCTAAATTATCTCATTTTTAAAGACATTAAATTGGCTGTCCAATTAGTCATAGAACAAATATCTAAATAGAAAAACAGCAGCATGGGTTTGGCCAGGAATAATGATATTTAGCAGTGCATTTGATATATGGTTACTGATACTGCTTTATTCTTTCCCTTGAGTTTCAACACTGATTAAAAAAGGAGGCAGGATGCAGGTTTCATTATTGATTACATTGTCTCCAACTTTGCACACAGATTTTTTCCCCAGTTTACAATAGCAGTAATTACCTCATTAAAAGAATTTCCTAAGGATTAATGTAATTGAATGGCTAGGCTTGATAAGATTTTTCAACTAAGATTTTTGTTGCCAACTCATCTCCAAGAAATGCCTTAACTTTTTTTGTGGATATTTAGGCTCAGCTTTGAGATTGATCACATCTACCAGCACCTTCATGTGAGCAGGAGACTCACAAACTCAGAAGGAAAAAAAATGAGAGAGGCTCATCTCAAACACATTTAACCACTGGCCCCTGTTTCCTGATTATTCACAAAAATGCTGTTTCCCAAGGCAATATGTATAAGTATACTACAAGCACATGATAACATTTTTCTTCTACTTCTCAGATAAGCAGTTTTCTGTTTAACTGGAACTTGAATCAACATTGGAGTAATAGTCTTGAGAGGATAAATATTACTGCATTTTCTGGAAAATAAGGGATCATTCATATGGAATCTAGCTCAAAGCTTCAAAGAGGAAACAAGGAGAAGATGGATATATTTCCTTAAGGATGCCATTGATAGGAATCAGCGCTGAGCAAAGGAAGGCTCCTAAACATGAAGTTCTAGAGGAACATGTTCTGCTAGTACTCTGCCTGAAACCTGCTGTTAATTATTCTATAAGCACATATAAGAACCCTGTACTATACTGACAGGTTATTATTCATTATTTCAGGGAAAAATAAGTCTTCAGCCTCAGATTTAGTTTATTTAGTTTTAAC
Source organism: Puffinus mauretanicus (assembly GCA_023333565.1). Taxonomy (NCBI): domain Eukaryota; kingdom Metazoa; phylum Chordata; class Aves; order Procellariiformes; family Procellariidae; genus Puffinus; species Puffinus mauretanicus. The sequence goes on along the minus strand of JAJKFH010000747.1, from coordinate 1,195 downwards.
AGATAGAGTCTTTTGGCCTTTTTATACATAATACCTCTGATCTCAGAAAAAAATTACAGAAACGATGCATGTGCATACATTTTATTATGAATAACAAAGAATTTTGAATTATGCTATTTTGATAGAATCATAGAATCATTAAGGTTGGAAAAGACCTCTAAGATCATTGAATTTAAATTAAAAAAAAAATTTTTGACAGTAAGTACATTTATTGAAGTGTTTGAAGTTCTGCACTGCACTGGACACAGTTCATAACTTAAAGGCAACAGACCAAAACATTGTGACAGGCTCCAACTGGAATATTAAAAAACTCACATAATCACGTCACTTAAGAAATACAGTTAAATTGTTCAATCATTTTGGTCTTCATCCCAGTCTTTCTTTCCTGATGGAGGTTTAGGGCCACCATCTGGTTTGCCACAATGATCTGATCTACCCTTAGGACAGTTACTGCTGCATTTGTAGCTAGCTTGATACTTCAGGATTTTCCAAGGTATGTGTCTAATACACCAGCTTCCAACATATCCTTCACAGCAGCAGCTTCAGCCTCAATATCAAATCCAACATTTTTGTTCCCTTCCTGGTGCACAGCATAAAGTTTGGAGATTACCTCATTAGCCCTTACTCCAGAGTTTTCTGCCAGTTCTCCAGGAATGGCTTCAAATGCCTCCGCAAACTTCTTGATGGCGTATTGGTCAAGCCCAGGACAAGTCTCTTCATAAGATGTGATCTGTTTGGCTAATTCAATCTCTGTTGCACCACCTCCAGGAACAAGACGTTTATCCCTTGTGAGTACTTTGAAAGTATTTACACCATTATCCACTGCTCTCTCTGTGTCATCCATCAGCTTGTCTGTAGATCCACGAATAAGTATAGTAGAAATGGCACCATCCTCCTTTTATTCATGATAAAAATAGTATAGCATTTTTCAACAAATATATTTGTATTAGAAAAGAAAGAAGCACATAAGCACTTATTCTATTTCATTCCAGGGGCAGATAACAAAGTAATACGATTACCTAGTTGTCTTGAAAAAAGCTTCAGTATTTACCTTTCCCAAACAAATAAAGATTGGGTATAACAAGTTCTTTCAAAATAAAAATTAAATACCAATTCGTATCACAGCTAAGTGGCCTGAAGGGTCTGAGCATTAGCTGCAAGCAGAGAATAAGGAGGAAATTGCCAAAAAATTTTT
>JAJKFH010001122.1:0-12645 GCA_023333565.1 Puffinus mauretanicus | reverse complement strand
AACCCAGTGCAAGATGGTGGACGGGTGGCCAAAATGTGTCCCATTGCCTTCATGCAAGAACTTCCGTTGTGAAGCTGGCACCCAGTGCAAGATGGTGGACGGGTGGCCCAAGTGTGTCCTGTTGCCTTCATGCAACGACGTCCATTGTGGGACAGGAACCCAGTGCAAGATGGTTGATGGGTGGCCAAAATGTGTCCCATCATGCAAGAACTTCCGTTGTGGGACAGGAACCCAGTGCAAGATGGTGGACGGGTGGCCAAAATGTGTCCCATTGCCTTCATGCAAGAACTTCCATTGCAAGGAAGGAACCCAGTGCAAGATGGTGGATGGGTGGCCCAAGTGTGTCCCGTTGCCTTCATGCAAGAACTTCCGTTGTGAGACAGGAACCCAGTGCAAGATGGTGGATGGGTGGCCAAAATGTGTCCCATCATGCAAGAACTTCCGTTGTGAAGCTGGGACCCAGTGCAAGATGGTGGCCGGGTGGCCCAAGTGCGTCCCCACGCCCTCGTGTCACAGCGTCCCCTGCAAGGGAGGGACGCGATGCCAGATGGTGGCCGGGAGACCCAAATGCGTCCCCACGCCCTCGTGTCACCGCTTCCGCTGCGGCGAGGGCATGCGATGCAAGATGGTGGGGGGTTGGCCAAAATGCGTCCACCTCCCGCCCTCCTGCCGAGCTATTCGCTGCCCGAAGGGGACCCAATGCAAGATGGCCGCCGATTGGCCCAAATGCGTCCGTAAGCAGCTCTTCCAAAGAGAGGCTCCACCACCTCCCGCTCTCCACGTGTCACCTTCGTGCCACCACCGGCCCTGTCCCAAAGAGTCCACGTGCAAGGTGGTCGATGGTTGGCCCCGGTGTGTCCCCACCAAGATGTCCTCAAGACGACCTTCTTGCGGTGACATCCGCTGTCCCAAAGGGACCACGTGCAAGATGACGGATGGGTGGCCCCACTGTGGTGGAAATCAACCTTCCTGTCAGAACATCCAATGCCAGGAAGGAACCGCCTGTCAGATGATTGCTGATTGGCCCAGCTGTGTCCAAACCAAGATGATCTCCAGAGAACCTTGCCGGGATGTCCAATGTCCCAAAGGAACCTCCTGCAAGATGATCGACGACCAACCGCGTTGCGTCCACGACCCTCCCTCCTGCGATGACGTCCAATGCCAGAAGGGAACCATCTGTCACATGGTTGACGGGTGGCCATGGTGTGGACCAATGAAAACCTCCCATTCGCAACTCGACCGCAAAAGTCCAACGTGTGAAGACATCCGTTGCCAAAAGGGGACGGTGTGCAAACTTCTGGAGGGGTGGCCCAAATGCGTCGGTCCCCTCCCCTCCTGCGGTGACATCCAGTGTCCCCGAGGTACCCTCTGTAAGATGATCACCGGTTGGCCCAAATGCATCCATAACCCGCCCTCCTGCGGCAACTTCCTGTGTCCAAAAGGGACCTTGTGCCTCATGGCTCACGGTTGGCCCCGCTGCGTGCAGAGAGGGCCGTCCCACCGCCAATCAGCTTCTTCCACTTGGGTGGGAACCAGGAAATATTCCCGTCCCATCTCAAAACAAGCGGCCGGCGTGCGACCGTCCTGCACCAACCTACGGTGTCCCCAAGGGACCACGTGCAAGATGATGGACGGTCAACCACGGTGTGTCCAAACCCAACCATCCTGCCAGGACATCCAATGCCAGGAGGGAACCACCTGCCAGATGGTTGATGGGTGGCCACGGTGCATCCAAACCAAGATGTCTCCTCCACAACCTTCTTGTAGTGATGTCCACTGTCCCAAAGGGACCACGTGCAAGATGATGGACGGTCAACCACGGTGTGTCCAAACCCAACCATCCTGCCAGGACATCCAATGCCAGGAGGGAACCACCTGCCAGATGGTTGATGGTTGGCCACGGTGCATCCAAACCAAGATGTCTCCTCCACAACCTTCTTGTAGTGATGTCCACTGTCCCAAAGGGACCACGTGCAAGATGATGGACGGCCAACCACAGTGTGTCCACAACCCGCCCTCCTGCCAGGACATCCAATGCCAGAAGGGAACCACCTGCCAGGTGGTTGATGGGTGGCCACGGTGTGTCCAAACCAAGACCTCTAGGAGACCACCTTCTTGCAGGGACATCCAGTGTTCCAAAGGAACCACATGCAAGATGATGGACGGCCAACCACGGTGTGTCCACAACCCGCCCTCCTGCAGTGATGTCCAATGTCAGAAGGGAACCACCTGCCAGATGGTTGATGGTTGGCCCCGGTGTGTCCAAACCAAGACCTCCAGGAGACCACCTTCTTGTAGTGATGTCCAGTGTTCCAAAGGAACCACGTGCAAGATGATGGACGGTCAACCACGGTGTGTCCAAACCCACCCATCCTGCCAGGACACCCAATGCCAGGAGGGAACCACCTGCCAGATGGTTGATGGTTGGCCACGGTGTGTCCAAACCAAGATGTCTCCTCCACAACCTTCTTGTAGTGATGTCCAGTGTCCCAAAGGGACCACGTGCAACTTGATTGATGGCCAACCACGGTGTGTCCACAACCCGCCCTCCTGCAGTGATGTCCAATGTCAGAAGGGAACCACCTGCCAGATGGTTGATGGTTGGCCACGCTGTGTCCACACCAAGACTTCTCGGAGACCACCTTCTTGCAGTGATGTCCAGTGTTCCAAAGGAACCACGTGCAAGATGATGGACGGTCAACCACGGTGTGTCCAAACCCAACCATCCTGCCAGGACACCCAATGCCAGGAGGGAACCACCTGCCAGATGGTTGATGGTTGGCCACGGTGTGTCCAAACCAAGATGTCTCCCCTCCACAACCTTCTTGTAGTGTGATGTCCACTGTCCCAAAGGGACCACGCAAGATGATGGACGGCCAACCACGGTGTGTCCACAACCCTGCCAGGACACATCCACGTTAGAAGGGAACCACCTGCCAGGGTGGTTGATGGTTGGCCCCGGTGTGTCCAAACAAAGACCTCCAGGAGACCACCCTCTTGTAGTGATGTCCAGTGTTCCAAAGGGACCACGTGCAAGATGATGGACGGTCAACCACGTGTGTGTCCAAACTCCACCCATCCCAAGTTAGACACCCAATGCCAGGAGGGGAACCACTCAGATGGTTGATGGTTGGCCACCGTGTGTCCAAACCAAGATGTCTCCTCCACAACCTTCTTGTAGTGATGTCCACTGTCCCAAAGGGACCACGTGCAAGATGATGGACGGCCAACCACGGTGTGTCCACAACCCACCCTCCTGCCAGGACACCCAATGCCAGAAGGGAACCACCTGCCAGGTGGTTGATGGTTGGCCACGGTGTGTCCAAACCAAGACCTCCAGGAGACCACCTTCTTGTAGTGATGTCCAGTGTTCCAAAGGGACCATGTGCAAGATGATGGATGGCCAACCACAGTGTGTCCACAACCCTCCATCCTGCCAGGACATCCAATGCCAGAAGGGAACCACGTGTCAGATGGTTGATGGTTGGCCACGGTGTGTCCAAACCAAGATGTCTCCTCTGCAACCTTCTTGCAATGATGTCCAGTGTCCTCAAGGGACCACCTGTAACATGATTGACGGCCAACCACGGTGTGTCCAAACGAAGACTTCTCGGAGACCACCTTCTTGTAGTGATGTCCATTGTCCCCAAGGGACCTCGTGCAACTTGATTGATGGCCAACCACGGTGTGTCCACAACCCGCCCTCCTGCAGTGATGTCCAATGCCAGAAGGGAACCACCTGCCAGATGGTTGATGGTTGGCCCCGGTGTGTCCAAACCAAGACTTCCTCAAGACTACCTTCTTGTAGTGATGTCCAGTGTCCTCAAGGAACCATGTGCAACTTGATTGACGGCCAACCACGGTGTGTCCAAAACCTGCCCTCCTGCCAGGACACCCAATGCCAGAAGGGAACCACCTGCCAGATGGTTGATGGTTGGCCACGGTGTGTCCAAACCAAGACCTCCAGGAGACCACCTTCTTGTAGTGATGTCCACTGTCCCCAAGGGACCACGTGCAAGTTGATTGACGATCAACCACGGTGTGTCCACAACCCGCCCTCCTGCAGTGATGTCCAATGCCAGAAGGGAACCACCTGCCAGATGGTTGATGGTTGGCCACGGTGTGTCCAAACCAAGACCTCCAGGAGACCACCTTCTTGTAGTGATGTCCAGTGTTCCAAAGGAACCACATGCAAGATGATGGACGGCCAACCACGGTGTGTCCACAACCCGCCCTCCTGCAATGATGTCCAATGCCAGAAGGGAACCACCTGCCAGATGGTTGATGGGTGGCCACGGTGCATCCAAACCAAGACCTCCCAAAGACCACCTTCTTGTAGTGATGTCCAGTGTCCCCAAGGAACCACGTGCAACTTGATTGACAGCCAACCACGGTGTGTCCATAACCCGCCCTCCTGCAGTGACGTCCAATGCCAGAAGGGAACCACCTGCCAGATGGTTGATGGGTGGCCACGGTGTGTCCAAATCAAGATGCCCCTCAGGAAACCTTCTTGTACTGATGTCCACTGTCCTCAAGGAACCACGTGCAACTTGATTGATGGCCAACCACGGTGTGTCCACAACCCGCCCTCCTCCTGCCAGGGACATCCAATGCTGTGGAGGGAACCATGTTGATGAGCTGATGGTTGGCCACTGTGTGTCCAAAGTCCAAGACCTCCAGGAGACCACCTTCTTGTAGTGATGTCCAGTGTTCCAAAGGAACCACATGCAAGATGATAGACGGCCAAATCATTGGTGTGTCCACAACCCGCCCTCCTGCAATGATGTCCAATGCCAGAAGGGAACCACCTGCCGATGGTTGATGGTACACGTCCAAACCAAGACCTCCCAGAGACCACCTTCTTGTACTGATGTCCACTGTCCTCAAGGAACCACGTGCAACTTGATTGATGGCCAACCACGGTGTGTCCACAACCCGCCCTCCTGCCAGGACATCCAATGCCAGGAGGGAACCATGTGCCAGATGGTTGATGGTTGGCCACGGTGTGTCCAAACCAAGACCTCCAGGAGACCACCTTCTTGTAGTGATGTCCAGTGTTCCAAAGGAACCACATGCAAGATGATAGACGGCCAACCACGGTGTGTCCAAACCCAACCATCCTGCCAGGACACCCAATGCCAGAAGGGAACCACCTGCCAGATGGTTGATGGTTGGCCACGGTGTGTCCAAACCAAGACCTCCCGGAGACCACCTTCTTGCAGGGACATCCACTGTCCCCAAGGGACCACGTGCAACTTGATTGACAGCCAACCACGGTGTGTCCACAACCTGCCCTCCTGCAGTGACGTCCAATGCCAGGAGGGAAGCACCTGCCAGATGGTTGATGGGTGGCCACGGTGTGTCCACACCAAAACTTCTCGTAGACCACCTTCTTGTAGTGATGTCCACTGTCCCCAAGGGACCACATGCACCTTGATTGACGGCCAACCACGGTGTGTCCACAACCCGCCCTCCTGCCAGGACATCCAATGCCAGGAGGGAACCACGTGCCAGATGGTTGATGGGTGGCCACGGTGTGTCCAAACCAAGACTTCTCGGAGACCACCTTCTTGTAGTGATGTCCACTGTCCCCAAGGAACCACGTGCAAGATGATGGATGGTTGGCCCCGCTGTGTCCACCACCCGCCTTCCTGCCAGGACATCCAATGCCAGAAGGGAACCACCTGCCAGATGGCTGATGGTTGGCCACGGTGTGTCCAAACCAAGATGTCCTCAACACCACCTTCTTGCAGGGCCATCCAGTGTCCCAAAGGGACCACGTGCAAGATGACAAACGGTTGGCCCCGATGTGTCCAAAACCCGCCCTCCTGCCAGGACATCCAATGCCAGGAGGGAACCACCTGCCAGATGGTTGATGGGTGGCCACGGTGCATCCAAACCAAGACCATACTGAGGCAACCATCTTGCAGGGAAGTCCAGTGTCCCAAAGGGACCACGTGCAAGATGCTCCATGGGTGGCCTCAATGTGTCCACCACCAGCCCTCCTGCAGCGATGTCCTCTGTCCCCAAGGCACCACGTGTAAGATGACGGGTGATTGGCCCCGCTGTGTTCAAATGCGACCTTCCTGCGATGACGTCCAATGCCAGAAGGGAACCACGTGTCAGATGGTCGATGGTTGGCCCCGGTGTGTCCAAACCAAGACGTCCCTCAGGCGACCTTCTTGTAGCGACATCCAATGTCCTAAAGGGACCATCTGCAAGGTGACCAATGGGTGGCCTCAGTGTGTCCACAACCCGCCCTCCTGCCAGGACATCCAATGCCAGAAGGGAACCATGTGTCAGATGGTCGATGGTTGGCCCCGGTGTGTCCAAACCAAGACGTCCCTCAGGCGACCTTCTTGTAGCGACATCCAATGTCCTAAAGGGACCATCTGCAAGGTGACCAATGGGTGGCCTCAGTGTGTCCACAACCCGCCCTCCTGCCAGGACATCCAATGCCAGAAGGGAACCATGTGTCAGATGGTCGATGGTTGGCCCCGGTGTGTCCAAACCAAGACGTCCCTCAGGCGACCTTCTTGTAGCGACATCCAATGTCCTAAAGGGACCATCTGCAAGGTGACCAATGGGTGGCCTCAGTGTGTCCACAACCCGCCCTCCTGCCAGGACATCCAATGCCAGAAGGGAACCATGTGTCAGATGGTCGATGGTTGGCCCCGGTGTCAAGACTTCCATTAGGACCTTCTTGCAATGATGTCCACTGTCCCAAGGGAACCATCGCACACGCGGGCCAACGGATCCGTGTCCAAAATCGCCCCTCCTGTGGTGACATCCAGTGAAGGAACCACCTGCCAGATGGTTGAGGTGGCCCTGGTGTCCAAACCAGACCTCCATTAGAGACCTCTTGGTAATGATGTCCACTGTCCCCAAGGGACCACGTGCAGGATGACAGAGGGCCACAGTGTGTCCCAAGAACTCCCGCCTCCCTGCCAGGACACCAGTGCCAGAAGCGTCCACCCGCCAGGTGGTTGGATGGGTGGTTCAGAAAACCAAAGCAAGACCTCCATTAGGAGACCTTCTTGCAGAGAGATGTCCACTCGTCCCAAGGGGACCACATGCAAGATGACAGATGGTGGCCCAATGTGTCCACAACCAGCCCCTCCTGCAGGACGCCCACTGTCCCAGGACCACGTGCCACGTGGCCAACGGTGGCCCCAGTGTGTCCAAAATCGTCCCTCCCAGACATCCATGAAGGGAACCACCGCCAGATGGCTGATGGATGACAAGGTGTATCCAAAACCAAGACCTCCATCTCGAGACCTTCTTGCAATGATGTCCACTGTCCCCAGGACCACGCAGGATGACAGATGGGTGGCCCCAGTGTGTCCACAACCCCTGCCAGGACAACAGTGCTGTGAAGGAACCACCTGCCAGATGGTTGATGGGTGGCCCCGTGTGTCCAAACCAAGACCTCCATTAGAGATCCACATGTCCACTGTCCCAAGGGGACCACGTGCCACGTGGCCAACGGGTGGCCCCAGTGTGTCCAAAATCGTCCCTCCTGCGGTGACATCCAGTGCCAGAAGGGAACCACCTGCCAGATGGTTGATGGGTGGCCCAGGTGTGTCCAAACCAAGACCTCCATTAGGAGACCTTCTTGCAGCGACCTACAGTGTCCCAAAGGGACCACGTGCAAGATGACAGATGGGTGGCCCCAATGTGTCCACCACCAGCCTTCCTGCAGTGACGTCCACTGTCCCCAAGGGACCACGTGCCACGTGGTCAACGGGTGGCCCCAGTGTGTCCAAAATCGACCTTCATGCAGTGACATCCAATGCCAGAAGGGAACCACCTGCCAGATGGTCAACTGGTGGCCCCGGTGTCTCCAAACCAAGACCTCCATTCGGAGACCTTCTTGCAATGATGTCCACTGTCCCAAAGGGACCACGTGCAGGATGACAGATGGGTGGCCCCAGTGTTTCCACAACCCGCCCTCCTGCCAGGACACCCAGTGCCAGAAGGGAACCACCTGCCAGATGGTTGATGGGTGGCCCCGGTGTGTCCAAAGCAAGACCTCCATTAGGAGACCTTCTTGCAACGATGTCCACTGTCCCAAAGGGACCACGTGCCACATGGTCAACGGGTGGCCCCAGTGTGTCCAAAATCGTCCCTCCTGCGGTGACGTCCAGTGCCAGAAGGGAACCACCTGCCAGATGGTTGATGGGTGGCCCAGGTGTGTCCAAACCAAGACCTCCATTAGGAGACCTTCTTGCAACGATGTCCACTGTCCCAAAGGGACCATGTGCAAGATGCTACATGGGTGGCCTCAGTGTGCCCACCACCAACCCTCCTGCAGTGACATCCACTGTCCCAAGGGGACCACGTGCCACGTGGTCAACGGGTGGCCCCAGTGTGTCCAAAATCGACCTTCATGCAGTGACATCCAATGCCAGAAGGGAACCACCTGCCAGATGGTCAACGGGTGGCCCCGGTGTCTCCAAACCAAGACCTCCATTCGGAGACCTTCTTGCAACGATGTCCACTGTCCTCAAGGGACGACATGTAACATGATTGACGGCCAACCACGGTGTGTCCATAACCCGCCCTCCTGCCAGGACATCCAATGCCAGAAGGGAACCACCTGCCAGATGGTTGATGGGTGGCCCCGGTGTGTCCAAACCAAGATCTTGCCAAGGCGACCTTCTTGCAGTGCCATCCACTGTCCCAAAGGGACCACGTGCAAGATGCTGCAGGGGTGGCCCCAGTGTGTCCACAACCCGCCCTCCTGTAACGACATCCAATGCCAGAAGGGAACCACCTGCCAGGTTGTAGACGGTTGGCCCAGGTGTGTCCAAACCAAGATCTCCATTAGGAGACCTTCTTGCAGGGACGTCCAGTGTCCCAAAGGGACCACGTGTGAGATGCTCCATGGGTGGCCGCAATGTGTCCACAACCAACCATCTTGCAATGACATCCAGTGTCAAAAAGGCAGCGTCTGTCAGATGGTGGACGATTGGCCACGGTGTCTTCAGCGTCAACCAACGTGCAAGGACATCCAGTGTCCTCAAGGGACCACGTGCAAGATGACAGACGGGTGGCCCCACTGCGTCCAGAACCAACCTTCCTGCCATGATGTCCAATGCCAGAAGGGAACCACCTGCCAGATGGTTGATGGGTGGCCCAGGTGTGTCCAAACCAAGACCTCCATTAGGAGACCTTCTTGCAGCGACCTACAGTGTCCCAAAGGGACCACGTGCAAGATGACAGGTGGGTGGCCCCACTGTGTCCACCACCAGCCCTCCTGCAGTGATGTCCACTGTCCCCAAGGGACCACGTGCAACATGGTCAATGGTTGGCCCCGGTGCGTCCAAACCAAGACCTCCATTAGGAGACCTTCTTGCAGTGATATCCAATGTTCCAAGGGGACCACGTGCAAGATGGTCAATGGGTGGCCCCAGTGTGTCCAAAATCGACCTTCATGCAGTGACATCCAATGCCAGAAGGGAACCACCTGCCAGATGGTTGATGGGTGGCCACGGTGCATCCAAACCAAGACCTCTCTGAGGCAACCATCTTGCAGAGATGTCCTGTGTCCCAAAGGGACCATGTGCAAGATGACAGATGGGTGGCCCCACTGCGTCCACCACCAGCCCTCCTGCAGCGATGTCCACTGTCCTCAAGGGACCACGTGCAACATGGTCAACAGTTGGCCCCGGTGCGTCCAAACCAAGACCTCCATTAGGAGACCTTCTTGCAGAGACATCCAGTGTCCCAAAGGGACCACGTGCAAGATGACAGATGGGTGGCCCCAGTGTGTCCACCACCAGCCCTCCTGCAGCGATGTCCACTGTCCCAAAGGCACCACGTGCAACATGGTCAATGGGTGGCCCCAATGTGTCCAAAATCGTCCCTCCTGCAGTGACATCCACTGCCAGAAGGGAACCACCTGCCAGATGATTGGTGGTTGGCCCCGGTGCATCCAAACCAAGACCTCCCTGAGACAACCTTCTTGCAGAGATGTCCAGTGTCCCAAGGAGACCACGTGCAAGATGCTACATGGGTGGCCCCAGTGTGTCCACAGGCAGCCGTCCTGTCATGATGTCCACTGTCCCCAAGGGACCACGTGCAACGTGGTCAACGGTTGGCCCCGGTGTGTCCAAAACCGGCCCTCCTGCAGTGACGTCCAATGCCAGAAGGGAACCACCTGCCAGGTGGTTGATGGGTGGCCCCGGTGTGTCCAAACCAAGACCACCATTAGGAGACCTTCTTGCAACGACATCCAATGTTCCAAGGGGACCACGTGCAAGATGACAGCTGGGTGGCCCCACTGCGTCCACCGCCAACCCTCCTGCAGCGACATCCGATGTCCCAAGGGCACAACCTGCTCCATGACAGACGGGTGGCCCCGCTGTCTTCCCGGCTCTCCCCTCTTCAGCTCTGTCTCCTGGGGTCACCCCGTTTCCGTCCCTCCATTTTCCCCTGGGATCTCCTCGTCTCCCATGTCCTGCGTCGGCATCCACTGCGTCACCATCCCCAGGTCCTGCCAGCACGTTGCCTGCAAACCCGGCACTGCCTGCGTGGTGGTGCACGGCCATCCCGCCTGCGTCTCCAGACCCTCCTGCAAGAACCTCCACTGCAAGGCGGGAACGGGCTGCAAGGTCCTCAACGGGTGGCCCCGCTGCGTCCGCGTCCCCTCCTGCCGTGACCTGCGATGCCCAAACGAGATGACGTGTCGGGTGGTGGAAGGGTGGCCCAAGTGCGTGCAGATGACAAGGAGCGCCCCCGCCACGTCTTGCGCCAGCGTCTCTTGCAAATCCGGCACCGTGTGTCGCGTGGTGGAGGGGGTCCCTCGTTGCGTCCCCCCCAAACCCACCTGCGCCACGGTGCACTGCTTGGAAGGCACCACCTGCCACGTGGTGGAGGGTTGGCCCAAGTGCTTGCCCACCCAACCCACCTGCAGCACCGTCCGTTGCCCCGTGGGCACCACCTGCCAGAAGGTGGGAGGTTGGCCCACGTGCGTACCCAACAAACCAGCCTGCGACACCGTCCGTTGCCCGGCTGGCACCACCTGCCAGATGGTGGAGGATTGGCCCAAATGCTTGCCCAAAAAGCCATCTTGTACCGAGGTGCATTGCCCGGCGGGGACAACCTGCCAGACGGTGGAGGATTGGCCCACGTGCGTGCCCAACAAGCCGTCGTGCAACGATATCCATTGTCCAGCTGGGACCACTTGCCAGATGGTGGAGGACTGGCCCAAATGTTTACCCAAGAAGCCATCTTGCAACGCCGTGCATTGCCCAGCTGGAACGACGTGTCAGATGGTGGAAACCTCCCCCAGATGCATTCCCAAGAAGGCGTCGTGCAAAGATCTGCCTTGCCCGAAGAGGACGACGTGTCAAATGGTGGAAGGTTGGCCCAAATGCGTAACCACCAAACCCTCTTGCAACGATTTGCGTTGTCCATCCGGAACCACGTGCAAAATGGTGGAAACCTCCCCCAGTTGCGTTCCCACCAACCCATCTTGCAACGATGTCCATTGCCCCAAGGGGACGAGGTGTAAGATGGTGGAAACCTCCCCCAGATGCCTCCCTATCTCGCAGCCCCCACTCGTCTGCCACGTTTTGGGGCGGTGGCGCTACCGGGCCTTCGATGGGAAAAACTACGGCTTGGCCGGAGCTTGCACCCAGACGTTGGTGACCACCTGCGGCACCCAGTTGCCCGCCCTCCAGGTCACGGTGGGTGGCCAAGCGGGCAGAGGACCAGCCGCCACCTTCGGCCACGTCACGCTGCGCGGTGCCGGCTACGAGGTTGTCCTGCTCCGAGGAGAGGAGACGATGGCGAGGGTGAGGATACGGCCCTGGGTGGAACATGGGGTGTGGCAGGGGTGGGGGTGTCTTCTCCAGGAGGGGACCCAGGTGTCCGGGTGTCCCAGCCCGTGTCCTCTCCCCGCGCAGGTGGCCGGGCGCCAGGTCCGCCTCCCCCTCTCGTTGGCGGGGGGGAGGGTGCGCCTGGAGAGGCGGGGGGGCCAGCGGCGGGTGACAACAGCCACGGGCGTGCGGGTGGCCTTCGGCGGGGACGGCGCGGTGACGGTGACGGCGCCGGCGACGCTTCGGGGCCAAGTCTGCGGGGTCTGCGCCCAGCCCGAGGAGGGGGACGGCGGGGGAGAGGGGACGCGGTGTCGTGAGTGGGGTATGGGGACAGGGGCCGTGAGTGGGGGAGGGGGATGGAGACGAGTGGGGGGTGGGGGTGGGGGGAAGGGGTGGGGATGGAGAGGTGGAGGGGGTCAAGAAATGGGTGGAGGAGGATGGAGGGATGGAGAAATGGGTGAAGGTGGAGGGATGGAGAAGGATGGAGAAGGATGGAGGGATGGAGAAATGGATGAAGATGGATGATGGAGGGATGGATGAAGATGATGGATGGAGGGATGGAGAAAGGGTGGAAGAAGGACGGAGGGATGGAGAAATGGGTGAAGATGGAGGGATGGAGGGTTGGAGGGATGGAGAAACAGTGGAACAAGGATGGAGGGATGGAGAAATGGATGAAGATGGATGATGGAGGGATGGATGAAGATGATGGATGGAGGGATGGAGGAGGAGTGGAATAAGGATGGAGGGATGGAGAAATGGGTGAAGACGGATTTAGGGATGGATGGGGGGTTGGAGGGATGGAGAAACAGTGGAACAAGGA
>JAJKFH010001568.1:0-13485 GCA_023333565.1 Puffinus mauretanicus | reverse complement strand
CCCCCATGTCCCCCCTATTCCCCCTCCCTGTTGCAACCCCCCCATGTCCCCCCCTGCACTGCAGCCCCCCCATGTCCCCCCTATTCCCCCTCCCTGTTGCAACTCCCCCATGTCCCCCCTATTCCCCCTCCCTGTTGCAACTCCCCCATGTCCCCCCCTGCACTGCAGCCCCCCCATGTCCCCCCTACTCCCCCTCCCTCTTGCAGCCCCCCCTTGCCCCCCGGCCGGGGCCGCACCGAACTCATCGGCGGAGAAGTGCCGGGTCCAGAAGGATTTCCCGTTGGTCAGCACCATCTCGTACTCCAGCTCCAGCCCGTCGCCCTGGGGGGGTCCCGGGGTCAGGGGGGGCCCGGGCGCGGCGGGGGGGGGTCCGGGGGGGTACTCACCCCACATTTGCTGAGGGCCACGTACCACCAGCGCTCGCGGACGGAGCGGAAGCTGCGGCCGCTGGCGCAGCTCAGGTACCGCACCGAGTCCTCCAGCAGCACCTGGGGGGGGGGGGATCGTCAGCCCGGGACCCCCCGGGACCCCCCCGGGACCCCCCCGGGACCCCCGTACCTGGCAGCCCGACCAGGCGTACTGGGTGGTGAGGTTGATGACCTGGTTGTTCTCGGGGCGGATCACCGACTCCTTGGCCAGGCAGTCCTGGGGGGCACGGCGTGGGCACGGACCCCCCCCAGCACCCCGGCCCCCCCCAGCAGCCCCAGGGCACCCCCGGGCCTCCTGCACCCCAATGCAGCGGAGCCCCCAGACCCCGATAAATCCCCAGACCCCGATAAACCCCCAGACCCCGTTATAATGGTGCCCCCAGACGCACCCCAATGCCTGCAGACCCCTCACAGCCCCCAGACCCCCAATACCCCCAGACCCCGAGATGAACCCCCAGACCCCGATGCACCCCAATCCCTGCACACCCTCTCTACTCCCCCAGACCCCCTATACCCCCCCAGACCCCAATAAACCCCCCAGACCCCAATAAACCCCCGGACTCTGGTGCACCCCAATCCCTGCATAGCCCCTATACCCCCCCAGACCCCAATACACCCCCCAGACCCAAATATACACCCCAGACTCTGGTGCACCCCAATCCCTGCATAGCCCCTGTACCCCCCCAGACCCCAATACACCCCCCAGACCCAAATATCCCCCAGACCCTGATGAACCCCAGTTCCTGCAGAGCCCCTGTAACCCCCCAGACCCCAATACACCCCCCAGACCCCAGTAAAGCCCCCCCAGACCCAAATATCCCCCAGATCCTGATGAACCCCAGTCCCTGCAGAGCCCCTGTACCCCCCCAGACCCCAATACACCCCCCAGACCCCAATAAAGCCCCCCAGACCCTGATGAACCCCAGTCCCTGCAGAGCCCCTGTACCCCCCCAGACCCCAATACACCCCCAGACCCCCGGACCCCCATCCCACCTTGTTGCCCTTCTTGTAGACGGCCGGCCATTGCGAGGGGTCGTCGAAGTAGAGCAGGATGTTCTCGCAGCACTTGGCCTGGGGGGGTCGGGGGGTCGGGGGGGGTCAGCGGCGCGGGGGGACCCCGGTGTCCGGGCAGGCGTGAGCCCCCCACTCACCTCGGGGTATCGGAAGTGGAAATCGAGGCGCCCGTAGTCGGAGAGGAAGCAGAAGCGGGTCAGGAACACCCAGTCCTGGGGGGCAACGGGGGGTCAGGGGGGGCCCCGGTGTCCGGGACCCCCGGCCCTGCTCCCCCCCCGCCCTGCTGCCTGGGGGACCCTGCCCCCTCCGCCCCCCAGGACTCCCCCATTGCACCCCAGGGACTCCCCCAGACCCCCAGGGACCCCCCCTCCGGGGGACCCAGGCGTCCGGGAGCCCCCTCCGCCCCCCGGGACTCCCCCGTTGCACCCCAGGGACCCCCCCAGACCCCCAGGGACCCCCCCTCCGGGGGACCCAGGCGCCCGCCACCCGATCCGGCCGTGGCCATGGTGACACGGCGTCCGGCAGGGCCCGGGCCTGGGGCCCCCACGGGGGACGGGGGGACACGGGGGGGGTGCTGGGGGGGCACCCTCATCCTCAGGACCCCCCTGCATCCCCGCCGTTGTCACGGCAACGGTCCTGCTCCGGGTTTCCACGGCAACGGCCGAGCAGGCCCGGGTGGGAGCTGGGAAGCGGGGGGTCCCCGACCCCCGCGGACCCCCAGAGCCCCCCCCCGGCCCCACAGCCTCCCAGGACCCCCCAGGAGAAACGGGGGGCGGGCGCAAATGAGGGGTCCCGGGGCAGAACGGGGGGGTGTCCCGGTGCAAAAGGGGGCCCCGGTGCAAAGCAGGGGGGGTCCCGGTGCAAAAGGGGGGGGGTCGTGATGCAAAAGGGGGTCCCGGTGCAAAACGGGGGCGGTTCCAGTGCAAAAAGGGGGTCCCGGTGCAGAAAGGGGAGGGGTCCCGGTGCAAACCGGGGCGGGTCCCGGTGCAGAACGGGGAGGGGTCCCGGTACAAAAAGGGAGTCCCGGTGCAAACCGCGGGGGGGGCCGTGCAAAAAGGGGGTCCCGGTGCAAAACGGGGAGGGGTCCCGGTGCAAAAAGGGGGTCCCGGTGCAGAACGGGGACGATCCCGGTGCAAAAAGGGGGTCCTAGTGCAGAAAGGGGAGGGGTCCCGGTGCAAACCGGGGGGGGGTCCCGGTTCAGAAAGGGGGTCCCGGTGCAGAACGGGGAGGAGTCCCGGTGCAAAAAGGGGGTCCCGGTGCAAACCGGGGTCCCAGTGCAAGGGGTCCTGGTGCAAAACGGGGAGGTCCCAGTGCAAGGGGTCCAGGTGCAAACCAGGGAGGGTCCCAGTGCAAAACAGGGGGTCCAGTCATCCCAACTCACCTCCTTGGTGCTGATGCGGCCCCGCACGTACTTGGCGCCGCCGCCCGCGGGCAGCAGCAGCAGCAGCAGCGGCAGCAGCAGCGCCGGGACCCGCCGGGGCGCCCCCCCGGGCCGCGACCCCCCCGCGACCCCCCCCCGCCGCCGCCGCCGCCGCAGCCCCATCGCCCCCGGCCCGTGCGCGCTCCCGGGCGCGGCCCCGGCACAGGCCCCGCCCCCCGGCACAGGCCCCGCCCCGGCCCCGCCCCCGGGACAGGCACCGGCAGCGGCCCCGCCCCCCGGCACAGGCACGGGCACCGGCCCAGGCAGCGGCCCCGCCCCCCGGCACAGGCCCCGCCCCCCCTCCCGGCACCAGCCCAGGCAGCGGCCCCGCCCCCGGCACAGACCCCGCCCCCCGGCACAGGCCCCGCCCCCCGGCCCCGGCAGCGAGACCGCGCCGGGGAGGTCTGCCAGCACGGCGCCCTCCTCCCAGTATAACCCAGTATAACCCAGTGCCGCCCAGTATAACGCGGGCAGCCCCGTGCAACACAGCGCCGTCTCCCAGTATAACCCAGTGCCGCCCAGTATAACGCGGGCAGCCCCGTGCAACACAGCGCCGTCTCCCAGTATAACCCAGTGCCGCCCAGTATAACGCGGGCAGCCCTGTACAACACAGCACCCTCTCCCAGTATAACCCAGTGCCACCCAGTATAACCCCGCGCCCCCCCCCCGTGCACCCCAGAGCTCTTCCTCCCAGTACGGCCCAGTATAACCCAGCACCGCGCCCCAGCCCACCCGCTCAGCCCAGTGCAAGTCCCAGTACGAACCCCAGCCCCCCCCCACCCGCTGCCCCCCCGGACCCCCCCGGGGAACCAAAACCGGGGGGGAAGGGGGGGGAAGGGGAAGCGAGAGCAGCACATGGCAGCACGGGGGGGGGACGCGGGGGCACGGGGCAGGGGGCACAGGGACGGGGACCCCCCGGTCCCCAGGGGTTCTGCAGGCCCTGGCGCATTCGGGGGGTGACCCAGATGCGTGGCCTCGTCCCCCCCCGCCCTCCCGGGGACCCCCGTGCCCGGCCTGGGAGCAGCCGCCCCCCACCCACGTCACCGGGGGGGCACTGGTGACAGAAAGTGATACCCCACACTTCCCTCTTCCGCCCCAAAAAGGCAAAAACGCCCGAAAAGGAGGGGAGCTGGCACGGGGACGGCACGGTAGGAGCCCAAAGAGGTGGGGGGAGAGGGTCCCCAAACCCCCCTGCCTGCACAGGGGTCCCAAAGCCCCCTGCCCTGCCTCCACGGGGGTCCCTGTCCCCACACCCCTGCCTCCCCGTCCCCAACCCCCCCCCCCATCCAAGCAGCCCCGTCCCCATAGCCCCCCTCCTCGCCAGGGGCGCCCGGGCGGGGGCCAGGATGCATCCCCCCTCCCCGCTGCCGCCGCCGCCGCCGCCGCGCCGGCCGCCGCCGCTGCTGCCGCTGCTGCCGCTGCTGCTGCTGTCGGTGCCGGGGGGCTCAGCCTACGGCTTCCGCAACTGCATCCAGTCGCCCTGGGACCCCGGGCTCTTCCGCTGCATCCAGCGCTTCCTGGAGTCGGTGGCCGGCGCGGTGGCCGACCTGCCACCGGCCGCCACTGCCCTCAACCTCTCCCACAACGCCCTCCGCCTCCTGCCGCCCGCCGCCTTCGCCCACCTGCCCCTCCTGCGGACCCTCGACCTGGCCCACAACCGCCTGGGCGGCATCGCCCCGGGGGCCTTCGCCGGGCTGGGGGCTCTGGCCGCCCTCGACCTGTCCCACAACCGCCTGGCCGAGCTGGCCGAGGGCGCCTTCGCCGGGCTGGGCAACCTCTCCTCGCTGCGGCTGGACCGCAACCCGCTGGCCAGCCTGGCTCCCGGCGCGCTCCTGCCGCTGGCCAACCTGCAGCGCCTGTCGCTGCGGGGCGGCCGCCTGCTCGCCCTAGGGCCGGTGGCGCTGGCCGTCCGGCGCCTGCCGCGGCTGCGGCTGCTGGACCTCTGCGGCAACAACCTGTCGGCGCTGGGGCCGGCGCCGCCGCTGCCCCCCTCGCTGCTCGCCCTGCGCCTCTGCAACAACTCGCTGGGGGGGCTGGCCGGTGGGACCCCCGGGCTGCTGCCCGCCCTGCGGGCGCTCGACCTCTCCTACAACAACATCTCGGACGCGGCGCCCTTCGCCCGGCTCTGCCTGCGCAACCTCAGCCTGCTGCGGCTGGCCGGCAACCCCCTGGACGTCTTCAGGCTGCTGCAGGTCTCGGACGTGCGGCCGCGCAGCCTGGACTTCTCGGGGCTGCGGCTGGGGCCCGGCGGGGTGGGCGAGGTGTGCCGGCTGCTGGCCGGCCCCCGGCTGCGGCGGCTGCGGCTGCGGCGCAACGGCATCGGGACGCTGCCGGACGGGGCGCTGGCCGCCTGCCCGCCCATCGGCACGCTGGACCTCTCCGGCAACCGGCTGCGGCGGCTGGGCTGCGTGGGGCGGCTGCTGGGGCCGGGGCAGCGGCGGGCGCTGGGGGAGCTGGTGGTGGAGCACAACCTGCTGCGCTGGCTGCCCTCCTGCCGGGCGGCCCCGGCCCTGCGCCGCCTGCACAACGTCTCGCTCCGCTTCAACCGCATCCTGGTGGCGGGGCCGCGGGCCTTCGCCGACGCGCCCCGCCTGCGGCTGCTGCGCCTCGACGTCAACGGCCTGGCGCGGCTGGACCGGCAGGCGCTGCAGGGGCTGCGGGAGCTGCGGGAGCTGCGGCTGGACAACAACCTGCTGACCGACCTCTACCCCGGCTCCTTCGCCGACCTGGGCCGGCTGCGCACCCTCAACCTGCGCAACAACCGCGTCTCCGTCCTCTTCCCCGGCGCCTTCGCCGGGCTGGCCCGGCTGCGGACGCTGGACCTGGGGGGCAACAACCTGCGGCACCTGGCGGCCGCCGCGCTGCGGGGGCTGGGGGAGCTGCGCCGCCTCTACCTGGACCGCAACCGGCTGCAGGAGGTGAGCGCCGAGGCCTTCCGCCCGGTGCAGGCCTCCCTGGGCGTGCTGGACCTGCGCGCCAACGCCCTGCGCTACATCAGCCAGCGCCCGCGCCAGCGGCCACCCTTCCGGCACCTCCGGCGCCTCTACGACCTGAAGCTGCAGGCGCAGCAGCCCTACGGCCTGCGGATCATCCCCCACCGCTTCTTCCAGGGCCTGACCGCCCTCCGCTCCCTCTACCTGGCCCAGAACTGGCTGCTGGCCGTCCCCGCCGACGCCTTCGACGACCTGGCCCAGCTGCGCTACCTGACGCTGGCCGACAGCAGCGGCGGGATGGGCGACCTGCCCGCCGGCGTCTTCAAGAACCTGAGCCGCCTGCGCAGCCTGGACCTGGAGAACGCGGGGCTGCGCAGCCTGGGCCCCGAGGTCTTCGGCAACCTCAGCCGGCTGGAGCGGCTGCAGCTGGCCAAGAACGAGCTGCGCACCCTCGACCCGCGCCTGGACGGCCGGCTGCCCGCCCTGCGCTACCTGGACCTGCGCAAGTGCCCGCTGAGCTGCGCCTGCGCCAACGCCTGGCTGCCGGGCTGGCTGGCCCGCGGCCGGGTGCAGGTGGTCTACCTCTACAACTACAGCTGCGGCGGCGGCGGGCCGCCCGCCTACCTGCACAGCTTCGACACCCGCGTCTGCTTCCTGGACGTGGGGCTCTACCTCTTCGCCGCCACCGCCCCGGCGGTGCTGCTGCTGCTGGCGCTGCCGCTGCTGCACCACCGCGCCTACTGGCGCCTCCGCTACCACTTCTACCTGCTGAGCGCCTGGGCCAACGGGCGCTGGCGGCGGGAGGAGCGCCGCTACGCCTACGACAGCTTCGTCTCCTACAACTCGGCCGACGAGGGCTGGGTGCTGGGGGAGCTGGTCCCCCAGCTGGAGCGGGGCTCCCTGCGCCTCTGCCTGCACCACCGCGACTTCAGCCCGGGCCGCGCCATCATCGACAACATCGTCGACAGCATCTACAACAGCCGCAAGACGGTCTGCGTGGTCAGCCGCAGCTACCTGCGCAGCGAGTGGTGCTCCCTGGAGATCCAGCTGGCCAGCTACCGCCTCTTCGACGAGCTCAGGGACGTCCTGGTCCTCGTCTTCCTGGAGGCCATCCCCGACGCCGAGCTCTCCGCCTACCACCGCATGCGCCGCGTGCTGCTCAAGCGCAGCTACCTGCGCTGGCCCCCCGAGCCCCAGGCCCAGCGCCTCTTCTGGGCCAAGCTGAAGCGCGCCCTCCGGAGCGGCTACGCCGAGGGCGAGGAGGAGGAGGAGGAGGAGGAGGAGGAGGAAGGCTGCGGGGAGGGCGGCACGCTGCCCTAGGGCGGCCCCCTCCCCCCCGCCCCGCGGTGGCACCGGGACCCCCTGCTCCGCACCCCCGGGGATGCCCCTCCCCGCTGACCGAGGTGCCGGAGAGGGGAAACGGCTTTCTGCCCCAAAACCGCCGGTTCCCCTCCGAGAGCCGGGAAATGGCCCGGGAAGGGCTTTTCTCACCCCAAACCGCCGGCCGCGCTTCCCCTCCCGGGCACGCCCGGGACCCCGGCCCTGCGGCTCCTCTGGGCGTCGGGGGGCTCCCGGGGGGGCTTGGGGGTGCCCGGAGGGAACAGCGGTGACGCCAGGCTCGGGAGGAACAGCCTTTATTGAGGCACCCCAGGAAGGGGGGCGCCCGCCGGCGCCCCGAGAAAGTGAGGGCCCCCCCGCCTCAGTACAGCCCCGCGCAGGGGCAGCCCCAGCTCCGGGGGCTGGGCAGGGGGGAGCCGTCCCGCTCCAGCGCCTCCGAGGGGGGGAAGCAGGAGAGGGGCAGGCGCCGGAGCGCCCGCAGCCAGCCCGGCTCCCCCAGGCCCCGCCGGCACCCCGGCTCCGGCGCGTCCCACCAGTCCTCCCAGTCCCACCACCGGCGGCTTTCTGGGGGGGCTCCGTGCTCCGGCGACGGCTGCCAGCAGCAGGTGCCGGGGCTCCGGGGCGCCGACGGCCGCCCGAGGCGGTGGGAGCCGTGCCGGAGCGGGTGGTGGCAGCAGCGCGGCGCTCGGCGCTCGGCGTACGGCCAGCCCGGCGCGAAGCCCAGCCGGCACGAAGCCTCTGGACTCCAGGCGTCGGGGGTCCGGGGGTCCGGGCTGGCTCCGTGGCACGGGTCCGGGCACCGGGGAGCAAACAGCGAGGCAAAGGAGCGGCGGGGCGGATGGCGATGCCGCGGCGCGACCGGGCTGAAAGCCGGCGGGGCGATGGGCGGCCGGCAGCTCCAGCTGCAGCCCTCGCCGGCGTCCTCCCCAAAAGCCGCCGGGGCGGGCTGCGGGACGGTGCGGGACCGCGCAAAGGAGGGACCCCCGCAGGTGCAGCCGGGGGGGGAGCCGGGCAGGAGCCCGCCGTGGGGCAGGGGCCCCCCGCGCCGGCGGGGATCCCCCCAGGACGGCGTCCTCCCTCCCCGGGGCTGGAACAGCGGGGCCGGGCTGCCGGGGCGCGGGTCGTCCTCCTCGCCCGAGGTCCAGGAGAAGGGGGTCTGCGGGGAGGCGGCGGGTCAATAAACCCCCCCGGGGGTCCTCCGGGGCCGTCACCCCGCTTTCGGACTCACCTCCCTCTTCTTTCCGTCGCCTCCGAAAATGGGGCTGGGGGTGCCCAGCCTGGCGGGGTAGGTGGGGGTCTGCCAGGGAAGAGCGTGGGGTTGCAGCCGGTGAAGGGGCAGGAGGGAGAGGACGTCCCCGTTTTGGGGAGGAAAGGCGGGTTTTTGGGCACTCACCCTATTCACCATGGCTTGCAGGGGGCCGGGGGTGCTGCTGTAGGGGGGCGTCAGGTCCCAGTTCTGTTTCTGCTCCCCAAAATCGCCCCGCTCCGCGTTCCTGCTCAGCTCCCGCTCGGGGGTCCGGGGGCTCCAGCGACCTGCGAGGGGCGATTCGGCTGAGATTCGGGGAGGGGGACAGCCACCCCCCAGCCCCCCCGCGGGGCTGCCGTACCTGGGGGCGCAGCGTCCGTCCCCCGATTCCGGTGGGCCAGGAGGACGGAGAGGTCGGGCAGGGCCCGGTGCCGGTGGAGCAGGGCGGCCAGGATGGCCCGGCGCCGCTCGTCTGCCAGATCGCGCCCCGAAAAAGCGTGGGTGCGCCCCAGGAGGGCGCAGAGCCGGCCGGCCAGCTCCCGCGGGGACGGCGCCGCGGGGACCCCCTTCTCCCCCTCACTTTGGGGCGGCTCGGGGCGGCTCGGTGGCGGCTGCTCCGCGGGGTGGGGGTCTCCCTCGGGCTCCACGGAAGGGCCCCCTGGG
Organism: Puffinus mauretanicus; assembly: GCA_023333565.1. NCBI lineage: Eukaryota > Metazoa > Chordata > Aves > Procellariiformes > Procellariidae > Puffinus > Puffinus mauretanicus. The sequence continues at coordinate 4,443 of JAJKFH010001568.1, read as the reverse complement.
AGGGGGGTTTCGCCGCGGGGGGCTGCGTCCCGCCCGGGGCCGGGGCTCAGCAGCCGCTCGACGTTGACCGACTTCACCTCCCGGTTGAACATGCCCCGGTGCTGGCACAGGCGGTTCTGGGTGATGACGACGGTTTTGGGGGCCGGGAGGGGGCTGGCGGGGGGGCGGCCCCCCCACGGGGGCGGCAGCCTGCGGGGCGGGGGTCCGGCCCCCCGCCACCCCCCGCTGGGGACCTTCCTGCCGAATTTGGCAGTGTCGCGCTCCCGCTTGGTTTTCCGGCGCTTGACGCGGCCGGGTCCAGGTCCGGTGGGGTGAGGGCCCCCCCGCGGGCGGGGATCCCCTGCATCCCTGACGTCCCCTCTGCCGCTGCGGTGGCTCATGGCACCTGGGAAAGTACAAAAAAAAGGGTCTTTTTTAGCAAAGGGTGGGCCGAGGGGGGAGAAGCGCTCAGCAGGCACCAAAGGTGGAGGTTTTGGGGCACCCTGTTAATTAGGACCCCCCTCAACGGCCCCCCCATTTCCCCCCCCAGTGTCCCCAGCACCCCCATTTCCCTCTCAACCCCTCCCAGTATCCTCAGGCACCCCTCAAGGGGCCCCCATTTCCCCCCTCAAACCCCGCCAGGACCCCCTCATCCCCCTCAGGCCCCCCTCAGTATCCCCAGGGTGCCCCCAAGGGCCCCCGTTTCCCCCTCAGGTCCCCCTCAATATCCCCAGGGTGCCCCCAAGGGCCCCTGTTTCCCCCTCAGGACCCCCTCAATATCCCCTGGGTGCCCCCAAGGGCCCCCATTTTCCCCTCAGGACCCCCCAATATCCCCAAGTCCCCCTCAAGGTCTCCTCATCGGACCTGCCCAGGACCCCCATTTTCCCTGAGGTCCTCCCCAAGGGCCCCTCATTGCCCCCCAGGACCCCCATTTCCCCCTCAGGACCTCCTCAATATCCCCAGGGCCCCCCCAAGGGCCCCCATTTCCCCCTCAGGACCCCCCCCCGGACCCCCACTTCCCCCTCAGACTCCCCCCAGGACCCCCATTTCCCCCTCAGGACCACCTCGATATCCCCAGGGTCCCCCCAAGGGCCCTCATTTCCCCCTCAGAGCCCCCCCAGACCCCCATTTTCCCCTCAGACTTCTGTGACCCCGGCCTCAGGACCCTCAATCCCCAGGCCCCTGGCTCCCCCATTTCAGATCCCCCCCACTCCCCTCCCAAGGACCCTCATTCTGCCCCCAGGACTCCCAGGACCCCCCGGAGACCCCCGTTTCCCCCCATTGCCCCCCCCAGTATCCCCAGTGCCCCCCCACTCCCCCAGTGCCCCCCGCCCACCTCCGGCCGCTGCCAACGGCCCGACAGGCTCCGCCCACCGGGGCGTGGCCTGCGGGCGGCGCGCGGCGGGGCCGCTCCTCGCGCCTCGGCCGTTGGAGAGCAGCCGCTCGCGCGCGCGAGCCCCGGGTGGTGGGGGGGCGTTCGCCTTTCCCGCGCTGCCCGCGGATTGGCCCGCCGCCTCGAGGCTCCCGCCGCTGATTGGCTGGGGGCGCGGCGGCGGGAAGGGCTCGCGCAGCGGGTGAAGCGCTTGCGGCCCTGAGGTGAGCGGCGGCCTTGGGCTGAGGGAGCCCCGGGGCTGAGGGGACCGTGAGCCCACAGGGACCTGGGGCTGAGGGGACTGTGAGCCCAGAGAGCCCTGGGGCTGAGGGAACCGTGAGCCCACAGGGACCCGGGGCTGAGGGGACTGTGAGCCCAGAGAGCCCTGGGGCTGAGGGGACCGTGAGCCCACAGGGACCCGGGGCTGAGGGGACCGTGAGCCTATAGGGATCCGGGGCTGAGGGGACCGTGAGCCCAGAGAGCCCTGGGGCTGAGGGGACCGTGAGCCTATAGGGATCCGGGGCTGAGGGGACCGTGAGCCTATAGGGACCCGGGGCTGAGGGGACCGTGAGCCCAGAGAGCCCTGGGGCTGAGGGAACCGTGAGCCCACAGGGACCCCGGGGCTGAGGGGACCGTGAGCCCACAGGGACCCGGGGCTGAGGGGACCATCACCCCAGAGAGCCCCGGGGCTGAGGGGACTGTCACCCCACAGAGCCCCAGGGATGAAGGGACCACGAGCCCAGAGAGCCCCGGGGCTGAGGGGACTGTCACCCAGCACAGCCACTGCACCGAGGACACCCAGTGAAGCCCCAGTGCCACAGAGACCCCACTGATGCACAGCTGGGCCACCACCCCAGTTTGCCGTCGGTGCCCGCCCCACAGCCGAGGGAAGGTGAGGAGCTGCGGTGGGAGGGAGACGGCTTCATGCAGGACAAGGGCAGACGCCGACCTCCCCCCAAAAGAACAGCTGAGCTGCGCCGAGAGGGGAGGAGAGCCCGCACCTCCGGGTGCTGCTCCCCACCGCCCGGCAGCAGGACCCCCCCCCAGCTGCCACTGCGCCGCGGCCTGCGGCGGGCTGGCAGGAAGCGGAGGAAGCTTCACGCTCGCTGCCTCTCTCCCGCGCACTGTTTATCCTCCCGACAAATGTTTTATTAATACCTCCGCCGGCGCAGCTGGGGTGGAGGGAGGCGGAAGCGTGGGGGGGGAGGCGGTTTCCCTGGGTGTGGAGCGCGGCCCTCCCAACACCACACAGATGCCGTCAGGCAGCTCGTTAGCTTTATTGGAGCGGGAGCTTCGTTTATTGCGGGGCGGGGCGTGCCGAGCAAGCCTCGTGCTAACAAAGCGAAGCCTCAAGGGGTGTGGGGAGGGGGGTGCGGGGGGCGAGGGTCCGGCGGGACCCCCGCCCCTCAGGGCTTCTCCAGCTGCGCGTCGGCGGCGTGGAGGCTGCCCACGTCCTGGTAGGTGGGCTGCAGTCCCCGCGAGATGTCCTCGTACATGGAGCACTCGTCCAGGTTCAGCCCCTGGGGAGGGGGACGGGGCGGGGGGGTCAGGCCGGCGGGCGCCAGCCCCCTCCCCGGCCCCCCCGGCGGGCGCGGGGCCCCCAGCTCACCTCGTAGAGGTTGTCATCCTCGTAGGCGCTCTTCTTCATCTGCAGCAGCCGCTCGTTGGCCCACCGCTTCTGCGGCCGCCGAGCAGGGGCAGAGTTAGGGAGGGCGGGGGCTCCCCCAGACCCCCCCCCCCCGGTCCCCCCCGGCCCCCCACAGCCCCCCGCGCGCCCCCTCACCCTGAAGAGGAGGAAGAGGCTGGGCCCCACGGCGCAGAGCAGCAGCAGGACGCCCTCGGCCGTGATGATCCGGTTCTTGGTGGACTCCTTGATGTTGAGGAAGGGCACGGCCATGGGGTCTGCTGTGGGGAGGGGGGTCAGCCCCGGCCCCCCTGCACGCCCCCCCGCCCCCGCCCCCCCGGCACTCACCGCGCACCCGCAGGAAGGTGCCGCAGGACTGCCCGGCGGCCCCGCCGGCCTCCACCCGGCAGTAGTAGAGGCCGCTGTCGTTGTGCGTGAGGTGGAGGAAGGTGAGGGTGGCGCGGCCTTCCTCGCGCCGCAGCTGGCGGCCGGCCCGGCCGGCCTCCACCAGGGCGGAGGGGTGGCTGCAGTTGCGGCCGGGGCACAGCTGGTACCAGCTCACCCGGGCGTCCCGGGGGGCCCGGAACAGGCACTCCAGGCTGAGGTGGTCCCCCAGGGCGGCGGTGCGGGACGTGGGGCCGGCCTCCACCGTCACCGCCCCGGCGCCGCGGAGGCAGCGGGCCGCCGCGCTGCCGTTGCTCTCCACGGTCAGGGGGCTGGGGGACAGCCGGGAGGCGGCCGGCGGCGGCGGCATCGCCGGCGTGGTGGAGGCCCAGCAGAGGCACCCTGTGGGCGGCAGCGGGGGGTCACCGCGGCCCCCCAAGCCCCCGGCGTGGGGGCGAGGGTCCCGCCCGGCCCCGCCCTGACACCCCCGGCCCGGTTTCGGTTCCTGCGCCGGGCGCTGTTGACAGGAAGCGCCGGGGCTGTTGCGGGGTGTCTCGGGGGACACGCTGGCAATCGGGGGGCTGCGGGGGCCACTGCTTTTCGGGGCGCCGTGCCAACCCCCCACCAGCTGGCCGCCCTTTGGGGTCACCGCTGCCGCAGGGCACATCAGGGGCCAGCGCGGTTCCCCCCGTTAGAGGTGCGAGGTGGGGGGACCCGTGGGACCCCCTGACCTGTGCGCCCGTACCCCGAGACCCCCGTCCCGCCACGGCCCCGTGCCCCCTCCCTGCTGGCCCCTACCTGGGAGGAGGCAGAGGAGGAGGGGGAGCGGGGCACCCCGTTTTGGGGGAGCACCCGCCATGTCGCTGCCGCCGCTGCCGTCTGCGCTGGGCCCCGCCGCAGGAGATGCGCCCCAGTGCCCCGCCCGCCCTCCCGGGGGGCTGTGGCGGGCGGGGCGCGTGGCGGGGTGGGCCACCCCACGGCGTCGTCCCCCGCCCCACCCCAACATCACCCCACAGCCCACCCCAGAGACCGGGGGTCTGCGGGGACACCCGTGGGACCTGGGGGGGGTCTGGGGTACACGGGT
>JAJKFH010004022.1:0-11209 GCA_023333565.1 Puffinus mauretanicus | reverse complement strand
GGGTTGCAGGGGTGCAGCCAGCGAAGGGGGGGTGCCCCTGAGCGTCCCGTGCCGCGCGCGGGGGGCGGGGCCGGGCCGTTCGCGCTCCGCCGCGCTTTGTCCCCGCGCGGCCGCCGTCGGGGGGCGCCGTGCGCGTGCGCGGGGCCGCCATGGAGGCGGACGGGGCCTACGAGCCGGGCTTCGTGGGGATCCGCTTCTGCCAGGAGTGGTGAGGGGACCCCGGACCCCCCACCCCCACCCCGGGGTCCCACAGTACCCCCCGGGGCCCCCCAATACCCCCCGGGCCCCCCAATACTCCCCAGAGCTCCCCGATACCCCCCCCCCGTGACCCCCAGACCCCTCCTCAAGGCTCCCTGACACCCTCCGGGCTCCTCAGACCCCCCTCGGGTTCTCTCTGACACCCCCGGGTCCCCCAGTTCCTCCCTCGGGGCCCCCCAGACATCCCCCCGAGACCCCCTGATACCCTCTTGCCCCTCCCAGGGCCCTTTGGATACCCCCCAGATACCCCCCGGGACCCCCTAACCCCCTCCCCCGGCCCCCCAGATACCCCCCGGGGTCCCTCACGCCCCCCCCCAGGCCCCTCAAATAGCCTCCCAGACCCCCCCAACCGCCCCTCAGGGCCCCAGATACCCCCCGGGGTCCCCCAACTGCCCCCCAGCCCCTCCAGATAGCCTCTAGGCCCCCCAGATACCCCCCGGGGTCTCCCAATCCCCTCTCCAGTAGGCTCCCCAGATACCTCTTCTGGGTTCCTAACTCTCTCCGCAGGCTCCCCCTCAGATGGGTGTCCCAACCCCCAGACACCTTGCCAGCTGCCACCCCAAAGGTCCCTTAGGCCCCCAGATAAATTTCTGGGATCCTCACCTTCCCTCTAGGCCTATACTTCTTCAAGGCCCCCACCCCTCCCTCAGGCCTCTAGAATTCTCAGAGGCTACCCTAGCAATCCCTAGGTCTCCTGTGATACCCCTGGGTCCTCTCTAATCCTCCCAAGTAGGGCTCCCAGATACCCCTGCTCTACCCCTCCCCCAGGCCTCCCCCAGATATCCCCACAGACCCCAACTTCTCTCAGGTCTCCTGTGATACTCCCTGAGGTCCCCTAGATAGCCTCCCAGACTCTTCAGTTCCCCTGAGGGACCCCTCTAGATTCTCTGTGGTGCTCCTACCCCAACCCACCCAGGCCTCTAGACACTTTCTCCAGAGCCCTCAAACCCTCCCTCTCTAGGCCTCCCTGATACTCTGTGAGCCTCCCAACCCTCCCTAGGTCCCCAGATACCCCTGACTCCCCAGCCCTCCCCAGGGATGGCTCCTCGACCAGGTCAGCTTTCTCCCCCCAGGAAACACTCACACGCCTCCCCTCATGTTCCCAGCAACAACATGCTGTACCCCAAGGAGGACAAGGAGAACCGGATCCTGCTCTACGCCGTGAGTGCCCCCCCCCCGCCACTGGGACCAGTCCCAGGGTACTGGTCTGCATGTCCCGCAGCCCCCATGCAGCACTGGGACCAGTGCTAGGGGCATACTGGGACCAGTCCCACCATCATAGCGGGCTGTGCCCACCCACACAGCCCCCACTGGGGCCGGTCCCAGCACCTCATGGGGCCATGCCCCACCCCTCCCAGTTTGGCCCTGGGACCAGTCCCAGCGCCTCATGGGGCTGTGCCCCACCCCTCCCAGTTTGGCACTGGGACCAGTCCGTAACCCCCGCTTTTCCCCCAGTGCCGCAACTGCGACTACCAGCAAGAGGCCGACAACAGCTGCATCTACGTCAACAAGATCACCCACGAAGTGGAGTGAGTTCGTTAGCGGAGTGAGTTCGTTAGCGGAGTGAGTTCGTTAGCGGTCCCGGATGCGACGCCTGCTCCTGGTCCCAGCATTTCCCACCCCAAGGCAGGGGTATTAATAGAGAGTAATTAATAAGGGAAAAGCAATTAAAAAGAATTGGTAATTAAGAAGAAAATAATTAGCAAAGTAGGGATTAGAATGATTAGTAAGAGAATAATTAGGGGGAGGTAATGGGTGAGTGATTAATAAGGGGAGACAATAAGGAAAGAAGAGTGGAGAGCAATTAATGGGGGCAATTAATAAAGGAGAACGGTTTTGGGTAATTAATAATAATTAGTAAAGGGATAATTGGAGTAATTAATAAGTGAGATTGAGGGGCAACTGGTGCGTAATTATTAAGGGGAAGTAATAAGGGACAACAATTTAAGGGCAATTAATGTGGGGGTAATTAATAGGGATAATTATTAGGAGTAATTAATGAGGGGGATGCCAGGTATATTAATAGCTTGTGGGTAATTAAGGGGGCTAATTAACGACCCGGGTTATCTCCTCGCAGCGAGCTCACACAGATCATCGCCGACGTCTCGCAGGACCCCACGCTCCCCCGCACCGAGGATCACCCCTGCCAGAAGTGAGCTGGGACGGGGGGGACCCCCGTGGGGGTGTCAGGGACCCCCCTGGGGACGTGGGGACCCCCCCTGGGGGTGTCAGGGACCCCCGTGGGGACGAGGGGACCCCCTGGGGACGTGGGGACATCGGCCCCACACTGCTCCGGTGTCCCTCTTGGGTCTCCCGTGCCCTCCCCACCTCCCGTGTCCCCCCGTGGGCTCTCGGGTGTCCCCCCCCCCCGTGGCTCCAGTGTCCCCATGGGGTTCTGATGTCCCCCCCCCCTAGCTCTGATGTCCCCCCCACCCGTGTCACCGCTGTCCCCCCTCTCCCCCAGATGCGGGCACAAGGAAGCCGTTTTCTTCCAGTCGCACAGCGCCAGAGCCGAGGTGAGGTGACACCCCCAAAGTCCCCCTAAAGCCGTCACCGTGTCCCCCCCTGCCCCCGTGACCCCCCCCCCAACGCCGTGACCGCTCCCACCCCCCCAGGACGCCATGAGGCTCTACTACGTCTGCACCGCCCCGCACTGCGGCCACCGCTGGACCGAGTGACGGCGCCCGGAGACGCTCTCAGACCCCCAAAATCACCCCAAATCGCAGCCATCGCCCCAAAATCTCCCTCTTCGGCAGCCCCCGTGCCCCCACCCCCCCACCCCCGACCCTGGCTCTGTCCCCCGGGGGTGGCGTTTTGGTGACAATAATTTTTGGCAGTGGGATGTGTTGGTGGCTCTGTGGGGTGGAGGGGGGGGCGAGGCGGGGTTTTGGGTGGGGGGGAACGGCGCTGCGCGGGGGGATTTGGGGTGCGCGTGGCTGTGGGGATCGGGGCGGGGGGTGCACCCCTGCGGGGGGGTGTCACAGCTGCGGGGCCCAAATCATCCATAGTGGCCCTAAATCACATGTGGTGGGCCCCAAATTGCATCCCTGGTACCCCGAAATGTCCCCATGGGCTCCGAATTGCAGCTGTGGGGCCCCAAATTGTCCCCAGTGGGCCCCAGATCGCATTCCTGGTACCCCAAAATGTCCCCATGGGCTCCGAATTGCAGCTGTGGGGCCCCAAATTGTGCCCAATGGGTCCCAAATCGCATCCCTGGTACCCCAAAATGTCCCTATGTGCCCCAAATTACAGCCACGGGGCCCCAGATTGTCCCCAGTGGGCCCCAGATCGCATCCCTGGTACCCCAAAATGCCTCACTGGGCCCCAAATTGCAGCCACAGAGCCCCACATTTTCCACAGTGGCCCCCAAATTGCATCCCTGGTACCTCAAAAAGTCCCCATGGGCCCTGAATTGCAGCTGTGGGGCCCCAAATTGTCCCCAGTGGGCCCCAGTTCGCATCCCTGGTACCCCAAAATGTCCCCATGCGCCCCGAATTACAGCCACGGGGCCCCAGATTGTCCCCAGTGGGCCCCAGATCGCATCCCTGGTACCCCAAAATGCCTCACTGGGCCCCGAATTGCAGCCACAGGGCTCCAGATTTTCTGTAGTGGGCCCCCAATTGCATCCCTGGTACCCCAAAATGTCCCCATGGGCCCCAAATTGCAGCCACGGAGCCCCAGATTGTCCCCAATGGCCCCCAAATTTCATCCCTGGTACCCCAAATGCTCCACTGGACCCCAAATTGCAGCCACAGGGCCCCCCATTTTCCTCAGTGGGCCCCAAATTGCATCCCCGGTACCCCAAAATGTCCCCATGCGCCCCGAATTGCAGCCGCAGGGTCCCAAATTGCATCCCTGGTACCCCAAAATGCTCAAATTGCAACCATGTGTCCCCAAATTGTCCCCAGTGGGTCCCAAGTCGTAACCCCGGTACCTCAGGTTGCCCCCCAATGCCCCACATCACCCCACAGCAGCCCCAAATGCCCCCCCCCACCGGGCTCTAACTCACCCCACTGGCCCCCAGTTTGCATTCCCAGTGCCCCCAGTTGCCCGTGACGGGCCCCATATTGGCCTGGTGCCCTATAAATTGCCCTCGGGTACCCCAAAATCACCCCCACCATGTCTCAAATCGCTCCGTCAAGCCTTGATTTGCCCCAAATCTCCTTCCCCAAAACTCCTCGCTTTGGTTCAAAGCCGTTTATTATTTTAATAACCTTTAAAATCGGCAGCGATGGCCGCTTCCGCCTCCGCTGTGGAACGCGGTCAGGACCGGGAGGGGACGCAGCTACCGGGGCGCTCACCGGGTTTTTGGGGGGCTCAGAGCGGGACGATATAGAAACCAGAGAAAAATATACATCCGAGCGCCCTGAAAACGGTTAAAACTTAGAGAATTACTTAAAAAAAACCCCAAAAATTTAACCGGGAAGGGGGGTGGGCACCCCGATACCTCGATTTAAAGCGTTTCGGGGCTCTCCAGCCTCCTCCGGATCATCTCCAGGAGGGAGTCGGAGTAGGAGCGGAGCAGCGCCAGGGTCTGGGGGTCCGGCGGCGGTGCCGGGCCCTCGGTGCCGGTATCGGTGGCGGCGTCGGTGTGACGGGTCACGGCGCGGGAGCGCAGCTCCGCTTTTATCCAGCCGAAAAGGTCGGCCAGCGCGGTCCTCGCCTGGAAAACGTCCTCGGCGTAGAGGGTCACCTGCGGGAGGGGTGGGGGTCCCTTCGTCACCCCGATTCTTTGCCCAAGGGGGGGTTAAAACACTCGGCTGTGAATTGAGCCGCGAACGGCGGGGGTTTTTTTGGGGGGTGCGACCCCACAAACGTGGTCAAAACGCGGCGGTTGGTCCTCCAAGGGAGGGAGAAGCGAACGACCCCCCCGAAATGCTGTGAATTGGGGGGGGGGGGTTCCCCCCCTGTTTTAGGAGGCACCGACCTGGTCGTAGAGCCCCAGCGTCTCCTGGAAGCGGATGCGCAGCAGCCGCAGGGCGGCGGCGAAGGTCTCGATCCGCTGGGATCCTGCGGGCAGCGCGGCTGCCGTGAGCCCTGTCACCAGGGAGGGGACAAAAATCCACCTCGTCCCCATCCGGGAGGAGGTTTTGGGGCAAAAGAAGCCCCTTTTTTGTCCTCAAACGCTCACCCGTGGGTTTGCCGGCGTCGGAGCCTGTTTCCTCTCCCGTTTCCCAAGGTTTTTCATCCGGCGGTTTCTAAAAAGTTGATGGAAGCGCCGCTTAGTCCGACCCGAGGAAGAAAAATACCTTTTTTTGGGGATTTCTCCCAAAGATTTCCCCTTCCCTTAGGCAGAAAACCGACTCGCCTCCGATTGCCGGAGCTCCTCGAATGTTTTCCGCTGGTCCCCGAGCGGCTCCTGGGCACGGGCAGGGCTCTGCGGCCGGGGCCGTGCCCGTGGGGGGAAGGCGGCCGCCAACCTGCGGGACGAGAGAAGGGATCGGAAGCGGGAAACCCCTTCCCCGCCAGACAGACGGACGGACAGACGCCCACCTGCTATTCTGGCAGCGGGAGAGAAACCGGGCCGAAATGCTTAAGCGTGGGTTCAAGAACGAGTTTTTTTCCTCCTCTCCAGGTTCGGGCGGTTTCAAATCCTTTAAGGAACCGTCAAACTTTTCTGCGGGTCGGGAAGCGTTAGCTGGGATTCGCCCGGATCGAACCGTGCCGAACGCTCCGGCATCTTCCGCCCGCGGTTTCTCCCGTTACCTTCGGCGTCCGCCAGCGTCTCGAAGTGCTGCTTGAGGTACTTCTCCTGCTCGGGGGTCTGGGGCAGCGAGCTGCTCTGCGGCGGGTTCTCCTCCGCCTCCCCGGCGGAGCCCGCCGAGTCCTCGTCTGCCGGGACGGAGCCGGAAAGGAAAGCCCCCCGCGACGGACGTTAGCATCGGGTGATTTTTATTCTTAGCCCCGCCGTAAAGCTAAAGCCACCCCCAAGCTTTTCGCTCCGTCACGGCAAAGCCGGTGCTCCCGGTGCGTTCCTGGAGCCCTGCCCGCGCTCCCGGCGTTACCTTCCGGCTGGTAGCAAGGCGCCGGTGTTCCCAAGCGGAGCGAAACGCAGGACGAGGCGTCTTCCCGGCCGATCCCGAGCTCCTCCGGGTCCGCGGGGCGCAGCGGCGGCTCCGTCGTGCGTTGCCTTGGGGGAAGGCGAGCAGGTCGGCGACGGCCGAGCACCGGACCCCGCCGGGTCCGCGCTCGCCGTCGCTCCAAACCGGGACGTTTGGCTTCGGCCGGCACCAACCTGCTCGCCTCCGGCACGCACAGCTCCTCCAGGCTGGTCCCGGTTGTATCCGGCGATTCCAGTCCCCTGTTGGTTTCCTGATCTGGGAAGAGCTCGGAGAGCTGGAAGTCCTCGTTGAGGTCGCTGGGAGAGCTCTCCGCCTGCCGGAGATGGGGAGCTGATATACGTAGCCGGATTTTTCCCGGAAAGACGGGCGCTGGCGGGCAGGGGGTCTCCAGGAATGGTTAAAAGCGGAGTCTGACAAGGTTTGGGGGGGGCTCCAGCCCCTCGTAGCTCGGGGTGGGGGTGACTGACCTCTGAAAGCAGCGGCTCCAGGCTGCCGGGCTCGAGCTCCGCGTCGCCCTCGAGGTGGGATTTGAGGGGGGTGAAGTAGGGGGGATCCACCTCCGGCAGGATCTTGATGGGACCCCTCTCGGCGCGCTCTGCCCATCGCCCTCGCGGTCGGTAGCTCCCCCGGGGGCTGGCGACCTCCCCGTCCCCGTCCTCCACCTCTCCCAGCTGGAAAAAGGCGGAGGGGGGGGGAAAGAAAGGGGATCCAGCAGAGCAAAGGGGTCTTCACCCGGCCCCGTTAAATTAAATTAAATTAAATTACGTCTCTAGCTGCGGCCGCGCGACTTACCAGCCTCTTTGCCCACATGGGCAGCCTGCCGTTGGTCAGGACGCACGCCGGAGCTGGAGGGGGAGAGCGGGGTTAGGCGCCGCCGCCCTCGGAGGAAAAACGAGCAGAAAACGGGGTGCGGCCGCAGAGGGACCCCGACCCGTAACGCACCCGGCTCCGCGTCCTCCTTGGAGGGGGTTTGCGGGGACGAAGCTTCGTCTCGCTCCTCCTCGTCGGAAGCTCCGCCGGCACCGGGTGCTGTCGTCCCACCGGGAATCGTGACGTAGGTCTCTCGCCTGGAAGAGGGGAGAAAAGTGGGGCCGCTCCCTCGTACCCCGAAAGCCAAAAAACCGGGGTGGGAATGTGGGGGCGAGGGTTTTTTTTTCCCCCCGCTACCTGAGCTGTGCCGGGGGAGCGGGTTCCTTCGCCCGCTTTGGCTGCAGCAGGTCGAGCTCCAGCAAGTGCTGCTTCATCCTGCCGGTGATTTCGAGACCCAGGTGCCAAATAAAGACGCAGCTGGGGGTAGAAATGTGTGTGGGGGGGGTGTCAGGTCACCCCCAGATTTTGGAGACGGGGGAGCTTTACGTTAAACCCCTCTATTAATTTAATCCACCCCAGCCTTCCAGCGCTGCCTCCGCTTGGGCGTACGTCCCACCCAGCGCTCTCTAAAGCCGATTCTTCTCCCGTTGTGTCTTGCGAGGCGTATAGGGTGAGACGTATAGGGTGAGGCGTATAGGGTGAGACGTATAGGGCGAGACGTATAGGGCGAGGCATAAATTAAACCATTCCTTAGGTCCGCCGGCCCCTACCTGTCTCCTGAGACGGTGATGAGGTGCTTGCAGTCGTAGGTGAACCGCATCCCCGTGACTATTTCTGTGCCGAAGAGAAGGAAAACGCGACGCCCCGCGCTCGTTTAAGAGATTTAAACGACGTAGCGGGTGCGTAGGGGCGTTATTGGGGGGGGGGGCCAAACGGGGGATAGGCGGGGGTAGGCACCCCTTTCCCTGGGCACTTCCCGAGGTTTTGGAGAGGAACCGAACCTGAATGACCGAACATTTTTGCCACGCACTCCCCGGAGTGGAAGTCGATGAGGGCGATGCTCTTGTCGGAGCAGCTCGTCGCCAGGAAGGTGCCCGAGGGATCCAGTTGTACCTGGGGGAGAGGAGCGGTGGGTCGGGCTCGACCGCGGAGCTTCGTAGGAGCACGGAAAGGTTTGGGATGGAAGGAACCTTCAAAGACCCCCCAGTCCAACCCCCCGCCGTGGGCAGGGACATCTCCCCCTAGATCAGGTTGCTCCAAGCCCCCTCCAACCCTTGAACCTTCCCACGATGGGGCATCTACAGCTTCTGGGGGCAACCTGCTCCAACCCTTATCGCAACGAATTTCTTCCTCGTGTCCAACCCAACCCTCCCCTCTGTGGTTTTAAAGCTGTGGCCCCTTGTCCTGTCTGGTAAAAGCCTCTCTCCATCTTTCTCACAAGCCCCGTTAAGTATTGATCGGCCGCAGGAAGGTCTCCTCCTCTTCTCCAGGCTGAACAACCCCAGCTCCCTCAGCCTCTCCCCACAGCAGAGCTGCTCCAGCCCTGGACCATCTCCGTGGCCTCCTCTGGACCCGCTCCAGCAGGTCCACGCTCGCCTTGCGCTGGGGACCCCCGAGCTGGACGCAGCGGGGGGGTCTCAGCGGAGCGAAGCAGAGGTGGAGAATCCCCTCCCTGGACCCGCAGCCCAGGAGACGCTTGGCTTTCTGGGCTGCGAGCGCCCGTGGCCGGCTGACGTCCCATTTGTCACCCACCAAGTCCTTCTCCGCAGGGCTGCTCTCCATCCACCCATCCCCCAGCCCGTGCCGGTTGCCCCCACCCAGCCGCAGGACCTTGCGCTTGACCTTGTTGAACCTCATGAGGTTCACGTTGGCCAACGTCTCTCTTGGATGGCAACTCTTCCCTTGAGGCTACCAACACCTCAACCCCAAGCCCTTCAGCACCCACCGATCCTGCCCCACCGCAGACCCCCCCCCCTCCGGCGCCGAGGGAGCTGCTGCGGACGTCCCGACGGCCGACGCGTGGTGGAAATCACCCTCTTACCTTCAGCAAGGAGCCGTCGTCGCCTTGCGAACCCTTGTAGCAGCACTTCTGCTTCCCGCTGGCCGTGCCGTACACCCTGCGAGAGGAGCGGGAGGTGGTCAAACCGGCAACAAAACCCCCCGGGGACACCGGAGCCGGGAGAAGAAAGGTGATCCGGCACGGAAAAAACGCCTTCACCTGACGTTTCTGTCCTGACAGGCGACGACGACGTATTTTTGCGTGATGTCGATGTCCATGTCGTACAAGGTGGTTTTCTCGGCGACGTGATGGGTCCTAACGAAATTGAAGCCGTCCGGGAGCTGTAGGGAGACGGGGAAAGCTGCGTTACCTTCTCGCCTCTCCGATTTTCGGGGAGAAATAGCAGATCCCCGTGGAAACGCCGCTAACCCACCTTTTGAGCGTTGCGGAAATAAATACTTTTATCGGCGCCGCAGCTTATCAGCTGAACGTCCCCGTTGCCTGAGCGAAGAGAACACAGGGAGAAGGCGATCGGAAATCGTATCCGTTCCAAATTCACCGCCCAGCGAATCCGAAAAACGATTCTTTACGAATGAAGCCGTAAAAAAAAAAAAAAATGATTCGTTTAAGAACTAGACGCAAGCCAAAGGCGGGATTTCCCCCCCCCCAAGCTATGGATCCCCACCGACGGGTGGTTTTTCATCTGGAGACGCCTTCGAGCCCCCTTCTAACGCAGACGTTGAAATTTAGGAGAGGAAAAAAACCCCGACTTCAAAGCAAAACAAGGCGAAAGGGCAGCCCGATGCGGGGGGTGGGGGGAATTCGACCACCTACCAGCAAATTTAACCGACGTTATGGCGGAGGAGTGATCGTCCAGGGTTTGTTCCAGCTTATAATTCTTCTCTACGTTCAAGACGTGGATCAACCTGTCTCTGCTCGCCGAAGCCAGCAGCGCAGCTCCTGGAAAAAAGGGTGTTAAAATAAGCGCCGCGCTAAAGGTGTTTTTTTTGTTGTTTTTTTTTTTTTTTAACGAAATAGGGAATTTGCTGTCGTTCCCTGCGAAGATTTGAATTTAAACCGGCTTCTAGGCGGGGTGTTAAAGCAAAGGGAGGTGGTTGCACAGGTCCTTCCCGCTGCTTGGAGGGGTCCGGTTACCCCCCAGCACTGGTTTTAATCGGCGCGGTCCCTGTCTCCGACTCTCGGAGGGGAGATCCTTCCCTGCAAACCTCGTTTTTCGGGATGCCTCGGCTCGTTTGGTGAAGGAGAAGCTTTCCCACCGGTAAGAGCCGATCACCGGGAAGCCGAGCCCTAAAACCCGATGCCGGAGGATTTATCCGATGGCGGTTTTTGGGTATCGCTGTCGGGATGAAACCTTACCGCTCTCCGGTTTCGAATATTCCAAAGAAAGAACTTCCGAATCGTGCGCCTCCACTTTGGCCACCTCCCGCATGAACCGCAGCTCGTGTATCCTGCGAGGGGAGCGCCACCGCGTCGGCTCGGCCCCCCCGATAACCGGGAAAACCGGGCAGGAACGACACGCGGCGAGAGGAGGGCTCGGAAATGCTCACGGAAAAAAAGGCCAAGGGTTAAAACGAGCGGCGGGGAGCCCACCCAGGCACCCAACCGCCACCGTCCTCTTTCGACCGAGCGCGGTGCCGCCTTACCTGAGGGTTCCTCCTCTGTCCCCCGATGCCAAATGCTCCCCGTCGGGGCTGACCTGCATCACCCGTACCCCGGATTTGACGTCGAGGTGACCCACGTTCTCGCTTCGGTCGGACGCGCTGGAGGAGTCCTGGAGGTGCTGCGTGGTGGTGTCCACGTAGACGACGTTCAGCAGGGTCTTGGCGCGGGAGGAGAGGGGACAGTCAGGACCCCGGCAGAGCGCAGGCGGCTCTTTGGGGAGGAGAGGAGCCCACCTACGTCACCCAACAGCTTCCAACATCCTCTGGGGAGGAGAGGAGCCCACCCACGTCACCCAACAGCTTCCAACATCCCCTGGGGAGGAGAGGAGCCCACCCAACCGCTTCCAACATCACCCAACAGCTTCCAACGTCTCCTGGGGAGGAGAGGAGCCCACCCA
>JAJKFH010000843.1:0-14700 GCA_023333565.1 Puffinus mauretanicus | reverse complement strand
AGGCACTGAGGTAGCCAGGAATGAAGGTTCATGCTGGCCCTCATGATCTCTTGGCAGCCGCTTCTCAGCGCCACCAGCACCGGGGCTCTGTGTCTGTTCTTCCACCTATCCTCGACATATCCCTTACCCTTATCAGAGCTAAGCTCCGAAGTGGCAACCCACCTCATGGGGCTCAGGCACAGAAGTAGCCAGGAATCAAGGTTGATGCTGGCTCTTATGATCCCTTGGCAGCCCCTTCTCGGCCCTACTAAGACCCGGGCTCTGTGTCTGTTCTCTCTGCTAACGTCGACATGTCATTTGCCCTCATCAGAGCTAAGCTCTGAAGCGGCCACCCACCTGATGGGGCTCAGGAACAGAAGTAACCAGGAATAAAGGTTGATGCTGGCCCTCACGAGTTCTTGGCAGCCCCACCATTATGGGAGATCCTTGTCTCTGCTCGCACGGAACATCAAGCTATCACTTACCCTCATCAGGGCCTAACTCCTTAGCGGCCACACGCCACATATGGTTTAGGCACTGAGGTAGCCAGGAATGAAGGTTCATGCTGGCCCTCATGATCTCTTGGCAACGCCATCTCAGCCCCACCAACACTGGGGCTCTGTGTCTCTTCTCCCACCTGACCTCACCCTAGCCCTGACCCTCCTCAGGGCCTAACTCCTGAGCGGCCACCCACCTCATAGGGCTCAGGCACAGAAGTAGCCAGGAATCAAGGTTGATGCTGGCCCTCACGATCTCTTGGCAGCCCCTTCTCAGCGCCACCAGCACCGGGGCTCTGTGTCTGTTCTTCCACCTATCCTCGACATATCCCTTACCCTTATCAGAGCTAAGCTCCGAAGCAGCCACCCACCTCATGGGGCTTGGCACTGAGGTAGCCAGGAATCAAGGTTGATGCTGGCCCTCACGATCTCTTGGCAGCCCCTTCTCAGCCCCTCCAGTAACGGGGCACTGTGTCTGTTCTCCCACTTATCCTCGACATATCCCTTAACCTCATCAGAGCTAAGCTCCGAAGCGGCCACCCACCTGATTGGGCTCAGGCACAGAAGTAGCCAGGAATCAAGGTTGACGCTGGCCCTCACCTTCCCTTCGCAGCCCATCCTCAGCCCCACCAACACCTGCCCCCTTCTCTTCTTTTCGTCTCCCACCTAAACATCAACCTACATCTTACCTTCCTCAGAGCCAGGGTCTGAAACGTTTCCCCACGAGATGGCGCTCCAACACAGATGGAACCAAGATTTACTTTTCTTGAACTCGCCTGCCCTGGCAGCCCTTAGAGGTCCCCACCACAACCAGGACTCTGTGTCTGTTCTCTCATTTATCCTGGACATATCCCTTACCCTCACCACAGCTAAGCTCCGAAGCGGCCACCCACCCGATGGGGCTCAGGCACAGAAGTAGCCAGGAATCAAGGTTCTTGCTGGCCATCACGATCTCTTGGCAGCCCCTTCTCAGCCCTACCAAGACCGGGGCTCTGTGTCTGTTCTTCCACCTATCCTCGACCTATCCCTTACCCTTATCAGAGCTAAGCTCCGAAGTGGCAACCCACCTCATGGGGCTCAGGCACAGAAGTAGCCGGGAATCAAGGTTGATGCTGGCTCTTACGATCTCTTGGCAGCCCCTTCTCGGCCCCACCACCACCGGGGCTCTGTGTCTGTTCTTCCACCTATCCTCGACATATCCCTTAGTCTCATCAGGGGTAAGCCCCGAAGGGGCCACCCACTTCATGGGGCTCAGGCACAGAAGTAGCCAGGAATGAAGGTTGATGCTGGCCCTCACGATCTCTTCGCAGCCCCTTCTGAGCCCTACTAGGACCGGGGCTCTCTGTCTGTTCTTCCACCTATCCTCGACATAACGCTTATCCTCAGGAGAGCCAAGCTCGAAGCGGCCACTCACCACATGGGGCTTGGCACGGAGGTAGCCAGGAATCAAGGTTGTTGCTGGCCCTCACGATCTCTTGGCAGCCCCTTCTCAGCCCCTCCAGTAACGGGGCACTGTGTCTGTTCTCCCACTTATCCTCGACATATCCCTTAACCTCATCAGAGCTAAGCTCCGAAGCGGCCACCCACCTGATAGGGCTCAGGCACAGAGAAGTAGCCAGGAATCAAGGTTGACGCTGGCCCTCACCTTCCCTTCGCAGCCCATCCTCAGCCCCACCAACACCTGCCCCCTTCTCTTCTTTTCGTCTCCCACCTAAACATCAGCCTACATCTTACCTTCCTCAGAGCCAGGGTCTGAAACGTTTCCCCACGAGATGCGCTCCAACACAGATGGAACCAAGATTTACTTTTCTTGAACTCGCCTGCCCTGGCAGCCCTTAGAGGTCTCCACCACAACCAGGGCTCTGTGTCTGTTCTCTCATTTATCCTGGATATATCCCTTACCCTCACCACAGCTAAGCTCCGAAGCGGCCACCCACCCGATGGGGCTCAGGCACAGAAGTAGCCAGGAATCAAGGTTCTTGCTGGCCATCACGATCTCTTTGCAGCCCCTTCTCAGCCCTACCAAGACCGGGGCTCTGTGTCTGTTCTTCCACCTATCCTCGACATATCCCTTACCCTTATCAGAGCTAAGCTCCGAAGTGGCAACCCACCTCATGGGGCTCAGGCACAGAAGTAGCCGGGAATCAAGGCTGATTCTGGCTCTTACGATCTCTTGGCAGCCCCTTCTCGGCCCCACCACCACCGGGGCTCTGTGTCTGTTCTTCCACCTATCCTCGACATATCCCTTAGTCTCATCAGAGGTAAGCCCCGAAGGGGCCACCCACTTCATGGGCTCAGGCACAGAAGTAGCCAGGAATGAAGGTTGATGCTGGCCCTCACGATCTCTTCGCAGCCCCTTCTGAGCCCTACTAGGACCGGGGCTCTCTGTCTGTTCTTCCACCTATCCTCGACATAACGCTTATCCTCAGGAGAGCCAAGCTCCGAAGCAGCCACTCACCACATGGGGCTTGGCACGGAGGTAGCCAGGAATCAAGGTTGTTGCTGGCCCTCACGATCTCTTGGCAGCCCCTTCTCAGCCCCTCCAGTAACGGGGCACTGTGTCTGTTCTCCCACTTATCCTCGACATATCCCTTAACCTCATCAGAGCTAAGCTCCGAAGCGGCCCCCCACCTGATAGGGCTCAGGCACAGAAGTAGCCAGGAATCAAGGTTGACGCTGGCCCTCACCTTCCCTTCGCAGCCCATCCTCAGCCCCACCAACACCTGCCCCCTTCTTTTTCGTCTCCCACCTAAACACCAACCTACATCTTACCTTCCTCAGAGCCAGGGTCTGAAACGTTTCCCCACGAGATGGCGCTCCAACACAGATGGAACCAACATTTACTTTTCTTGAACTCGCCTGCCCTGGCAGCCCTTAGAGGTCCCCACCACAACCAGGGCTCTGTGTCTGTTCTCTCATTTATCCTGGACATATCCCTTACCCTCACCACAGCTAAGCTCCGAAGCGGCCACCCACCCGATGGGGCTCAGGTACAGAAGTAGCCAGGAATCAAGGTTCTTGCTGGCCATCATGATCTCTTGGCAGCCCCTTCTCAGCCCTACCAAGACCGGGGCTCTGTGTCTGTTCTTCCACCTATCCTCGACATATCCCTTACCCTTATCAGAGCTAAGCTCCGAAGTGGCAATCCACCTCATGGGGCTCAGGCACAGAAGTAGCCAGGAATCAAGGTTGATGCTGGCTCTTACGATCTCTTGGCAGCCCCTTCTCGGCCCCACCACCACCGGGGCTCTGTGTCTGTTCTTCCACCTATCCTCGACATATCCCTTAGTGTCATCAGAGGTAAGCCCCGAAGGGGCCACCCACCTCATGGGGCTCAGGCACAGAAGTAGCCAGGAACGAAGGTTGATGCTGGCCCTCACGGTCTCTTGGCAGCCCCTTCTCAGCCCCACCAACACTGGGGCTCTGTGTCTGTTCTTCCACCTATCCTCGACATAACGCTTATCCTCAGGAGAGCCAAGCTCCGAAGCGGCCACTCACCGCATGGGGCTTGGCACGGAGGTAGCCAGGAATCAAGGTTGTTGCTGGCCCTCACGATCTCTTGGCAGCCCCTTCTCAGCCCCTCCAGTAACGGGGCACTGTGTCTGTTCTCCCACTTATCCTCGACATATCCCTTAACCTCATCAGAGCTAAGCTCCAAAGCGGCCACCCACCTGATAGGGCTCAGGCACAGAAGAAGCCAGGAATCAAGGTTGACGCTGGCCCTCACCTTCCCTTCGCAGCCCATCCTCAGCCCCACCAACACCTGCCCCCTTCTCTTCTTTTCGTCTCCCACCTAAACATCAACCTACATCTTACCTTCCTCAGAGCCAGGGTCTGAAACGTTTCCCCACGAGATGGCGCTCCAACACAGATGGAACCAAGATTTACTTTTCTTGAACTCCCCTGCCCTGGCAGCCCCTAGAGGTCCCCACCACAACCAGGGCTCTGTGTCTGTTCTCTCATTTATCCTGGACATATCCCTTACCCTCACCACAGCTAAGCTCCGAAGCGGCCACCCACCTCATGGGGCTTGGCACGGAGGTAGACAGGAATCAAGGTTGATGCTGGCCCTCACGATCTCTTGGCAGCCCCTTCCCAGCCCTACCAAGACCGGGGCTCTGTGTCTGTTCTTCCACCTATCCTCGACATATCCCTTACCCTTATCAGAGCTAAGCTCCGAAGCGGCCACCCACCTCATGGGGCTCAGGCACAGAAGTAGCCAGGAATCAAGGTTGATGCTGGCTCTTACGATCCCTTGGCAGCCCCTTCTCCGCCCTACTAAGACCCGGGCTCTGTGTCTGTTCTCTCTGCTAACGTCGACGTGTCATTTGCCCTCATCAGAGCTACGCTCTGAAGCGGCCACCCACCTGATGGGGCTCAGGAACAGAAGTAACCAGGAATAAAGGTTGATGCTGGCCCTCACGAGTTCTTGGCAGCCCCACCATTACGGGAGATCCTTGTCTCTGCCCGCACGGAACATCAAGCTATCACTTACCCTCATCAGGGCCTAACTCCTTAGCGGCCACGCGCCACATATGGTTTAGGCACTGAGGGAGCCAGGAATGAAGGTTCATGCTGGCCCTCATGATCTCTTGGCAACGCCATCTCAGCCCCACCAACACTGGGGCTCTGTGTCTCTTCTCCCACCTAACCTCACCCTAGCCCTGACCCTCCTCAGGGCCTAACTCCTGAGCGGCCACCCACCTCATAGGCCTCAGGCACAGAAGTAGCCAGGAATCAAGGTTGATGCTGGCCCTCACGATCTCTTGGCAGCCCCTTCTCAGCGCCACCAGCACCGGGGCTCTGTGTCTGTTCTTCCACCCATCCTCGACATATCCCTTACCCTTATCAGAGCTAAGCTCCGAAGCGGCCACCCACCTCATGGGGCTTGGCACTGAGGTAGCCAGGAATCAAGGTTGATGCTGGCCCTCACGATCTCTTGGCAGCCCCTTCTCAGCCCTACCAAGACCGGGGCTCTGTGTCTGTTCTTCCACCTATCCTCGACATATCCCTTACCCTTATCAGAGCTAAGCTGCGAAGTGGCCACCCACCTCATGGGGCTTGGCACTGAGGTAGCCAGGAATCAAGGTTGTTGCTGGCCCTCACGATCTCTTGGCAGCCCCTTCTCAGCCCCTCCAGTAACGGGGCACTGTGTCTGTTCTCCCACTTATCCTCGACATATCTCTTAACCTCATCAGAGCTAAG
This sequence comes from Puffinus mauretanicus, assembly GCA_023333565.1. Lineage (NCBI taxonomy): Eukaryota > Metazoa > Chordata > Aves > Procellariiformes > Procellariidae > Puffinus > Puffinus mauretanicus. Next base: position 9,019 of record JAJKFH010000843.1, on the reverse strand, counting down.
CTCCGAAGCGGCCACCCACCTGATAGGGCTCAGGCACAGAAGTAGCCAGGAATCAAGGTTGACGCTGGCCCTCACCTTCCCTTCGCAGCCCATCCTCAGCCCCACCAACACCTGCCCCTTTCTTTTTCGTCTCCCACCTAAACATCAACCTACATCTTACCTTCCTCAGAGCCAGGCTCTGAAACGTTTCCCCACGAGATGGCGCTCCAACACAGATGGAACCAAGATTTACTTTTCTTGAACTCGCCTGCCCTGGCAGCCCTTAGTGGTCCCCACCACAACCAGGGCTCTGTGTCTGTTCTCTCATTTATCCTGGACATATCCCTTACCCTCACCACAGCTAAGCTCCGAAGCGGCCACCCACCCGATGGGGCTCAGGCACAGAAGTAGCCAGGAATCAAGGTTCTTGCTGGCCATCACGATCTCTTGGCAGCCCCTTCTCAGGCCTACCAAGACCGGGGCTCTGTGTCTGTTCTTCCACCTATCCTCGACATATCCCTTACCCTTATCAGAGCTAAGCTCCGAAGTGGCAACCCACCTCATGGGCTCAGGCACAGAAGTAGCCAGGAATCAAGGTTGATGCTGGCTCTTACGATCTCTTGGCAGCCCCTTCTCGGCCCCATCACCACCGGGGCTCTGTGTCTGTTCTTCCACCTATCCTCGACATATCCCTTAGTCTCATCAGAGGTAAGCCCCGAAGGGGCCACCCACCTCATGGGGCTCAGGCACAGAAGTAGCCAGGAATCAAGGTTGATGCTGGCCCTCACGATCTCTTTGCAGCCCCTTCTGAGCCCTACTAGGACCGGGGCTCTCTGTCTGTTCTTCCACCTATCCTCGACACAACGCTTATCCTCAGGAGAGCCAAGCTCCGAAGCGGCCACTCACCACATGGGGCTTGGCACGGAGGTAGCCAGGAATCAAGGTTGTTGCTGGCCCTCACGATTTCTTGGCAGCCCCTTCTCAGCCCTACTAGGACCGGGGCTCTCTGTCTGTTCTTCCACCTATCCTGGGCATATCCCTTACCCTCACCACAGCTAAGCTCCGAAGCGGCCACCCACCCGATGGGGCTCAGGCACAGAAGTAGCCAGGAATCAAGGTTCTTGCTGGCCATCACGATCTCTTGGCAGCGCCTTCTCAGCCCTACCAAGACCGGGGCTCTGTGTCTGTTCTTCCACCTATCCTCGACATATCCCTTACCCTTATCAGAGCTAAGCTCCGAAGTGGCAACCCACCTCATGGGGCTCAGGCACAGAAGTAGCCGGGAATCAAGGTTGATGCTGGCTCTTACGATCCCTTGGCAGCCCCTTCTTGGCCCTACTAAGACCCGGGCTCTGTGTCTGTTCTCTCTGCTAACGTCGACGTGTCATTTGCCCTCATCAGAGCTAAGCTCTGAAGCGGCCACCCACCTGATGGGGCTCAGGCACAGAAGTAACCAGGAATAAAGGTTGATGCTGGCCCTCATGAGTTCTTGGCAGCCCCACCATTACGGGAGATCCTTGTCTCTGCTCGCACGGAACATCAAGCTATCACTTACCCTCATCAGGGCCTAACTCCTTAGCGGCCACGCACCACATATGGTTTAGGCACTGAGGTAGCCAGGAATGAAGGTTCATGCTGGCCCTCATGATCTCTTGGCAACGCCATCTCAGCCCCACCAACACTGGGGCTCTGTGTCTCTTCTCCCACCTAAACTCACCCTAGCCCTGACCCTCCTCAGGGCCTAACTCCTGAGCGGCCACCCACCTCATAGGGCTCAGGCACAGAAGTAGCCAGGAATCAAGGTTCATGCTGGTCCTCACGATCTCTTGGCAGCCCCTTCTCAGCCCTACCACCACCGGGGCTCTGTGTCTGTTCTTCCACTTATCGTGGGCATATCCCATACTCTCACCACAGCTAAGCTCCGAAGCGGCCACCCACCTCATGGGGCTTGGCACGGAGGTAGCCAGGAATCAAGGTTGATGCTGGCCCTCACGATCTCTTGGCAGCCCCTTCTCAGCCTCTCCAGTAACGGGGCACTGTGTCTGTTCTCCCACTTATCCTCGACATATCCCTTAACCTCATCAGAGCTAAGCTCCGAAGCGGCCACCCACCTGATAGGGCTCAGGCACAGAAGTAGCCAGGAATCAAGGTTGACGCTGGCCCTCACCTCCCCTTCGCAGCCCATCCTCAGCCCCACCAACACCTGCCCCCTTCTTTTTCGTCTCCCACCTAAACATCAACCTACATCTTACCTTCCTCAGAGCCAGGCTCTGAAACGTTTCCCCACGAGATGGCGCTCCAACACAGATGGAACCAAGATTTACTTTTCTTGAACTCGCCTGCCCTGGCAGCCCTTAGAGTTCCCCACCACAACCAGGGCTCTGTGTCTGTTCTCTCATTTATCCTGGACATATCCCTTACCCTCACCACAGCTAAGCTCCGAAGCGGCCACCCACCCGATGGGGCTCAGGCACAGAAGTAGCCAGGAATCAAGGTTCTTGCTGGCCCTCACGATCTCTTGGCAGCCCCTTCTCAGCCCTACCAGGACCGGGGCTCTGTGTCTGTTCTTCCACCTATCCTCGACATATCCCTTACCCTTATCAGAGCTAAGCTCCGAAGTGGCAACCCACCTCATGGGGCTCAGGCACAGAAGTAGCCGGGAATCAAGGTTGATGCTGGCTCTTACGATCTCTTGGCAGCCCCTTCTCGGCCCCACCACCACCGGGGCTCTGTGTCTGTTCTTCCACCTATCCTCGACATATCCCTTAGTCTCATCAGAGGTAAGCCCCGAAGGGGCCACCCACTTGGTGGGGCTCAGGCACAGAAGTAGCCAGGAATGAAGGTTGATGCTGGCCCTCACGATCTCTTCGCAGCCCCTTCTGAGCCCTACTAGGACCGGGGCTCTCTGTCTGTTCTTCCACCTATCCTCGACATAACGCTTATCCTCAGGAGAGCCAAGCTCCGAAGCGGCCACTCACCACATGGGGCTTGGCACGGAGGTAGTCAGGAATCAAGGTTGTTGCTGGCCCTCACGATCTCTTGGCAGCCCCTTCTCAGCCCCTCCAGTAACGGGGCACTGTGTCTGTTCTCCCACTTATCCTCGACATATCCCTTAACCTCATCAGAGCTAAGCTCCGAAGCGGCCACCCACCTGATAGGGCGCAGGCACAGAAGTAGCCAGGAATCAAGGTTGACGCTGGCCCTCACCTTCCCTTCGCAGCCCATCCTCAGCCCCACCAACACCTGCCCCCTTCTTTTTCGTCTCCCACCTAAACATCAACCTACATCTTACCTTCCTCAGAGCCAGGCTCTGAAACGTTTCCCCACGACATGGCGCTCCAACACAGATGGAACCAAGATTTACTCTTCTTGAACTCGCCTGCCCTGGCAGCCCTTAGAGGTCCCCACCACAACCAGGGCTCTGTGTCTGTTCTCTCATTTTATCCTGGACATATCCTTACCCTCACCTGGCTCAGAAGCGGCCACCCACCCGATGGGGCTCAGGCACAGAAGTAGCCAGGAATCAAAGTTTGGCCATCCCGTCCTGCAGCCCTTCTCCAGCCCTACCAAGACCAGGGGCTCTGTGTCTGTTCTTCCACCTATCCTCGACATATCCCTTACCCTTGTAGGCTAAGCTCAGTGGCAACCCACACATGGGGCTCAGGCACAGAAGTAGCCAGGAATCAAGGTTCATGCTGGCTCTTACGATCTCTTGGCAGCCCCTTCTCGGCCCCACCACCACCGGGGCTCTGTGTCTGTTCTTCCACCTATCCTCGACATATCCCTTAGTCTCATCAGAGGTAAGCCCCGAAGGGGCCACCCACTTCATGGGGCTCAGGCACAGAAGTAGCCAGGAATGAAGTTTGATGCTGGCCCTCACGATCTCTTCGCAGCCCCTTCTCAGCCCTACTGGGACCGGGGCTCTCTGTCTGTTCCACCATCCTCGACATAACACTTATCTCAGGAGAGCCAGGCTCGGCCACTCACCACATGGGGCTTGGCACGGAGGTAGCCAGGAATCAAGGTTGGCCCTCTCTTGGCAGCCTTCTCAGCCCCTCAGTAACGGGGCCACTGTGTCTGTTCTCACTTATCACTCGACATATCCTTAACCTCATCAGGCTAAGCTCGGCGGCCACCCCACCCTGGGGCTCAGGCACAGAAGTAGCCAGGAATCAAGGTTGACGCTGGCCCTCACCTTCCCTTCGCAGCCCATCCTCAGCCCCACCAACACCTGCCCCCTTCTTTTTCGTCTCCCACCTAAACATCAACCTACATCTTACCTTCCTCAGAGCCAGGCTCTGAAACGTTTCCCCACGAGATGGCGCTCCAACACAGATGGAACCAAGATTTACTTTTCTTGAACTCACCTGCCCTGGCAGCCCTTAGAGGTCCCCACCACAACCAGGGCTCTGTGTCTGTTCTCTCATTTATCCCGGACATCCCTTACCCTCACCACAGCTAAGCTCCGAAGCGGCCACCCACCCGATGGGGCTCAGGCACAGAAGTAGCCAGGAATCAAGGTTCTTGCTGGCCATCACTATCTCTTGGCAGCCCCTTCTCAGCCCTACCAAGACCGGGGCTCTGTGTCTGTTCTTCCACCTGTCCTCGACATATCCCTTACCCTCATCAGAGCTAAGCTCTGAAGTGGCAACCCACCTCATGGGGCTCAGGCACAGAAGTAGCCAGGAATCAAAGTTGATGCTGGCTCTTACGATCCCTTGGCAGCCCCTTCTCGGCCCTACTAAGACCCGGGCTCTGTGTCTGTTCTCTCTGCTAACGTCGACGTGTCATTTGCCCTCATCAGAGCTAAGCTCTGAAGCGGCCACCCACCTGATGGGGCTCAGGAACAGAAGTAACCAGGAATAAAGGTTGATGCTGGCCCTCACGAGTTCTTGGCAGCCCCACCATTACGGGAGATCCTTGTCTCTGCTCGCACGGAACATCAAGCTATCACCTACCCTCATCAGGGCCTAACTCCTTAGCGGCCACGCGCCACATATGGTTTAGGCACTGAGGTAGCCAGGAATGAAGGTTCATGCTGGCCCTCATGATCTCTTGGCAACGCCATCTCCGCCCCACCAACACTGGGGCTCTGTGTCTCTTCTCCCACCTAACCTCACCCTAGCCCTGACCCTCCTCAGGGCCTAACTCCTGAGCGGCCACCCACCTCATAGGGCTCAGGCACAGAAGTAGCCAGGAATCAAGGTTGATGCTGGTCCTCACGATCTCTTGGCAGCCCCTTCTCAGCGCCACCAGCACCGGGGCTCTGTGTCTGTTCTTCCACCTATCCTCGACATATCCCTTACCCTTATCAGAGCTAAGCTCCGAAGCGGCCACCCACCTCATGGGGCTTGGCACTGAGGTAGCCAGGAATCAAGGTTGATGCTGGCCCTCACGATCTCTTGGCAGCCCTTTCTCAGCCCCTCCAGTAACGGGGCACTGTGTCTGTTCTCCCACTTATCCTCGACATATCCCTTAACCTCATCAGAGCTAAGCTCCGAAGCGGCCACCCACCTGATAGGGCTCAGGCACAGAAGTAGCCAGGAATCAAGGTTGACGCTGGCCCTCACCTTCCCTTCGCAGCCCATCCTCAGCCCCACCAACACCTGCCCCCTTCTTTTTCGTCTCCCACCTAAACATCAACCTACATCTTACCTTCCTCAGAGCCAGGCTCTGAAACGTTTCCCCACGAGATGGCGCTCCAACACAGATGGAACCAAGATTTACTTTTCTTGAACTCGCCTGCCCTGGCAGCCCTTAGAGGTCCCCACCACAACCAGGGCTCTGTGTCTGTTCTCTCATTTATCCTGGACATATCCCTTACCCTCACCACAGCTAAGCTCCGAAGCGGCCACCCACCCGATGGGGCCCAGGCACAGAAGTAGCCAGGAATCAAGGTTCTTGCTGGCCATCACGATCTCTTGGCAGCCCCTTCTCAGCCCTACCAAGACCGGGGCTCTGTGTCTGTTCTTCCACCTATCCTCGACATATCCCTTGCCCTTATCAGAGCTAAGCTCCGAAGTGGCAACCCACCTCATGGGGCTCAGGCACAGAAGTAGCCGGGAATCAAGGTTGATGCTGGCTCTTACGATCTCTTGGCAGCCCCTTCTCGGCCCCACCACCACCGGGGCTCTGTGTCTGTTCTTCCACCTATCCTCGACATATCGCTTAGTCTCATCAGAGGTAAGCCCCGAAGGGGCCACCCACCTCATGGGGCTCAGGCACAGAAGTAGCCAGGAATGAAGGTTGATGCTGGCCCTCACGATCTCTTCGCAGCCCCTTCTGAGCCCTACTAGGACCGGGGCTCTCTGTCTGTTCTTCCACCTATCCTCGACATAACGCTTATCCTCAGGAGAGCCAAGCTCCGAAGCAGCCACTCACCACATGGGGCTTGGCACGGAGGTAGCCAGGAATCAAGGTTGTTGCTGGCCCTCACGATCTCTTGGCAGCCCCTTCTCAGCCCCTCCAGTAACGGGGCACTGTGTCTGTTCTCCCACTTATCCTCGACATATCCCTTAACCTCATCAGAGCTAAGCTCCGAAGCGGCCACCCACCTGATAGGGCTCAGGCACAGAAGTAGCCAGGAATCCAGGTTGACGCTGGCCCTCACCTTCCCTTCGCAGCCCATCCTCAGCCCCACCAACACCTGCCCCCTTCTTTTTCGTCTCCCACCTAAACATCAACCTACATCTTACCTTCCTCAGAGCCAGGCTCTGAAACGTTTCCCCACGACATGGCGCTCCAACACAGATGGAACCAAGATTTACTTTTCTTGAACTCGCCTGCCCTGGCAGCCCTTAGAGGTCCCCACCACAACCAGGGCTCTGTGTCTGTTCTCTCATTTATCCTGGACATATCCCTTACCCTCACCACAGCTAAACTCGAAGCGGCCACCCACCCGATGGGGCTCAGGCACAGAAGTAGCCAGGAATCAAGGTTCTTGCTGGCCATCACGATCCCTTGGCAGCCCCTTCTCAGCCCTACCAAGACCGGGGCTCTGTGTCTGTTCTTCCACCTATCCTCGACATATCCCTTACCCTTATCAGAGCTAAGCTCCGAAGTGGCAACCCACCTCATGGGGCTCAGGCACAGAAGTAGCCGGGAATCAAGGTTGATTCTGGCTCTTACGATCCCTTGGCAGCCCCTTCTCGGCCCTACTAAGACCCGGGCTCTGTGTCTGTTCTCTCTGCTAACGTCGACGTGTCATTTGCCCTCATCAGAGCTACGCTCTGAAGCGGCCACCCACCTGATGGGGCTCAGGAACAGAAGTAACCAGGAATAAAGGTTGATGCTGGCCCTCACGAGTTCTTGACAGCCCCACCATTACAGGAGATCCTTGTCTCTGCTCGCACGGAACATCAAGCTATCACTTACCCTCATCAGGGCCTAACTCCTTAGCGGCCACGCGCCACATATGGTTTAGGCACTGAGGTAGCCAGGAATGAAGGTTCATGCTGGCCCTCCTGATCTCTTGGCAACGCCATCTCAGCCCCACCAACACTGGGGCTCTGTGTCTCTTCTCCCACCTAACCTCACCCTAGCCCTGACCCTCCTCAGGGCCTAACGCCTGAGCGGCCACCCACCTCATAGGGCTCAGGCACAGAAGTAGCCAGGAATCAAGGTTGATGCTGGCCCTCACGATCTCTTGGCAGCCCCTTCTCAGCGCCACCAGCACCGGGGCTCTGTGTCTGTTCTTCCACCTATCCTCGACATATCCCTTACCCTTATCAGAGCTAAGCTCCGAAGCGGCCACCCACCTCATGGGGCTTGGCACTGAGGTAGCCAGCAATAAAGGTTGATGCTGGCCCTCACGATCTCTTTGCAGCCCCTTCTCAGCCCCTCCAGTAACGGGACACTGTGTCTGTTCTCCCACTTATCCTCGACATATCCCTTAACCTCATCAGAGCTAAGCTCCGAAGCGGCCACCCACCTGATAGGGCTCAGGCACAGAAGTAGCCAGGAATCAAGGTTGACGCTGGCCCTCACCTTCCCTTCGCAGCCCATCCTCAGCCCCACCAACACCTGCCCCCTTCTTTTTCGTCTCCCACCTAAACATCAACCTACATCTTACCTTCCTCAGAGCCAGGGTCTGAAAAGTTTCCCCACGAGATGCGCTCCAACACAGATGGAACCAAGATTTACTTTTCTTGAACTCGCCTGCCCTGGCAGCCCCTAGAGGTCCCCACCACAACCAGGGCTCTGTGTCTGTTCTCTCATTTATCCTGGACATATCCCTTACCCTCACCACAGCTAAGCTCCGAAGCGGCCACCCACCCGATGGGGCTCAGGCACAGAAGTAGCCAGGAATCAAGGTTCTTGCTGGCCATCACGATCTCTTTGCAGCCCCTTCTCAGCCCTACCAAGACCGGGGCTCTGTGTCTGTTCTTCCACCTATCCTCGACATATCCCTTACCCTTATCAGAGCTAAGCTCCGAAGTGGCAACCCACCTCATGGGCTCAGGCACAGAAGTAGCCAGGAATCAAGGTTGATGCTGGCTCTTACGATCTCTTGGCAGCCCCTTCTCGGCCCCACCACCACCGGGGCTCTGTGTCTGTTCTTCCACCTATCCTCGACATATCCCTTAGTCTCATCAGAGGTAAGCTCCGAAGGGGCCACCCACCTCATGGGGCTCAGGCACAGAAGTAGCCAGGAATGAAGGTTGATGCTGGCCCTCACGATCTCTTCGCAGCCCCTTCTCAGCCCTACTAGGACCGGGGCTCTCTGTCTGTTCTTCCACCTATCCTCGACACAACGCTTATCCTCAGGAGAGCCAAGCTCCGAAGCGGCCACTCACCACATGGGGCTTGGCACGGTGGTAGCCAGGAATGAAGGTTGATGCTGGCCCTCACGATCTTTTGGCAGCCCCTTCTCAGTCCCTCCAGTAACGGGGCACTGTGTCTGTTCTCCCACTTATCCTCGACATATCCCTTAACCTCATCAGAGCTAAGCTCCGAAGTGGCAACCCACCTCATGGGGCTCAGGCACAGAAGTAACCAGAAATCAAGGTTGATGCTGGCTCTTACGATCCCTTGGCAGCCC
>JAJKFH010003966.1:0-20000 GCA_023333565.1 Puffinus mauretanicus | reverse complement strand
CTAACTAACCTAAACCTAACCCCCAACCTAGCCTAACCCTAAAACCTAACCCCAACCCTAACCCTAAAACCCTAACTAACCCCTAACTAACCTCAACTTTAAACTCTTCTAACCTAACCTAAACCTAACCTAACCTAACCTAACCCCTAACCTAACCTAACCCCTAACCTAACCCCTAAACCTAGCCTAACCTAACTAACACAAACCCTAGCCCTAACCTAACCCTAACCTAACCCCACAACCTGACCTAAACCTAACCTAACCCTAACTAACCCCTTCTAACCTAGCCTAACCCCTAACTAACCCTGACCTAACCTAACTAACCTAACCTAACCCTGACCCTGACCTAACCTAACCTAACCTGACCCTAACTAACCCTGACCCTGACCTAACCTAACCCTGACTATTTAACCTAACCCTAACGGCCCTAACCCTAACCCCTGTGACCCTAATCCTAACCCCTAACCCTAACCCTGACCACTCACCTCTAACCCTAACCCCTAACCTAACCCTAACTCTAGCCCCTAAGCCCTAACCCTAACCCTAATGGCCCTAACCCTAACGGCCCTAACCCTAACCCCTGTGACCCTAACCCTAACCCCTGATCCTAACCTAACCCTAAACCCTAACCCCAATTACCCTAACGCTAATGACCCTAACCCTAACCCAACCCCCCTAACCGTAAAGATCCTGACGCTAATCACCCTGACTGTAACCGTAACGGCAGCCCCTGACTTGTAACCTGTCACCCTAGGTGCCATAACCCTAACTCCTAATCCCTCCCCCTAAGTGCGGAAATCCTTCACCTTAACCTCACCCCTCACTGTAACCCTAACTGTTAACCGTAGCCCTGTAACCCGAGGTTTGAGCCCTAACTTGTAATCTTAAGGCCCTAATGTGTAACCATATGAGTGAATCCTAAGATCCTAACCCTAAGCCCCGTGAATTTACCTGTTTGTTTTCTTTGTTGCTTCCAGTCTCCAGTCATGTGTGTGCTACTTCCGGTGATTTTTAGTGTGTTTCCGATTTTTATGTATGACTTCCGTGTAGTTATAGTGACTTCCGGTGTTATAAGTGCGACTTCTGGCTTCATGTTCTTTGCTTCCACTTCATTTTGATTGTTCCCGGTTGTTTTTAGGTCGTAAAAGTGCATTTCCGGTGGAATTACGGTGACTTCCGGGTTTGCTGGAGAACTTCCGGTGGAGTGGAAGGACTTCCGGACTACAGAGACGAACTTCCTGTATTGTACTCTATGGTCCGGAAGTCGGTCTCTATGGTCCGGAAGTCCTCCGTCTGTCCCCTATGGTCCGGAAGTCGATCTCTGGTCCAGAAGTCCTCCGGCTGTCCTCTATGGTCCGGAAGTCTGTCTCTATGGTCCGGAAGTCCTCCGGCTGTTCTCTATGGTCCCCACGTCCGTCTCTATGGTCCGGAAGTCCTCCGGACGTACTCTATGGTCCCGACGTTTGTCTCTATGGTCCGGAAGTCCTCCAGGTGTACTCTATGGTCCCGACGTTCGTCTCTATGGTCCGGAAGTCCTCCAGGTGTACTCTATGGTCCCGACGTTCGTCTCTATGGTCCGGAAGTCCTCCAGGTGTACTCTATGGTCCCGACGTCCGTCTCTATGGTCCCGACGTTCCTCTCTATGGTCCGGAAGTCCTCCAGGTGTACTCTATGGTGCCGGCATTCCACTCTATGGTCCTGATGTCCTCCTGCTGTACTCTATGCGTCTTGCTGTTGCTCTCTATGGTCCCGAAGTCCTCCAGATGCGTGCAGTGGTAGCTTTTTTTTCCCCGCCAGAAGGTGCATTCAATTTGTGTGCCTTTGTGTGTTGTAGGGAAAAAAAATTTTCCATCTTATTTGCTGCTTATTCTGCATGATAACTAATCAATTAGCATTCTAAGTGGGAGTAATGAATGGTTACCATGATCTTTGGGGTTTTTTGATTATTCAAATCAGAGATTACTCCCATTTGGAATACTAGTAATTGATAGACATGGTATAAGAAACAATTAATAATAATACATCTGGTGCAGCAGTAGAAAATGGCACATGCCCTGGGAGTAATTTTTTAGAAATACTGTTATGTTGTAACATGTTTGTGTTTGTTACTCCCAGGAAGCATACCATTTTCTACTGCTGCTATTTACATTTTAAATAGCAAACACACACAAAAAAAAACACCCACACAAGCTCAAACAAAAAAAACCAACCCCTAGAGACCAATACCAACATGCATAAAAAAAAAAAAACCACACACACAACCACCAAAGACCAAGACTGATGCACACAATAAAACCAAAACCCCCAAAGACCAAGACCAACACTAATGCATGCAAAAATAAAAAAAACCACAACCCCTAAAGACCAATACAGAAAACTCCCTCCTCTAACCACACATGAAACAAAAAACCCCACACAAAGACAGAAAGAGAGACACACCAAAATCAAAGACAAAATCAAAGACAAAACTACATCAATGACAAAAACCGGAGAGCTAACCAAATCATGAGACATCGGACAGACACACAAAAAAAACTTCCAGACAGAAAAAAAAAAAACAAAAACACAGACACAAAAAAAAACAGGAGACACAAAACGGATCAAAGAAAATTTTATTTAAACTTTATTACAATCACTTTCTTTTAAGATACCTTAGAACCCTATTAAGGAGTTGTTTAACTACCATAATTAGCTCTTTTTGCAATTAAGGTAATTAAACACAGCCATATTAGCATTCCATCTTTACTGCCTAGTTTGATATTTTTCTTATGATACTACTCAGACACAATTCATGCCTGCTAGTGTCCCATTAACATCAGTGGTTCAATTGGACATCATTTATGCCCAAGTAGTATTCTACATTTCTTCAAAACTACTCAAAGTAATTACAAAACCTTTACACAATTACAAATAGTTTAAATATACTTAGGGGCCAGTAATGCACATGCTTTCTTTTAACCTGTCAAGAGCTACGTTTATGAATAGGTATTGACAACTCTCCCTCTAATGACTAATTCTCATTTAAATTATCACATACAAACATTATTGCCACAATAGTCCTCAAGCAAGAGCTGTCAATGCCTGTAACAATTCCCCACCACAGCACCCTCCAATTGGCAATCTTTAACCATAAGTATTAACAACATCCACTTAGTTTTGTACTTTCATTTGTTATTTCCGTTTTTACTGTGATTCCAATAGGGATACATTACTGCCTGTAATTTTTTTTACTAATATTTATGTTTAAATTGGTCCATTGCTATTTCCAGTATGTTTTCCCGTATCATTTTTTACATTTTAATTCTACAATATACTTTTACTACTGAGACAAAAGTTACTCTCAAGTTGATCAAATACTTACTACAATTACATTTAATCACTTCTCACTCATTATTTTTGAAAATGCATTTGACCTCAAAAATTCATCATTACCTTTAGAGTCAGCGCAAGTATTTAGTACCTGTGATTCTCTAGCTAGTAGTCTTTTCCACGTTTCTCCCTCCCACTACATTCTCAGTCTATTGCTTTATATCCCTAAGTTTGCCTCTTTGAGGTGACATCATCTCCACAATTTGTATTCCTAGGCAGAAAGTGACCGAGCTCCACTCATCTCAATGGGCCCCCTACTACCATGCCTGCACACAAAAACAAAAAAATCATAAAGTGTCATTACATTAGAAACTACAAAGCCCCTCAAAAGAATTTACAATCCTAACACTAAACAATAAAGTTTAGCCCACTTGCTTCACAAGCTGGTCCTCTTCAACACTGATTCCCCACACCCTTCAACTGCATGATCATCAATCATCTTCCCATGACCATTTGCGACACAACATACAATGACAGGCAAATGCCACATTCCAGGACAGCGCTCCCCAGGACCGGTGTTCCCAGAGGCCGAGAAAAACCATCCTCCTTGCAAAAACTTCAGCCCAAGCCCAACCTCCACCCAAACATTGGCAATGAACTCCCTTACAGAGTTTCTGGGACCAGGGTGGGGGGAGAATACAACACACACACCCAACACACACACCCCCAGCCGAGGGGGTGGGAATCCCCTGTCTAGGTTTTATTTTTTTTTTTTGTAACTCTCTGAACAAAAAAAAAAATCTCAACTCCACACACAACCTGCAGAGAAACATAAAAAACCATCACATAATCAAACAAGGTTTATACATTCGAAACACACCACTCATTCAGCTACCACACAAGCTACCCCTCACTCTCGCCGATCCATTCTGCGACCAGCCTGCCACAACGGGACATCACCCCGTGTCTGCGCCGCTCCCTGGGAACAGCATTCCCAGAGGCCTCAAAAATCACCCTGCCTGCAAAAACCCCGGCCCAAGCCTGACCTCTGCCCAAACACTGGCAATGAACATCACCTCGCAGAGCGGCCGGGACCAAGGGAAAAAAAACTCAGCCAGGGGGGAAAAAAAAATCCCCCGGCTGGGGTTTTTTTATTATAATTTAAAAAAAAAAAAATTTACTCTCAACATTAAATACAACCTGCAATAAAAAACTTCACACATACAAGGTTAGGCACATTCAACAACCACTTGCTCCACCCCTCACTCAAAACACCATTGTTTCACCACCCGCCTGCCACGATGTCATATTGCCCCCATTCTAGACCCATCCCCAGAACTGTCTTGCCACACACCTCAAAGCAACGTTGCCATTCCGTACAACTCCAAAGTTTCAGCCTTCTTAAGAGCAAGCCAAGGAAGATGCTTCACTACATTCACCGGGCCTGCTCCTTCTTCACTTCGATTTGGACACTCTGGCAAGACACGCTTGAGAATTTTCTCCAGGGATCCGAATCACCCTGGGGCACCTGCAAAAAACTACAAAAGGGACTGTACACCCTGGTTAGCAATACCTATTGGCTAAACAAAAAACCAGCCCAGACAACCTCCACCCAAACAGACTGTGCTAATCAAACATGTAAAGCAAGTCACCTGGATGCTGACCAATAGCTTGAGAAGACTAAAAGCCTGTCTTGTTTTTGCATATGCCTTCTAACTGCAGATGGAAAAAAACCACACCAGATATTAAGCCCCACATAGACAAGTTAAGGCAAATTCAAGATTCAACCCACTTGACTACCTTGCAAACTGCCACTCCCAGAAGGCCAGAGCACAGCCTCTAGCACCCACAAAACACAATGAAAGTAACTGTGGCAGCTCTCTAGAGCTACTTGCCCAGAGATGGACTGTACAGCCTTTGCCTAAAGAATCTGGCCAGATCAACATATAACCATAACACCATAAAGCTATGCTTCCCCTGTCTTTAATATTGCTACACTCCCGGGCAGCACAGCTTCAACCCTGACACGCAGACAGAGACCACACGCAGACGCCACAAACAATGTGACCATAAGACACGAGAAGACCACAAGCGAGAATGACTCCCGGTAGGGAAAACGCCTCCAGCACAGAAGCCCTACAGTGCCACAATGGCACAAATGCTCTATAGCACCCCTGGGAAAGAGAGGCAACTGCCACGGCCCATGAGAGAACACTACCATCAAACCCAGAACGATGGATGCGTGAGAAGCCAGGCTTTAGGACCATTAAGGACACAGGGGTGAAACCCCTAAAGACAACTGTGGAAACAGAACTCCTGAGAGCAGAGCTGCCAGCACCGCCTGGCTCGCCACTGCAAGAGATGACCCCTCAGAAATATCTATGATGCAACGCTTACCAGGCATGTCCATGCTTGAAGCTACAATGGCAAGCTAAGAAGGGCTCAACAGGCACTATGCTAATGAGGCAATGCATTTGAGATCGTCAGGAGGGCTACTGAGGTGCCTGCTGATCATGAAGAGCTATGGAGACCTCAAGGCCTGAGAAAGCTATTGTAGAAGACAGAAGAGAGTCTACAGAAACTACACAACACCACAGACACAGGCTGGAACTGCCAAGCCCGGCACACGCTAGCATCATGCTAAAGAATAACCCACTCCCTTTACACCTTCCCAAAAGGGACTGTTCCTGGACAGTCTTCTCCCCTACACTAACTTCATAACCCCTTCCTGCAATTCCCAACCTTGTTCCCTCCCCAGCCCTGGTCCCTCAACTTAGTTTTCAGGGGGCCAGGGATCTGAATCCATCCTAAAAACAAAAAAACACAAAACCCAAAACACTAACTGGGATGTTGCTGCACTCACCCAGTTCCTCTTTATCTGCAAAAAAAAAAAAAAAATACACCCACACCAAAAAAAAACCAAACCACAAAACAGTGCTGGTATTCAGCATCACACTAGCCTCCTCCTCAAAAGCACCATAGTGCTCTACTCACCTGCTCCACACTGATTCCAAAGTCAGGTGCTGCGACTGTCACTCGTGGCACCCAAGATGTCAAGAGACACAAAGTTACCATTGCGCTTGGGAGAAATCACCAGCCCCACGCTCCTCCTCTCTACTACCCCAGCTCACCTCAAATGCTCATCCAATTCCAAAGGCAGCCAGCACAGCTCCCGCAAAACCAAAACGTAAATGGTTAATTCAGATGCCATTTAATACTTAGCTATTAAATGGAGACCCAGCCAACAACCTCCGCACCTTCCCGGACCGCTCCTCAGCGGGCAGCTACACCCCTCTGAGGCTACCTGCAGCATGTGGAAAAACCCAAGCTAAAAGCACAGCCCGCCTGCAGCAATTCTCATCTCCCCCTCTTTTACCTTGGCCTTTACCTGCACACCCAGCCTCCGTCATTTGGGGCTGCTGCATTGAAGCTTGCGTACCACTTGTGAAGCCCAAACAACAGG
Source organism: Puffinus mauretanicus (assembly GCA_023333565.1). NCBI lineage: Eukaryota > Metazoa > Chordata > Aves > Procellariiformes > Procellariidae > Puffinus > Puffinus mauretanicus. Next base: position 13,228 of record JAJKFH010003966.1, on the reverse strand, counting down.
TAATGCTTATAACTTCACTGACAATACACCACCTGAAAAGTAACTGCTACTTCAGCCCACTAGTCATTGCTCACCTTGCCCAAGTCAACTCCGGTGCCCATATCCCACTTGGCTCATTGCTTTGCATCTTTGGGAAAAAAAAAACCACAACATTATACAGTCATGTAGCCAACAAGACTCACCTTCCCTCCAACACCACAGGCTGACCCACTTTAATCACAGAATACCAAGTTGCAAGGGACCTCAAGGATTATCTGGTCCAACCTTTCTTGGCAAAAGCACGATCTAGACAAGATGGCCCAGCACCCTGTCTGGCCAAATCTTACAACTGTCCGATGTTGAGGAACCTGCCGCTTCCCTGGTGATATTATCCCAATGGCTGATTCTTCTTATTGTGAAAAGTTTTCCTCTTGTGTCCAATCAGAATCTCCCCAAGAGTAACTTGTACCCATTACCCCTCATCTTTTCTACGTGACTCCTTGTAAAAGGGGAGTCTCCATCATCTTTGTAACCACAATTTACCTACTGGAACATGGTGATGAGGCCTCCCCAAGCCTTCTTTTCTCAAGGGTACACAAACACAGTTCTCTCAGCCTTTCCTCATGCGTCAGGGTCCCCAGTCTTTTGATCATCTTTGTGGCCCTTCTCTGGGCCCTCTCCAGCCTGTTCACATCTTTTTTTGTATAGTGGGGACCAACACCTAACACAGTATTCTAGGTGTGACCTGGCAAGCACCGAGTAGAGTGGGATGACGACTTCTATATCTCTGCTGGCGATACCCTTGTTGATGCAATCCAGCATCACGTTGGCCTTCTTTGCTGCAGCAGCATGCTGTTTGCTCATATTGAGCTTGTTCTGCACCAGGACCCCCGGGTCCCTTTGCACAGCTGCTCCCCAGCTGGATAGATCCCAGCCTGTACTGCACTCCTGGATATGTTTTCCCAGGTGCAAGACCTAACTTTTGACTTTGTTGAACTTCATAAGGTTTTCATTAGCCCATTCTTCCAGCCTATCCAGCAGGTCTTCCTGCAGAGTGGCTCTCTCCTCCAAAGTGTCCGCTTCCCCACTCAGTTTGGTATCAGATCAAGCTTCATCAGGGTACACTCAATCCCATCATCCACATCACTTATGAAGATATTTAACAGTGCTGGGCCCAATATCAATCCCTGGGGGGACCCCACTTGCGACAGGTTGCCCGTTTGAAAAGGAGCTATTTACTACCACCCTCTGGGGGTAGCCTGTCAGCAAGTTCTCCACCCACCAAACAGACCGCTTCTCTAGACTAACACATCAGTTTCTCTAGGAGGGGGCTGTGGGAAATCATATCAAAAGCCTTGGAGAAATCCAGGTAGACCATGTCCACCGCTCGCCCCACATCAACCAAGCAGGTTACTTTGTCATAGAAGGCGATCAGGTTTGTCAAACATGATTTACCCTTGGTGAATCCGTGCTGGCTCTTCCCAATCGTGTGCTTCATTTGACTTGTGATATCACACAGGAAGATTCATTGCACAGCTTTCCCAGGGACTTAAGTATGACTGATGGGCCTACAATTTCCTGGATCCTCCTTTATGCCCTTCTTGGAGATGGGGTGACATTAGCTTTCTTCCAGTCTTCTGCGACATCACCCAATCTCCACAACTTCTCAAACATTATGGAAAGCAACCTTACCACAGCCTTCTTACGGTGCTACACTTACCTCCTCTGTCATTCTTTGGTGCACGGCTCATTCCTATGCATCTGCAAAAACAATAATATCAAACAAGTCACTCAGTTGCAGAGCAATAGCTTAACAATTCCAGAAGTCTTCTTTCCATTTAAGAATCAATCTGCTTCAATAGACCTGGCCAACCCCTCCCACACGGCTCTGCTCCTCCCCATAAAACACCATTGAAAGAGCTGTCCACACAGCCTGCTGATAGCTACTCGATCTGAGATGACTGTACAACCGTTGCCTCAACGGTCTAGGCATATCAACATATTAACCATACACTCTTATGGTTATTCCACCACCCCCTGACTCTACACCTCCAGGCAGGGCAGCTCCAAGCCAAACACACACACGCACAGACCAACCCTATACAGAACCCTACAAACAACGCGCCTCAAAGAGGAGAGAAAACTCTCAGCAAGAATGACAACACGCAAATGGAAGACACCGTTCAGGCAAGACGACACATGGGACCATGATGGTGAAAAGGGAAAAGGCACATGCTGAGATACTGCCCAAAACTGCAGCCTGCCCAGAGTGACTCCTATCTCCCTCTCCTTTACCTTGGCCGCTCAGCTATCCCACCTCCAACATTTTGGGTTGCCACATTGAAGCTTGCGCACCACCTGTAAAACACAAACAAGGCTTGCTTATAACTTCACCAGCAATACAACACCTGAAACATAACCGCTACTGAAGCCCACCAATCACCACTCACCTTGGCCGAGTCAGCTCCAGTGCCCATATCCCACATGGCTCAACGCTTTCCACCTTCAAATTAAAAAATAGAAATACCATAACGTAGTCATATAGCCACCCATCACATCTTCCCTCTAATATCACCCACCAACCCTCCTTCTTCTAGTGCTCCGCTCGTCCCTCTGCATCTGCAAAAACAATATTGAATGAGTCACCCGGATGCAGAGCGATAGCTTAACAATTGCAGAGGACTTCTTTCCATATAGGAATACCATCTAAATCCAACTATACTTCCTGCCATTAAACAAATTTTAGAAATCAAACATTAAGCCGTACACATACAAGCCTTAATGCCTTTGAGATTCAATTTCCTTCACTACCCCTGAACAGCACCTCCCACATGGCTCAGCTCATCCCCATAAACCATTATCGAAAGAGCTGTCCACGCAGTAAGCCAACAGCTACTGAGTCTGAGATGACTGTACAACCATTGCCTCAACACTCTAGGCATATCAATGTATTAACCATAGACTCTTATGGCTATTCACCTCCCCCTGACTCTACACCCCCAGGCAGGGCAGCTCCAAGCCTAACACACACATGCACAGACCAACACTACATGGAACCCTACAAAAAATGCGCCTCAATGAGGAGAGAAAACTCTCGGCAAGAAGAATGACACCCAGATAGAAGATGCTGTCAGGCAAGACAACCTATGGGACCATAACGGGGACATGAGGAGGCTCTGTGGCAACCCCAGAAAAAGGATTTGAACCTCAAGGCCCGTGACAAGAAGATACTCTCAAAACAGAGGATGTACAAGCAAGAAGACTAGCCTCAAGACCTAAGAGCCTAAGGATACAGGGAAGAAATCCTAGTCCGTGAAAACGGACAGCTAGAGAGCAGAGCTGCTCATGCAGCCAAGAAGGATGCCGCAAAAGATGACCATCCGGAAACTTCGAGACACGAGACCGATCCACGCTTTCAGCTTGTAATGCAAGAAAAGAAGTGCCTCTCAGGTGCTATGCTGATGAGTGGAGGCATTCGAGAACTTAGGGATGGCACTCGTGCCCCCCAAGCGCAAAAAGCAATGAGAACATTGAGACCTGAGGAAGGCCTAAGACACAGAAGACAGACCACACAAACTACACAACAACAGACAGGCTGGAACTGCCCTGCCCAGCATCATAGTGAAGAGTAACCCGCTCCCTTTAACTGCCCAAAGCAGACTGTTCCTGAACAGCCCCCTGCCCTAAGCTATCTTTAAAACCCCTTCATGCCATTGCCAACCTTGTCCATTAAGCCTTATCCACTACCTCCCGCTGATCCCTCTCCAGCACCAGTACCTCAACTTAGCTTTCAGATGGCCAGGAGTCTGAATCCGTCCTCAACATAAAAAACCAGTCAGCCCACTGCATTAATCCTGCAGTCGCCAGGTTCCTCTTCATCTGCAAAACACAAACACCAATGCAGGCACAACAATGCCGTCTGTCAGCATCACATCGCTCAACATGGACCTTTCCCCCAACATCCCTCACTTCAGACATGCTGTGGCATTCCGCTCACCTGCTCCACGCCGATTCTAGTATCAGATGCTGCGGCTGTCATCGCTTGTGGTGCATATGATACCAAGAGACACGAAATCACCAGTCCTGTGCTCCTCCTCTCTACTACCCAGCTCACCTCAAACGCTCATCCAATTCCAAAGGCGGCCCGCACAGCACCTACAAGATCACGGAGAAGCTTCATGGAGTTGCTATGTAATACTTTGCTATGAGATGCCAACCCCAGAAACAACTGCCTCACCTTCTCAGGCCCCTTGTCAGCACACAGCAGTGGTGCCTCTACGAGCCTGCATGAAGCACCTGCAAAAACCCAAGCAGAGGCACATGCTGAGATACTGCCCAAAACTGCAGCCTGCCCACACCGATTTGTGTCTCACACTCCTTTTACCTTGGCAGCTCAGCCACCCGGCCTCCGTCAGCTTCAGTTGCCATGTTAACGTTTGTGCACCACCTAAATATATATATATAGGGCTTGGCACTAAGGTAGCCAGAAATCAAGGTTAATGCTGGCCCTCACCTTTCCTTGGTAGCCCCACCAAATCCGAGGCTCTGTCTCTGTTCTCCCACTTAGCCTCGACATATCCCTTCCCCTCATCAGGGCAAAGCTCCGAAGCGGCCACGCTCCATATAGGGCTTGGCACTGAATAGCCAGGACTCACGGATGATGCTGGCCCTCCCCTTCCTTGGCAGCCTCACCAACACCGAGGCTCTCTGTCTGTTCTCCCACCTAACCTCAACCTAGCCCCGACCCTCACCAGGGCCAAACTCCGAAGCGGCCACCCTCCACATGGAGCTTGGCACTAAGGTAGCCAGAAATCAAGGTTGATGGTGGCCCTCACCTTTCCTTGGTAGCCCCACCAAATCCGAGGCTCTGTCTCTGTTCTCCCACTTATCCTCGACATATCCCTTACCCTCATCAGGGCAAAGCTCCGAAGCGGCCACCCTCCACATGGGGCTTGGCACTGAGATAGTCACGAGTCAAGGCTAACGCTGGCCCTCACCTTCCGTTTGCAGTCCCTAGGCAGCCCCACCAACACCGGCGCTCTCTGTCTGTTCTCCCTCCTAACCTCAACCTGGCCCTGACCCTCATCAGGGCCAAGCTCCGAAGAGGCCACCGACCACATGGGCCTAGGCACTGAAGTAGCCAGGAACCAAGGCTGATGCTGGCCCTCACGGTCTCTTGGCAGCCCCTTCTCAGCCCCACCAACACCGGGGCTCTCTGTCTGTTCTCCCACTTAGCCTCGACATATCCCTTACCCTCATCAGGGCAAAGCTCCGAAGCGGCCACCCACCACATGGGGCTCAGGCACAGACGTGGCCAGGAATGAAGGCTGATGCTGGCCCTCACGATCTCTTGGCAGCCCCTCCTCAGCCCCACCAACCCCTGCTCCCTTCTCTTTGGTCTCTTCCACCTAAACATCAACCTGCATCTTACCTTCATCAGAGCCAGGCTCTGAAACGTCTACCCACCAGATGGCGCTCCAACACAGTGGGAACCAAGATGACTGTTGTTCGTTGCACTCGCCTGCCCTGGCCGCCCTTTGAGGTCCCCACCAACACCGGGGCTATGCGCTTGCCGTAGCACTCAACCATCAACCTTGCCGCAGCCCAACTGCAAAGCAGACAAGCGCCCCGTCGAGCTCCCACACACATTTAGCCAGGACTGAAATATGTTCGCGGCGCTCACCTTCCCTTTACAGCCCCTTCTCAGCTGCCCAGCACCCAGCCATCTCCAGCACCGCAAATGCGCAACATCCAGCACACCTAGCCCCCCTTGGGATCATTGGCAGTGCTTGGTGCTGGGCATGGGTCGGTGCTGGGTCGTGGGGGTACTGTGTGCTAGGCCCTGAGTGGAGTGGGTTCTGGACAGGTCTGGGTGCTGCGGTTGCTGGGTGTTGGGCATATCTGGGTGCTCGACATGTCCCTGTGCTGGGCACTGGGAGGATTTGGTGCTGGGAATGGGCAGGTGATGATCGTGTCTGGGTGGTGGATGCTGGCTACAGGCAGTGCTGGGCACTGGGAGGATTTGGTGCTGGGAATGGGCAGGTGATGATCGTGTCTGGGAGGTGGATGCTGGCTACAGGCAGTGCTGGGCACTGGCTGCTGGTCACTGGGGGTACTGGGTTCTAGGCACTGGGCGTGCGGGGTGCTGGACATCTCTGAGTGCTGAGCATGTCCAAGTGATGGGTCGTGGGCACTGGGACTGCTGGGCAGTGGGGTGCTGGGGACTATGCATATCAGGGTGCCTGGCACGCCTGTGTACTGAGTGCTTGGTGCTGGGTTCTGGATGCTGGCTGTTGGGCATTGTCTGTGTGCTGGTTATTGGGCACTGGCGGTGGTAGGCATGGGAGTGCTTGTTGCTGGGCATTTTCTGATCCTGGCTGTTGGGGGCGCTGAGCACTGGCCATGTCTGGGTGATGGATGGAGGGAGTTTTGGGTGCTGGGCACTAGGGGTGCTGGCTAGTGGGTATGTCCGTGTGCTGGGCATGTCCATATGCCAGATGCTGTACGCTGGGGATGCTGGGCACTGGGGTTAGTGGGTGCTGTGCACTGGGGTTGCTGGGTGCTGGGCGGCGCGACTGCTGGGGGCTGGGAGTGCTGGGTACTATGCATAAGCGGGTGCAGGGTATGTCTTGCTGCTGGATGGTGGGTTCTGGGGCTACTGGGAGCTGGGAGTATTGGATGCTGGGCACTGGGGTTGCTGGGTGCTGAGTCCTGTGGGTGATGGTTGCTGGGCCCTGGGAGTGCTGGGTACTATGCATAAGCGGGTGCAGGGTATGTCTTGCTGCTGGGTGCTGGGGGTATTGGGTGTTGGCCACTGGGCTGTTGGGTGCTGGGCATGTCCTCGTCCTTGGCATGACTGATGCTGGGCACTGGGGGTGCTGGCTGCTGGGAGCTAGGGGTGCTGGCTGTGGGCATTTCAGTTGCTGGACATGACCAGTTGCTGGGCATGTCCAGGTGCTGGGCATGTGCGGATGCTGTGTGCTCGGCACTTGGGGTTCTGGGTGGTGGGCAGGGAAGGTGCTGGACGCTGGGGATGCTGGCTGTTGCGGTGCTGGGTGCTGGGCACTGGGGCTGCTGAGTGGTGGGCATGTCCAGGTGCTGTTTGTTGGCGGTTGGGGTGCTGGGTTGTGCGCCTGTCCGGGAGTTAGTGCTGGGCCCTGGGGGTGCTGTGTATGTCCGAGTGCTGGCCATGTCTGGATGCTGGGTAAACGGGTTCTTGGGCTGTGGGGGTGTTGGGTATGCTGGTTTCTGGGCACTGGGGAGGTGCTGGCTGCGAGACCTGTATGGTGGTGGGTGTTTGGTGTACTGGGTGCAGGGCACTGGGCGTGCTGGGTGCTGGGCATGTCTGGGTGCTATGTGCTGATCACTGGGGATGTTGGGGGCTGGTTTGCTGTGTTCTGGTGTGTAGCGTGCTGGGCATGTCCAGGTGCTGGGTACTGGGCGCTGGTGGGGGGGTGGTCCCAGGGGGTGCTGTATGCTGGGCATGTCCGGGGGGTGGGTGTTGGGCAGTGGGGTTGCTGGGTGCTGGGAATGTGCGGGTGCTGGGGGCTGGGCCCTGAGGTTGCTGGGGGCTGGGCACTCGGGTTGCTGGGTGCTGGCTGGTGCGGTTGCGGGGCCCTGGTATTGCTGGGTACTATGCATAACTGAGTGCAGGGTATCTCTTGGTGCTGGAGGTACTGGGTGCTGGGCATATCCGGTGCTGGGTCTGTGCTCTGGAGTTGCTGGGTTCTGTGCTCTGGGGGTGCTTGTTTCTTGGCACGTGCGTGTGCTGTGTGCTCTGCCCTGGTTGTGCTGGGTATGTGTGGGTGTTGGGCAGCGTGGGTGCTGTGTGGTGGGCGCTGGGCATGTCTGGGTGCTGGGTGATGGGCACTGGAGGTTCTGGGCGATGGGGAGCAGGGAAGCTGCCTGCTAGGCATGTCTGAGTGCTGGGCATGTCCGGGTGCTAGGCAATGGCGGTGCTGGGTGCTTGGCGCTGGGGGTGATGGTGTTTGGGTGTGCTGGGTGCTGGGCATGTCCCTGTGCTGGGTGGTGGGGGTGCTGGGCATGTGCGGGTGTTGGTTGCCGGGCCCTGGGTGTACTGGGTGCTGGGCGCTGGGGTGGTTGGTTTCTGGGCGCTGGGGGTGCTGGGTTCTGTGCCCCTGTGTTGCTGGGTGCTGAGCATGTCCGGGTGCTGGCCATGTCTAAGTGCAGCATGCTGGGCACTGGGTGCTGGGGGTGCTGGATGCTGAGTGTTGGGTATGCCGGTTTCCGGGCACTGGGCGGAAGTGTGTGAGACCTGTGGGGGTGTTGTATGGTGGGTGTTTGGGGTTCTGAGTGCTGCAGGTGCTGGGCATGTCCAGGTGCTATGTGCTGATCACTGGGGTTCTTGGGGGCTGGTTTGCTGTGTTCTGGTGTGTTGGGCACTGGGCATGTTTGTCTGGGTGCTGGGCATGTCTGGGTGCTGGGAACTGGCAGTGTTGGGGCGGTGCGGGTGCTGTGTACTGGGCATGTCGGGGTGCTGGGTACTGGGCAGTGGGAGTGCTGGGTGCTAGGTACTGGGGGTGCTGGGCCCTGGCATTGCTGGGTAATATGCAAAACTGAGTGCAGGGTATGTCTTGGTGCTGGATGCTTGGTGCTGGAGGTAGCGGGTGCTGGGCATATGCAGTGCTGGGTGTTGGGCATATGCGGTGCTGGGTGGCTGTGCTGGGGTTGCCGGGTGCTGTGCTGTGAGGGTGCTGGATTCCTGGCACGTGCGTGTACTGTGTGCTGGGCCCTGGTTGTGCCGGGTATGTGTGGGTGCTGGGTGTTGGGCACTGGGGGTGGTGGTGCTAGGTGCTGGGCGTGTCTGGGTGCTGAGCAATGGTGGTGCTGGGTGCTTGGCGCTGGGGGTGGTGGTCCCTGGGGCTGCTGTGTGCTGGGCACATCGGGGTGCTGGGTTTTGGGCGGTGGGGGTGCTGGGCATGTGCGTGTGTTGGTTGCTGGACCCTGGCGTGCTGGGCGCTGGGGCTATCGGTTACTGGGTGCTGGGGGTGCTGGGTTCAATGCAGCGTATGCAGGTCCTGGGCAGTGGGTGTGCTGGAAGCTGGGTGTTGGGTATGCTGGTTCCCGCCACTGCGGGTGCTGGGTGTGAGACTTGTGGGCCTGCTGGATGGTGGGTGTTTGGTGTGCACCCTCACTGCCCACTACCCAGAACCCCAAGTGCCGAGCACACAGCATCCGGACGTGCCCAGCACCTGCACACGCCCAGCACCCACAAGACCCAACAACCAGCACCTGGTCATGACCAGTACCTGCAAATGCCCACAGCCAGCACCCCTAGCTCCCCGCACCCAGCACTCCCAGGGCCCAGCACTCATTCCCGGACATGCGCACAACCCAGCACACCCACCGCCAACACACAGCATTGAGACATGCCCAGCACCCAGCAGCCCCAGTGCCCAGCATCCACCAGCAAGACATACCCTGCACCCAATTATGCATGGTACCCAGCACTCCCAGGGCCCAGCAACCAGTAGCCCCAGTACCTTGGCTCGCTTCTGTAATTCTACACAATGAAGACTTGTGGCTTAGAAGTTAGGTAACTAGCAGGTGTGGTGTTTGCAGGTGTGTAGAATTGTAGTCAAAATCGGGTCTCCTGGAAGCATTGTTAGAGTCTAGTGAAGAGTAACCTTGGAAACGAGAACTGTAAACAAACGTGGTCCAGACGTGGCTCGGAGACAAACCTCGACCTTACAAGGAAAGAAAGGAACAGGTTCACGAAGAGTTCACTACCCCGCCGACCACCCGAGACCACCCGAGACCCTCAAGGAGACCCTAAAGGTTGTAGTGCGCATGTGTCTAGGATGATGTAATATTATAATCGGCTCTCGGAAATTTAAGGAACATTTAAGAAATTTAAGGAATATTTAAGAGAAACTTAAAATATGTATGAGAAGCATGGATACAAACAGAAAGGTGATTAGACCCGGTGTGCTTCATTTGTGGCAAGTCCGCCGAGCACCCAGGCCTGAATAAAACAATCTCTCTCCTGAGCGTGTGGAATTGGTTCCTTCCACGCCAGGCAGGAATCCGCTTTTCGGACAACACCTAGCCCCCAGCACCTGCACCAGCAGCACCAGCAAGCCCAGTGCCCAGCACCCAGCAACCTCAGGGCCCAGCACCCAGCCATGCCCGCCACCCGGACATGCACAGCACCCAGCGCCCAGAAACCAACACACGCACACACCCAGCACCCAGCACGCCCACTGCCCAAAACCCAGCAGCCCAACATGCCCAGCACCCAGACATGCCCAGCAGGCAGCTTCTCTGCTGCCCACCGCCCAGCATCCCGACCGCCCAGCACCCAGGGCCTGCCACACAGCACCCACACTGCCCAACACCCAGCACCCACACATACCCGGCACAACCAGGGCCCAGCACACAGCACACGCACGTGCCAGGAATCCAGCGCCCTCACAGCACAGCTCCCAGCAACCCCAGCACAGCCACCCAGCACCGCATATGCCCAGCACCCATTACCTCCAGCACCCAGCATCCAGCACCAAGACATACCCTGCACTCAGTTATGCAGAGTACCCAGCAATACCAGGGCCCAGCACCCCAGTACCTAGCACCCAACACTCCCACTGCCCAACACCCACCACCCGGACATGCCCAGCACACAGCACCCCCACTGCCCCACACAGCCAGCGCCCAGTACCCAGACATGCCCAGCACCCAAACATGCCCAGCACTCAACACACCACTGCCCAGATCCCAGCAAACCAGCCCCCAACATCACCAGCGATCAGCACATAGCACGCGGACATGCCCAGCACCCAGCACCCGCAGCGCTCAGCACCCACCACCCCCAGTGCTCTGTACCCAGCACACCAAACACCCACCATCCAGCACCCCCACACATCTCACACCCAGCACCCCCAGTGCCCAGCACCCAGCATACCTAACACCCACCATCCAGCACCCCCACACGTCTCACACCCAGCACCCCCAGTGCCCAGCAACCAGCATACCAACACCCACCATCCAGCTCCCCCACCACCCAGCACCCCCAGTGCCCAGTCCCCGCACCCAGACATGCCCAGCACCCGGACATACACAGCACTCAGCACTGTCCTGCTTCCGGCTGGGACAGAGTTAACTTTCTTCCCAGTAGCTTGGGGGGTGGGCTGGCTTTTGGGTTTGGTGTGAGAGGAGCCTTGATGGCCCCTTAACGCTTTGGCTTTTGCTGGGCGGTGCTTGCACCGGGAGACTTTTGTTCTCTCTTTTCGGCCTCCCACAGGAAGCTCGGGGGAGGGGGTTGGGGGGACGGGGGGTTGGGGGGTGGGGGGGGGTGGGGGGCACATCCGGGGTAGTTGACCTGGCTGGGCAATGGGGTATTCTATTGCATGTGACATCATGCTCAGTATAAAAAAAGGGAGGGGGCGGGGGGGGAACGACTCCCCCCCCCCTCCTCCTAGTTCATGACACGCGGTCGGCAGCGGTGAGCAGTTGCATTCTGCATTGCCTGCTTTGTATCGTCTGTTGTTGTTGTTGTTCTCATTGTTATTATTACTGTTCTACTTCGTTTTATTTCACTCATTAAACTGTTTTTATCTCAACCCGGGAGCTTTCCTACTTGTGCCCTCCCGATTCTCTCCCCCATCCCACGGGGTGGGGGGGGAGGAGAGCCAGCGGCTGCGTAGGGTTTATTTGCAGGCTGGGTTAAACCACGACATGCACCCATCATACCCTCCACCCAGCACCCCCATGGCCCAGCACTCATTGCCGGACATGCGCACAACCCAGCACACCCACCGCCAACACACAGCCCCTGGACATGCCCAGCACCCAGCAGCCCCAGCACCCAGCATCCAGCAGCAAGAGATACCCTGCACCTGCTTATGCATAATACCCAGCACTCCCAGGGCCCAGCAACCAGCACTTAGCCCCCAGCACCCACACCAGCCAGCACCCAGCAACCTCAGGGCCCAGAACCCAGCAACCTCAGGGCCCAGAACCCAGCAGCCAGCCATTGCCCAGCACCCGGACATACCCAGCAACCCCAGTGCACAGAACCCAGAAGCCCCAGTGCCCAGAAACCAACCACCCCAGTGTCCAGCACCCAGTACACCCAGGGCCCAGCAACCAACACCCGCACATGCCCAGCACCCCCACCACCCAGCACACCCAAACACCATCACCCCCAGCGCCAAGCACCCAGCACTGCCATTGCCTAGCACCGGGACGTGCCCAGCACCCAGTACCACCACCACCAGTGCACAGTACCAAGCACCCGGATATGCCCAGCACTGAGACGTTCCTAGAAGGCAGCTTCCCTGCTCCCCATCGCCCAGGACCTCCAGTGCCCAGCACCGGGACATGCCCAGCGCCCACACTGCCCAACACCCAGCACCCACACATGCCCAGCACAACCAGGGCCCAGCACATGCACATGCCAGGAATCCAACACCCCCAGAGCACAGCACCCAGCAAACCCAGAGCACACACCTAGCACCGGATATGGCCAGCACCAGGACATACCCTCCACTCAGTTATGCATAGTACCAAGCAATGCCAGTGCCCAGCACTCCCATGGCCCAGCATTGATTCCCACACACGCACACAACCCAGCACAACCACTGCCAATGCACAGCACCTGGACATGCCCAGCAGCCCCGGAGCCCAGCACACAGCACCCAGCATCCCCAGCACCAGGATATGACAAGAAGCCAGTCCCCCCGGTGCCCACCACCCAACACCCCCACCACTCAGCAATGGAACATGCCTAGCAGCAGGCACCACCAATGTGTAGCAAGGAGTGCTAGGTGTGGTGGATATGGCACCTTTGGGGCGCTGGAGCTGGCTGGCTGTTGGGCAGCAGAGAAGTGTCTATCAAGGGAAGGTGAGAGCCACCAACATCTTTCAGTCCTGCCTGTTAGTTTAAGGGAGCCCGAAGAGGAGATTGACTGCTTTGCAGTTGGGCTCTGGTAAGGTTGCTGGTTGGATGGCAGAGCGAGAGCAGCTCCCTCTGAAAGAGCTGCCACGAAAGGCAAGAGCAAGAACCAGCTTTCAATGCTGGTTCTTTCTGTGTTGGAGCGCCCTCTGGTGGGAAGCCGTTTAGGAAATGGGCTCGAGAGATGGTAAGGCAAAGGTTGATTATTTAGGTTTGAGAATAAGGGAGAGGGCTGGTGGGACCGGGAAGGGGCTATTCCTCGTTTGGAGTCCATGTGGTGGGTGGCGTTATCTAATGCAGAAGGGTCTCGTTATCTATGCAGAACCTCAAACTATC
>JAJKFH010003457.1:0-12617 GCA_023333565.1 Puffinus mauretanicus | reverse complement strand
CAAGCACACCTGGTCTAATCACCTTTCTGTTTATATCCATGCTTCTCATACATATTTTAAATTTCTCTTTTACATATTCATTACATTTCCAAGAACTAATTATAATATTACATCATCTTAAACACATGCGCACTAAAGCCTTTAGGGTCTTCTTGAGGGTCTCGGGTGGTCTCTGGTGGTCAGCAGGGTAGTGAACTCTTCATGAACTTATTTCCTCTTTACCTTATAGGGTCGCAATTTGTCCCTGAGCCATGCTTGGACCACGTTTGTTTATAGTTTCCAAGGTTATTCTTCACTAGAGCCTAACAATGCTTCCAGGATACACAATTTAGACTAGTTACAATTCTACACACCTGCAAACACAATACCTGCTAGTTACCTAACTTCTAAGCAACAAGTCTTCATTGTTTAGAATTACAGAAGCGAACAGTAAAATTACAGAAGCAAGCAGTATGGAATAGTAGATACTGTACCTACTACATCAATTCCCCCCTTTGAGACTTATGATGTTGAGCATCATGAGTCTCACATCATTTACTTATAAGCATTTGGTCTACAAAAAGACATACATTAAATCATACAACAAATAATTAAAACTAAGGTGATGATCAGTATTGCAAATAAGAACAATTGTCTATGCCAATTTAAATTTGGAATTTTTATCTTATTTTGGCAATAGAAATTAGGATTCAGCTTTACTGATTGTCATAATTAATATCAACAGGCTTTATATTTTCTACTCCTAAAACTACAATTTCTTAATTAATTTTTTTTTTCCTAACAATAAATACTTTAAATATCACAAATAATTTAACAACATCTCTGATAACTCATCAAGTACGCCTTAAAGTTAATTTCAATGGCCCCTTAGGTATAGATGTCCACAGTTTAGGATATTTTTTTAATTATTATTCTGGTGTAACATTTTTCTCCTATTACATGCATTTGTTTAGATCTTCCTGTTAGATTAAGGATCATAAGGTTTACCATACAAAATTTCAAATGGACTCACTTTTTCTTTAGCTCTAGGGATCACCCTAATTCTCAACAAGGCAAGTGGTAAGGCTTCGATCCACTTCAATTGAGCTTCCTGACATATTTTAGAAATTTGTCTTTTCAATGTTTGATTCATCCTTTCCACCTGCCCACTAGATTGAGGTCTCCAAGGGGTATGGAGATCCCACTTAATCCCTAATGTCTTACTCATGTTTTTAACAACCTCTGCTACAAAATGTGGACCTCTGTCTGAGGATATTCCTAAAGGGACTCCAAACCTTGGAATTATTTCTTTCAACAAATGTTTCACAACCTCTTTTGCCTTGTTGGTTCGACACGGGAAAGCTTCTGGCCATCCAGAGAAGGTATCTATCAATACCAATAGATATCGGTATTGGTTACACCGTGGTAACTCTGAAAAATCTATTTGCCAATACTCACCGGGAGTTATGCCTCTCTTTACCTCTCCAGGAGGGGGTCGGATTTGTATTTTTGGATTGTTCCTAAGACAAATCTCACATTTATTACTCACACTTTTAGCAATTAATAACATTTTGGTTCCTATCGCATATCGTTTTACTGATTCCACCATTGCCTCTGCTCCCATATGTGTTTCAGCATGGGTTTTGACCATTAATTTCTTCATAATTTCAGGGGTTACTATACATTGTCCATGTGAAGTTATCCACCATCCTTGATCATTCTTCTTACAATGTAATAACATAGCTAATTTATTTTCTTTCTCATTATAATTCGGGGATTCCACCTGAATTTCTTTTGATGGAATTAAAACATAAATCATAGTATTCAATGCTACACGTTTAGCAGCCTCATCTGCTTTCCGATTTCCTTGTATTACTTTTGAGTCCCCTTTTTGATGAGCCTTACAATGAATCACCGCAACTTTTTAGGTTTCTGTACTGCTTCTAACAAATTCAAAATCTCTGTTCCATATTTTATAGGGGTACCGCTAGCAGATAAAAGTCCTCGCTCCTTCCATATTGCTCCATGAGCATGCACAACTCCAAAAGCATATTTAGAATCTGTATAGATGTTGACTCTTTTACCTTTAGCCAAATTTAAGGCTTTTGTCAGGGTTATAATTTTTGCTTTCTGGGCGGATGTATTCGGAGGTAATGCTTTTATTTCTCGATCTTCAGTTAAAGTTACCACGGCATAGCCAGCCCTTCTTTCTCTTTTTACAACAAAGCTGCTTCCATCAGTAAATAATTCTTCATCCGGAGTTTGGAGAGGGACATCTTTCAGATCTGGCCTGCTGGCATATACCTGTTCGATAACTTGTAAACAATCATGGTTAAGATCACTCTCTTTTTCACTTGGCATTAAAGAGGCAGGATTTAAAATTGTACTCACTTTCAAAATGATGTCGTCTTGTTCCACTAACAAAGCCTGATATTGTAACAAACGACTAGGGGTTAGCCAATGATGTCCTTTTTGTTCCAGTACTGCAAGTACTGCATGTGGGACGTGAACCATTATTTTCTGTCCCAATGTCAATTTTCTAGCTTCTTGAATGATGAGAACCGTTGCCGCAACTGCCCGCAAGCAGCTAGGCCATCCTGAGCTTACTTTATCTAATTGTTCGGAAAAGTAAGCCACTAGTCTTTTCCAGTCTCCCAAAAGTTGAGTCAAAACCCCCATAGCTACATGTCTCTTCTCATGAACAAATAGCTCAAAGGGTTTGGTCAGATTTGGAAGTCCTAAAGCTGGAGCTTTCATTAAAGTCTGTTTAATGTCATCAAAACTTTTTCGGCACTCTGGAGTCCATTCTAACAATTCTTCAGGGCCTTTGGTTGCCTCATACAGTGGTTTTGCCATCAAACCATAATTTGGAATCCAAAGGCGACACCATCCAGCCATTCCTAGAAATCCTCTCAACTCTCTTTTGGATTGAGGGGGTGCCATCCTGCAAATGGCTTCTTTTCTATCATTTCCCAATCTTCGCTGTCCTTGGGAAATCTCAAACCCCAAATAAATTACAGTTTGTTTTGCAATTTGTGCTTTCTTCTCTGACACCCTATACCCGGCCATTCCCAAAAAGTTTAGGAGGCTAACAGTCTTTTCTTTGCAGATCTCAGTAGTATCTGCTCCTAATAGGATGTCATCAACATATTGAAGGAGGGTGATTTGATCTTCCTTACCGGACCACTGTTCCAGTTCCTTATTCAGAGCTGCTCCAAAGATGGTTGGGCTATTTTTAAACCCTTGTGGCAGCACAGTCCAGCAGAGCTGAGTCCTCCTCCCAGTCGACGGATCTTCCCATTCAAAAGCAAATATCTTTTGGCTGTTTTCTTCCAGAGGTATACAAAAGAAAGCATCTTTCAGATCTATAACAGAGAAATATGCATTTGATTCATTGATAGTTGTTAGCAGCGTATATGGATTAGGGACTACTGGATGAATGTCCACCACTAACTGGTTTATTGCTCTTAGATCTTGAACCAGCCTATATCCTTGATTATGTGGCTTTTTCACTGGAAGGATAGGAGTATTATAATCAGATTGACATTCTCTTAAAAGTCCATATTTAAGAAAATTATTTATTATTGGTTCCAAACCTTTTCTGGCTTCTATACTAATAGGATATTGTTTCTTTCTTACCGGTCGAACTCCTGTTTTCAATTCAACTTTTACCGGTTCCACATTTTTCGCTCTTCCTGGTTTCTCTGTTGCCCAAACAAAAGGGTAAACTGTATCTTTAATCTCTTCTGGAATTTCTTCAGATTCATCTGTGTTTGTCTGTAATAAATAAACTTGGGCTTGCCAGGCATTAGCTTCAGGAAAATGAACTTGGATTCTTCCTTTTTTTAAAGTTAATTTGTGCTCCCAATTTATTCAATAAATCCCGTCCTAAGAGAGGCATGGTGCATTCTGGTATATATAAAAATTCATGCATCAATGTTTTTCCTCCAATTTTACATTTTAAAGGTTTCAAAAAAGGCCTTATCTCTTTCTTTCCCGTGACCCCAACAATAGATACATTAAATTTACTCATTGGTCCTTTACATGTATTTATAACAGAATATTTTGCTCCAGTATCTACTAAAAAATCGACTACTTCATCTCCCAGCTTTACTGGAACCAGGGGCTCAGCTGGGAAAATATCATTTTCTACCCCTGGTCCCCATCATTCAGAATCTCCTCCCATCATAAGTAAATCAGCTTCAGGTGGTATCTGCTGTGACTGAGTCACGACTGCTTCTTTGTTTTTTGGACACTCACTCTTCCAGTGTCCCTGTTTCTTACATACAGCACATTGATTAAATCCTAATGGGGTATATTGTTTAAACATATCTCTACCTCCTCTACCTTTTCCTCTCAAATACCCTCTACCTCTCAAATATCTTCTACCTCTTCCTCCAGCTGCTCCTTGGGCATTTACAAAAGCAGCTGCTAGAATAGCAGCTTTTTGTTTCCTGTCTTTTATTTTTTCTTTTTCCTGATTTTTCTTTTCCTCCTCTTCCCTATTGTTATACACCTTATAAGCAATTTCAATTAACTGTGATATAGTCATTCCTGTAATCCCATCCACTTTCTGCAATTTCTTTTGAATATCTGGAGCAGCTTGCCCTACAAACAAAGTAGTAAATATTGCTCTATTCTCATCACTCTCAGGATCTAAGTCTGTCCATTTCCTAGCTGCCTCACGTTTATAAAAAGCGGATGGGTCCTCTGTTTTTCCTTGAATTATTTGAGTCAATTTCGCCAAATTCTTTGGGCAGGGTATTCCATTCTTTACTCCATACAAAATTAATTGTTGATACTGTTTAATCATCAATTTCCCATCATTACTATTAGGATTACAATTTGGGTCTTGAGTTGGCATAAAATGAGCAGGACCTTCTCTTGCATTTATTCTCTCATTTTCCATATTTGCTTTTTCTAATACTACCCTCTTTTCTTCAGGAGTAAACAAATTATTCAAAAGAATTTGAATATCTTTCCAATCTGGATTATGATTTTCAATAATTGTTCGAAAAGATCTATACACCTTTTCTGGATTCTCTCTATATGATCCTGCTAACTCTTTCCAATTCATTAAATCAGAAGTTGTAAATGGTACTTTCACAAATACTGGCTCCCCCCTTGGGCCCACTGCCTGGCGAAGGGGTGCTAACAATACAGACCCTTGCTGGGTTCTAGTCCTGCCAGCTATCGGACTAAAAGTATTGCTTCCTCTTGCTTCGGTTTCAGAAGTTTCATTTTCATTTGGTGGTACTAACATTTGTGTATCCTCCTCTTCTTCTCCTAGTTTTAAACATCATTTTCCTATGCTACAAGCAGAACAATGATGCACTTTTGGTTCCTTATTTTCCATCATCATCATCATTACATTAGAATCTGAATCTAAAAGCTTACATTTTTTCCGAATTTCATGATCATTTCTCAAAGAAAAAAACAAATCTACATAAGGTACCTCATCCCATTTTCCTTGTCTTCTACAAAATAACATTAATTGTAAAATAGTATTATATTGCAAGGTTCCCAATTCTGGCCATTTTTCCTCATCTTCTAATTTATACATTGGCCACCATTTAGTACAATATTCAATTAATTTATCCTTTCTCAAAGGATTACCCCCAAATTTTCCCCAATGTTTAATGATGCATCCTAAGGGGGAACAAGGTGTTACTTTTGATGGTTGAGCTCCCATACCTTTACCTAAAAAGAACGTTCTTAACCACAACTTCATATACTCCAGTCGTCACTGTCAAACGCATATGAATATACCTCTTTACCTGTGGCCACAATTCCTTACCAAATGCATGCAGAGTTTTATACTCCAGAACAATATCTCATTTACCTTAGCGTTGCACCGTTGAGTCGCTCACCTGCTCTGGTTGGGGAGGATACTCACGGAGTCCCCGATCAAAAGGTCGGTGCGCGCTGGAGTCCGGAGAGCAGGGTCTCCCCACCGAGAGCCGGCGAGTCGATCCGGGCAAGGCTTCACAGCAGTCCCATCTGGGTCGCCAAAAACTGTTGTCCGAAAAGCGGATTCGTGCCCGGCGTGCAAGTAACCAATTCCACACGCTCAGGAGAGATATTGTTTTATTCAGGCCTGGGTGCTCGGTGGATTTGCCACAAATCAAGCACACCTGGTCTAGTCACCTTTCTGTTTATATCCATGCTTCTCATACATATTTTAAATTTCTCTTTTACATATTCATTACATTTCCGAGAACTAATTATAATATTACATCATCTTAAACACATGCGCACTAAAGCCTTTAGGGTCTTCTTGGGGGTCTCGGGTGGTCTCTGGTGGTCGTCAGGGTAGTGAACTCTTCATGAACTTATTTCCTCTTTACCTTATAGGGTCGCAATTTGTCCCTGAGCCATGCTTGGACCACGTTTGTTTATAGTTTCCAAGGTTATTCTTCACTAGAGCCTAACGATGCTTCCAGGATACACAATTTAGACTAGTTACAATTCTACACACCTGCAAACACAACACCTGCTAGTTACCTAACTTCTAAGCAACAAGTCTTCATTGTTTAGAATTACAGAAGCGAACAGTAAAATTACAGAAGCAAGCAGTATGGAATAGTAGATACTGTACCTACTACATCAATTCCCCCCTTTGAGACTTATGATGTTGAGCATCATGAGTCTCACATCATTTACTTGTAAGCATTTGGTCTACAAAAAGACATACATTAAATCATACAACAAATAATTATAATTAAGATGACGATCAGTATTGCAAATAAGAACAATTGTCTGTGCCAATTTAAATTTGGAATTTCTATCTTATTTTGGCAATAGAAATTAGGATTCAGCTTTACTGATCGTCATAATTAATATCAACAGGCTTTATATTTTCTATTCCTAAAACTACAATTTTTTAATTAATTTGTTTTTTTTTTTTCCTAACAATAAATATTTTAAATATCACAAATAATTTAACAACATCTCTGATAACTCATCAAGTACACCTTAAAGTTAATTTCAATGGTCCCTTAGGTATAGATGTCCACAGTTTAGGATATATATATTTTTTTTATTCTGGTGTGTCGGGTTTCTTAACCTGGCAGCAGCCAAATACCACGCAGCCGCTCGCTCACCCCCCCGCCAGGTGGGATGGGGGAGAGAATCAGAAGGGTAAAAGTGAGAAAAACTCGTGGGTTGAGATAAAGACAGTTTAATAGGGAAAGCAAAAGCCGCGCATGCAAGCAAAGCAAAACAAGGAATTCATTCACCACTTCCCATCGGCAGGCAGGTGTTCAGCCATCGCCAGGAAAGCAGGGCTCCATCACGCGTAACGGTTACTTGGGAAGACAAACGCCATCACTCCGAACGCCCCCCCCTCCTTCTTCTTCACCCAGCCTTATATGCTGAGCATGACGTCATATGGTATGGAATAGCCTATTGGCCAGCTGGGCCAGCCGTCCTGGCCACGGTCCCTCCCAGCCCCCTGCACATCTGGCAGGGCATGGGAAGACAAAAAGTCCTTGACTAGCATAAACAATACCTAGCAACAACCAAAACATCAGTGTGCCATCAACATTATTCTCACACTACATCCAAAACACAGCATTATACCAGTTAATAGAAAGAAAATCAACTCCATCCCAGCCAAAACCAGGACAGTATCCACCCCTTATTCCATACCATTTACATCATGCTCAGGTCCCACACTATCCAATACATTCTCATTACCCACCATCCCCCTTCCCATCTTTTGATATAATACACAGATATCATTCCCTTAGTCTATGGACCACCCCTGTAAAATGTCCATAAAATATCCATAAATGTACACAAAATGTCCACTGCATTCATTTAGTCCATGACTTCGGGCTCCATCTGTTATGGTGGTCACTCAGGTCAGCAGAGGTGGTGTGTTGCGTGGAGTTACTGGGCACCAAAGCCAGCTCAGGTCGGGTCACTGCTGCGCTTGCGCTGCTTCTTGTAAAGTTTGTCCTCCGTTGGTTCAGGTGGTTCCTGCTATAGTAAATCCTACAACATGCAACTCAAATCATGGGTTACAACAATTTAAAGGTATATCCATTACAATCTCCACCCCTGGTCCCTTTGGGCCAGACCATAGGGTTTAACATTGCAATGAACTCCTCCCCTTGCCCCTGCTCCGACTTGGACTTATCCATAGACTGCAGTCTCTGAGGGGTGTACCTGCTCCAAGTGGAGCCTTACCGATGAGCCACAGTCTCTCCAGGGGTATACCTGCTGCGGCACAGACTTGTCCACAGCCACAGTCGCTTCGAGGTGCACCAGTCCCAGCGTGGCCTTACCCACAGCCACAGTCCCTTCAGAAGTAAACCTGCTCCAACACGGCCTTACCCATGGCTGCAATCTCTCCAGGGGTGTACCTCCCCTGTCATGGGCTTATCCACGGCCACACACTTTGAGGTGCTCCAGCATGACCTCATGCACAGCCACTGACACTTCAAGGTGTACCTGCTGTAGCATGGACTTTTCCACAGCCACAGATGCTTCGAGGTGTACCTTCTCCAGCGTGGACTTATCCTTAGGCCACAATCCCTTCAGAGGTATACCTACTGTGGCACAGACATAACCACGGCCACAGACGCTTCGAGATGTACCTGCTTGGGCATGGGCTTATCCACAGTCACAGACGCCTCGGGGTGTCCTGTCCCGCATGGACTCAGCCACAGGTCACAGTCCCTTCGATTCGAGTTCACGCTGCAGTTCCAGCCTGTCCAGCACAGCAGCACAGAAGCAGCAGCGATGCCCTGGCCATCTGCCAGCCCAGGCGCATCCCCATTGCTGTTATCAGAATGTTCCCAGGCACAGCACAGTAAGACGATAAGCAGTGCAGCAGTGCAGCAAGCAGCGAGAGCAAAAAAGCAGCCACTAACGAGCACAAGACTCTAATACACATTAAGGCAAGCAAGCCCCATGGCAAGCACAAGAGCCTGCGAATTAATAGCTAAACAGCAGTAACAGCTATAAATTCGATCTAGCACGTTCCAATCAAACCTGTCATTATCTCGAACCCTTCGAGCCCCACGTTGGGCGCCAAAAAGGACTGTCGTGGTTTAACCTGGCCAGCAGCCAAATACCACGCAGCCGCTCGCTCACCCCCCCGCCGGGTGGGATGGGGGAGAGAATCAGAAGGGTAAAAGTGAGAAAACTCGTGGGTTGAGATAAAGACAGTTTAATAGGGAAAGCAAAAGCCGCGCACGCAAGCAAAGCAAAACAAGGAATTCATTCACCACTTCCCATCGGGCAGGCAGGTGTTCAGCCATCGCCAGGAAAGCAGGGCTCCATCACGCGTAACGGTTACTTGGGAAGACAAACGCCATCACTCCGAACGCCCCCCCCTCCTTCTTCTTCACCCAGCCTTATATGCTGAGCATGACGTCATATGGTATGGAATAGCCTATTGGCCAGCTGGGCCAGCCGTCCTGGCCACGGTCCCTCCCAGCCGCCTGCACATCTGGCAGGGCATGGGAAGACAAAAAGTCCTTGACTAGCGTAAACAATACCTAGCAACAACCAAAACATCAGTGTGCCATCAACATTATTCTCACACTACATCCAAAACACAGCATTATACCAGTTAATAGAAAGAAAATCAACTCCATCCCAGCCAAAACCAGGACATGGTGTAACATTTTTCTCCTATTACATGCATTTGTTTAGATCTTCCTGTTAGATTAAGGATCATAAGGTTTACCATACAAAATTTCAAATAAACTTACTTTTTCTCTAACTCTCGGGGTCACCCTAATTCTTAACAAGGCAAATGGTAAAGCTTCAATCTATTTCCACTGAGCTTCTGGATATATTTTAGGAATTTGTTTCTTTAATATTTGGTTCTTCACATTTTTAATAACCTCCGCTACAAAATGTGGGCCTCTATCAGAGGACATTCCTAAAGGGACTCCAAACCTTGAAATTATTTCTTTCAACAAATGTTTCACAACCTCTTTTGCCTTGTTGGTTCGACACGGGAAAGCTTCCGGCCATCCAGAGAAGGTATCTACCAATACCAATAGATATCGGTATTGGTTACATCGCGGTAACTCTGAAAAATCTATTTGCCAATATTCACCGGGAGTTATGCTTTTCTTTACCTCTCCAGGAGGGGGTTGGATTTGTATTTTCGGATTGTTCCTAAGACAAATCTCACATTTATTACTCACACTTTTAGCAATCAATAACATTTTAGTTCCTGTCGCATATCGTTTTACTGATTCTACCATTGCTTCTGTTCCCATATGTGTTTCAGCATGGGTTTTGACCATTAATTTCTTCATAATTTCAGGGGTTACTATACATTGTCCAGGTGAAGTTATTCACCATCCTTGATCATTCTTCTTACAATGTAATAGCATAGCTAATTTATTTTCTTTTTCACTATAATTTGGGGATTCCACCTGAATTTCTTTTGATGGAATTAAAACATAAATCATAGTATTTAATGCTACACATTTAGCAGCCTCATCTGCTTTCTGATTTCCTTGTATTACTTTTGAGTCCCTTTTTGATGAGCCTTAGAATGAATCACTGCAACTTCTTTAGGTTTCTGTACTGTTTCTAACAAATTTAAAATCTTTGTTTCATATTTTATAAGGGTACCACTGGCAGACAAAAGTCTTCGTTCCTTCCATATTGCTCCATGAGCATGCACAACTCCAAAAGCATATTTAGAATCTGTATAGATGTTGACTCTTTTACCTTTAGCCAAATTTAAGGCTTTTGTCAGGGTTATAATTTTTGCTTTCTGGGCGGATGTATTCGGAGGTAATGCTTTTATTTCTCGATCTTCAGTTAAAGTTACCACGGCATAGCCAGCCCTTCTTTCTCTTTTTACAACAAAGCTGCTTCCATCAGTAAATAATTCTTCATCCGGAGTTTGGAGAGGGACATCTTTCAGATCTGGCCTGCTGGCATATACCTGTTCAATGACTTATAAACAATCATGGTTAAGATCACTCTCTTTTTCACTTGGCATTAAAGAGGCAGGATTTTCTTCAGGGCCTTTGGTTGCCTCATACAATGGTTTTGCCATCAAACCATAATTTGGAATCCAAAGGCGACACCATCCAGCCATTCCTAGAAATCCTCTCAACTCTCTTTTGGATTGAGGGGGTGCCATCCTGCAAATGGCTTCTTTTCTACCATTTCCTAATCTTCGCTGTCCTTGGGAAATCTCAAACCCCAAATAAATTACAGTTTGTTTTGCAATATGTGCTTTCTTCTCTGACACCCTATACCCGGCCATTCCCAAAAAGTTTAGGAGGCTAACAGTCTTTTCTTTGCAGATCTCAGTAGTATCTGCTCCCAATAGGATGTCATCAACATATTGAAGGAGGGTGATTTGATCTTCCTTACCGGACCACTGTTCCAGTTCCTTATTCAGAGCTGCTCCAAAGATGGTTGGGCTATTTTTAAACCCTTGTGGCAGCACGGTCCAGCAGAGCTGAGTCCTCCTCCCAGTCGACGGATCTTCCCATTCAAAAGCAAAAATCTTTTGGCTGTTTTCTTCCAGAGGTATACAAAAGAAAGCATCTTTCAAATCTATAACAGAGAAATATGCATTTGATTCATTGATAGTTGTTAGCAGCGTATATGGATTAGGGACTACTGGATGAATGTCCACCACTAACTGGTTTATTGCTCTTAGATCTTGAACCAGCCTATATCCTTGGTTATGTGGCTTTTTCACTGGAAGGATAGGAGTATTATAATCAGATTGACATTCTCTTAAAAGTCCATATTTAAGAAAATTATTTATTATTGGTTCCAAACCTTTTCTGGCTTCTATACTAATAAGATATTGTTTCTTTCTTACCGGTCGAACTTCTGTTTTCAATTCAACTTTTACCGGTTCCACATTTTTCACTCTTCCTGGTTTCTCTGTTGCCCAAGCAAAAGGGTAAACTGCATCTTTAATCTCTTCTGGAATTTCTTCAGATTCATCTGTGTTTGTCTGTAATAAATAAACTTGGGCTTGCCAGGCATTAGCTTCAGGAAAATGAACTTGGATTCTTCCTTTTTTAAAGTTGATTTGTGCTCCCAATTTATTCAATAAATCCCGTCCTAAGAGAGGCATGGTGCATTCCGGTATATATAAAAATTCATGCATCAATGTTTTTCCTCCAATTTTACATTTTAAAGGTTTCAAAAAAGGCCTTATCTCCTTCTTTCCCGTGACCCCAACAATAGATACATTAAATTTACTCATTTGTCCTTTACATGTATTTATAACAGAATATTTTGCTCCAGTATCTACTAAAAAATCGACTACTTCATCTCCCAGCTTTACTGGAACCAGGGGCTCAGCTGGGAAAATATCATTTTCTACCCCCGGTCCCCATCATTCAGAATCTCCTCCCATCATAAGTAAATCAGCTTCAGGTGGTACCTGCTGTGACTGAGTCATGACTGCTTCTTTGTTCTCTGGACACTCACTCTTCCAGTGTCCCTGTTTCTTACATACAGCACACTGATTAAATCCTAATGGGGTATATTGTTTAAACATATCTCTACCTCTTCTACCTTTTCCTTTCAAATATTTTCTACCTCTTCCTCCAGCTGATCCTTGGGCATTTACAAAAGCAGCTGCTAGAATAGCAGCTTTTTGTTTCCTGTCTTTTATTTTTTCTTTT
>JAJKFH010001125.1:0-10118 GCA_023333565.1 Puffinus mauretanicus | reverse complement strand
ACAGAGCCCCTATGTTGGTGGGGCTGAGAAGAGGCTGCCAAGATATCGTGAGGGACGGCATCATCCTTCAGTCCTTGCTTTTTCTGTGCCTGAGCCGGATGAGGTGTGTGGCCGTTTTGGAGCTTGCCTCTGATGAGGATAAGGGATAGTTTGAGGTTCTGCATAGATAACGAGGCCCTTCTGCATTAGATAACGCCACCCACCACATGGACTCCAAACGAGGAGTAGCCCCTTCCCGGTCCCACCACCCCTCTCCCTTATTCTCAAACCTAAATATCAATTTTGCCTTACCATCTCTCGAGCCCATTTCCTAAACGGCTTCCCACCAGAGGGCGCTCCAACACAGAAAGAACCAGCATTGAAAGCTGTTTCTTGCTCTTGCCTTTCGTGGCAGCTCTTTCAGAGGGAGCTGCTCTCGCTCTGCCATCCAACCAGCAACCTTACCAGAGCCCAACTGCAAAACAGTCGATCTCCTCTTCGGGCTCCCTTAAACTAACAGGCAGGACTGAAAGATGTTGGTGGCTCTCACCTTCCCTTGATAGACACTTCTCTGCTGCCCAACAGCCAGCCAGCTCCAGCGCCCCAAATGTGCCATATCCACCACACCTAGCACTCCTTGCTACACATTGGTGGTGCCTGCTGCTAGGCATGTTCCGTTGCTGAGTGGTGGGGGTGTTGGGTGGTGGGCACTGCGGGGACTGGCTTCTTATCATATCCTGGTGCTGGGGATGCTGGGTGCTGTGTGCTGGGCTCCGGGGCTGCTGGGCATGTCCAGGTGCTGTGCATTGGCAGTGGGTGTGCTGGGTTGTGTGCGTGTGTGGGAATCAATGCTGGGCCATGGGAGTGCTGGGCCCTGGCATTGCTTGGTACTATGCATAACTGAGTGGAGGGTATGTCCTGGTGCTGGCCATATCCGGTGCTAGGTGTGTGCTCTGGGTTTGCTGGGTGCTGTGCTCTGGGGGTGTTGGATTCCTGGCATGTGCATGTGCTGGGCCCTGGTTGTGCTGGGTATGTGTGGGTGCTGGGTGTTGGGCAGTGTGGGTGCTGGGCATGTCCCGGTGCTGGGCACTGGCGGTCCTGGGCGATGGGGAGCAGGGAAGCTGCCTTCTAGGAATGTCTCAGTGCTGGGCATATCCGGGTGCTTGGTACTGTGCACTGGTGGTGGTGGTACTGGGTGCTGGGCACGTCCCGGTGCTAGGCAATGGCAGTGCTGGGTGCTTGGCACTGGGGGTGATGGTGTTTGGGTGTGCTGGGTGGTGGGGGTGCTGGGCATGTGCGGGTGTTGGTTGCTGGGCCCTGGGTGTACTGGGTGCTGGACACTGGGGTGGTTGGTTTCTGGGCACTGGGGCTTCTGGGTTCTGTGCACTGGGGTTGCTGGGTATGTCCAGGTGCTGGGCAATGGCTGGCTGCTGGGTTCTGGGCCCTGAGGTTGCTGGGTGCTGGGCACCGGCCTTGCTGGGTGCTGGCTGGTGTGGGTGCTGGGGGCTAAGTGCTGGTTGCTGGGCCCTGGGAGTGCTTGGTATTATGCATAAGCAGGTGCAGGGTATCTCTTGCTGCTGGATGCTGGGTGCTGGGGCTGCTGGGTGCTGGGCATGTCCAGGGGCTGTGTGTTGGCGGTGGGTGTGCTTGGTTGTGCGCATGTCCGGGAATGAGTGCTGGGCCATGGGGGTGCTGGGTGGAGGGTATGATGGGTGCATGTCGTGGTTTAACCCCAGCCTGCAAATAAACCCCACGCAGCCGCTGGCTCTCCTCCCCCCCCCACCCCATGGGATGGGGGAGAGAATCGGGAGGGCACAAGTAGGAAAGCTCCCAGGTTGAGATAAAAACAGTTTAATGATTGAAATAAAACGAAGTAGAACAGTAATAATAACAATGAGAACAACAACAGACGATACAAAGCAGGCAATGCAGAATGCAACTGCTCACCGCTGCCGACCCCGTGTCATGAACTGGGGGCGGGGCGGGGGAGAGTCGTTCCCCCCCCCCCCGCCCCCTCCCTTTTTTTATACTGAGCATGATGTCACATGCTATAGAATACCCCATTGGCCAGCTAGGTCAACTACCCCGGCTGTGCTCCCCACCCCTCCCCCGCCCCACCCCCACCCCCCCGCCCCCCCAACCCCCCCCTCCCCGAGCTTCCTGTGGGAGGCCGAAAAGAGAGAACAAAAGTCTCCCGGTGCAAGCACCGCCCAGCAACAGCCAAAGCATTAAGGGGCCATCGAGGCTCCTCTCACACCAAACCCAAAAGCCAGCCCACCCCCCAAGCTACTGGGAAGAAAGTTAACTCTGTCCCAGCCAGAAGCAGGACAGTGCTGAGTGCTGTGTATGTCCGGGTGCTGGGCAAGTCTGGGTGCGGGGACTGGGCACTGGGGGTGCTGGGTGTGAGATGTGTGGGGGTGCTGGATGGTGGGTGTCTGGTGTGCTGGGTGCAGAGCACTGGGGATGCTGGCTGCTGAGCGCTGTGGGTGCTGGGTACTATGCGTAAGCGGGTGCAGGGTATCTCTTGCTGCTGGATGCTGGGTGCTGGGGCTACTGGGTGCTGGGGCTATTGTGTGCTGGGCACAGGCGTGCTTGGTGCTGGGCATGTCCAGGTGCTTGGCATGTCCAGGTGCTTGGCATGACCGGGTGCTGGGCGCTGGGGATGCTGGTTACTGTGGTGCTGGCTGCTGGGCCCTGAGGGTGCTGGGTGCTGAGCGCTGCGGGTGCTGGACATTCTGGGTGCTATGTGCTGATCAGTGGGGATGTTGGGGGCCAGTTTGCTGCGTTCTGGTGTGTTGGGTGCTGGGCATTTCTGGGTGCTGCATAGTGGGCGCTGGCGGTGTGGGGTGGTGGGGGTGCTGTGTGCTGGGCATGTCCGGGTGGTGGGTGTTGGGCAGTGGGAGTGTTGGGTGCTAGGTACTGGGGTGCTGGGCCCTGGTATTGCTGGGTACTCTGCATAACTGAGTGCAGGGTATGTCTTGGTGCTGGGTGCCTGGTGCTGGAGCCACTGGGTGCTGGGTTCTGGGCATATGCGGTGCTAGGTGCTGGGCATATGCGGTGCTGGGTGGCTGTGCTGGGGTGGCTGGGTGCTGTGCTCTGGGGATGCTGGATTCCTGGCACGTGCGTGGGCTGTGTGCTGGGCCCTGGTTGTGCCGGGTATGTGTGGGTGCTGGGTGTTGGGCAGTGGGGGTGCTGTGTGGTGGGCCCTGGACACGACCGGGTGCGGGGTGCTGAGCACTGGGGTGTTGGGTGCTGGGCAAGTCCGAGTGCTGGGCACGACTGGGTGCTGAGTGCTAGGCACTGGGGTTGGTGGCTGCTGGGAGCTAGAGGTGCTGGCTGTGGGCATTTCCAGTTGCTGGTCATGACCGGGTGCTGGGTCTTGTGGGTGCTGGGTGTGTCCCGGTGCTGGGCATGTCCAGATGCTGTGTGCTTGGCACTTGTTGTTCTGGGTGGTGGGCAGTGAGGGTGCTGGGTGCTGGGCACTGGGGCTGCTGGGTGCTGGGCATGTCCAGGGGCTGTGTGTTGGCGGTGGGTGTGCTGGGTTGTGCGCATGTCCGGGAATGAGTGCTGGGCCATGGGGGTGCTGGGTGGAGGGTATGATGGGTGCATGTCATGGTTTAACCCCAGCCTGCAAATAAACCTCACGCAGCCGCTGGCTCTCCTCCCCCCCCACCCCGTGGGATGGGGGAGAGAATCGGGAGGGCACAAGTAGGAAAGCTCCCGGGTTGAGATAAAAACAGTTTAACGATTGAAATAAAAAACGAAGTAGAACAGTAATAATAACAATGAGAACAACAACAACAACAGACGATACAAAGCAGGCAATGCAGAATGCAACTGCTCACCGCTGCCGACCGCGTGTCATGAACTAGGGGGAGGGGGGGGGAGTCGTTCCCCCCCCGCCCCCTCCCTTTTTGTATACTGAGCATGATGTCACATGCAATAGAATACCCCATTGCCCAGCTAGGTCAACTACCCCGGATGTGTTCCCCACCCCCCCCCCCGCCCTCCCGCCCCCCCAACCCCCTCCCCCGAGCTTCCTGTGGGAGGCCGAAAAGAGAGAACAAAAGTCTCCCGGTGCAAGCACCGCCCAGCAACAGCCAAAGCATTAAGGGGCCATCAAGGCTCCTCTCACACCAAACCCAAAAGCCAGCCCACCCCCCAAGCTACTGGGAAGAGAGTTAACTCTGTCCCAGCCGGAAGCAGGACAGTGCTGAGTGCTGTGTATGTCCGGGTGCTGGGCATGTCTGGGTGCGGGGACTGGGCACTGGGGGTGCTGGGTGGTGGGGGAGCTGGAGGGTGGGTGTTGGTATGCTGGTTGCTGGGCACTGGGGCTGCTGGGTGTGAGATGTGTGGGGGTGCTGGATGGTGGGTGTTTGGTGTGCTGGGTACAGAGCACTGGGGGTGGTGGGTGCTGAGCGCTGCGGGTGCTGGGTGCTGGGCATGTCCGCGTGCTATGTGCGGATCGCTGGAGATGTTGGGGGCTGGTTTGCTGGGATCTGGGCAGTGGTGTGTTGAGTGCTGGGCATGTTTGGGTGCTGGGCATGTCTGGGTACTGGGCGCTGGCTGTGTGGGGCAGTGGGGGTGCTGTGTGCTGGGCACGTCCGGGTGGTGAGTGTTGGGCAGTGGGAGTGCTGGGTGCTAGGTACTGGGGTGCTGGGTCTGATGGCTTGAAAGTACCGCACAACCGAAGGCATGTCTGCGCTGCGCCTGCTCGAGCACGGTGCTGGGCATATGCGGTGCTAGGTGCTGGGCATATGCGGTGCTGGGTGGCTGTGCTGGGGTTGCTGGGTGCTGTGCTGTGAGGGTGCTGGATTCCTGGCATGTGCGTGTGCTGTGTGCTGGGCCCTGGTTGTGCCGGGTATGTGTGGGTGCTGGGTGTTGGGCAGTGTGGGTGCTGTGTGGCGGGGCCTGGGTGCTGGGCGGTCGGGATGCTATGCGGTGGGCAGCAGAGAAGCTGCCTGCTGGGCATGTCTGGGTGCTGGGCATGTTGGGCTGCTGGGTTTTGGGCAGTGGGCGTGCTGGGTGCTGGGTGTGTGCGTGTGTTGGTTTCTGGGCGCTGGGTGCTGTTCATGTCCGGGTGGCGGGCATGGCTGGGTGCTGGGCCCTGAGGTTGCTGCGTGCTGGGCACTGGGCTTGCTGGTGCTGCTGGTGCGGGTGCTGGGGGCTAGGTGTTGTCCAAAAAGCGGATTCCTGCCCAGCGTGGAAGGAACCAATTCCACACGCTCAGGAGAGAGATTGTTTTATTCAGGCCTGGGTGCTCGGTGGACTTGCCACAAATGAAGCACACCGGGTCTAATCACCTTTCTGTTTGTATCCATGCTTCTCATACATATTTTCAGTTTCTCTTAAATATTCCTTAAATTTCTTAAATATTCCTTAAATTTCCGAGAACCGATTATAATATTACATCATCCTAGACACATGCGCACTAAAACCTTTAGGGTCTCCTTGAGGGTCTCGGGTGGTCTCGGGTGGTCGGCGGGGTAGTGAACTCTTCGTGAACCTGTTCCTTTCTTTCCTTGTAAGGTCGAGGTTTGTCTCCGAGCCGCGTCTGGACCACGTTTGTTTACAGTTCTCTTTTCCAAGGTTATTCTTCACTAGAGTCTAACAATGCTTCCAGGAGACCCGATTTCGACTACAATTCTACACACCTGCAAACACCACACCTGCTAGTTACCTAACTTCTAAGCCACAAGTCTTCATTGTGTAGAATTACAGAAGCGAGCCGAGGTGCTGGGGCTACTGGTTGCTGGGCCCTGGGAGTGCTGGGTACCATGCATAATTGGGTGCAGGGTATGTCTTGCTGGTGGATGCTGGGCACTGGGGCTGCTGGGTGCTGGGCATGTCTCGATGCTGTGTGTTGGCGGTGGGTGTGCTGGGTTGTGCGCATGTCCGGGAATGAGTGCTGGGCCCTGGGAGTGCTGCGTGCGGGGAGCTAGGGGTGCTGGCTGTGGGCATTTGCAGGTACTGGTCATGACCAGGTGCTGGTTGTTGGGTCTTGTGGGTGCTGGGCGTGTGCAGGTACTGGGCGTGTGCAGGTGCTGGGCGCATCCGGATGCTGTGTGCTCGGCACTTGGGGTTCTGGGTAGTGGGCAGTGAGGGTGCACACCAAACACCCACCATCCAGCACGCCCACAAGTCTCACACCCAGCACCCGCAGTGGCAGGAACCAGCATACCCAACACCCAGCTTCCAGCACCCCCACTGCCCAGGACCTGCATACGCTGCATTGAACCCAGCACCCCCAGCACCCAGTAACCGATAGCCCCAGCGCCCAGCACGCCAGGGTCCAGCAACCAACACACGCACACGCCCAGCACCCAGCATCCCCACCGCCCAAAACCCAGCACCCCGACGTGCCCAGCACACAGCAGCCCCAGGGACCACCACCCCCAGCGCCAAGCACCCAGCACCACCATTGCTCAGCACCCAGACATGCCCAGCACCTAGCACCACCACCCCCAGTGCCCAACACCCAGCACCCACACATACCCAGCACAACCGGGGCCCAGCACACAGCACACGCACATGCCAGGAATCCAGCACCCTCACACACAGCACCCAGCAACCCCAGCACAGCCACCCAGCACCGGATATGCTCAACACCCAGCACCGCATATGCCCAGCACCCGGTACCTCCAGCACCAAGCATCCAGCACCAAGACATACCCTGCACTCAGTTTTGCATATTACCCAGCAATGCCAGGGCCCAGCACCCCCAGTACCTAGCACCCAGCACTCCCACTGCCCAGTACCCAGCACCCCAACATGCCCAGCACACAGCATCCGCACCGCCCCAACACTGCCAGTTCCCAGTACCCAGCACCCAGACATGCCCAGCACCCAGACAAACATGCCCAGCGCCCAACACACCAGAACACAGCAAACCAGCCCCCAAGAGCCCCAGTGATCAGCACATAGCACCTGGACATGCCCAGCACCTGCAGCGCTCAGCACCCCAAACACCCACCATACAACACCCCCACAGGTCTCACACACTTCCGCCCAGTGCCCGGAAACCGGCATACCCAACACTCAGCATCCAGCACCCCCAGCACCCAGTGCCCAGCACTCTGCACTTAGACATGGCCAGCACCCGGACATGCTCAGCACCCAGCAACACAGGGGCACAGAACCCAGCACCCCCAGCACCCAGAAACCAACCACCCCAGCGTCCAGCACCCAGTACACCCAGGGCCCGGCAACCAACACCCGCACATGCCCAGCACCCCCACCACCCAGCACAGGGACATGCCCAGCACCCAGCACACCCAAACACCATCACCCCCAGCGCCAAGCACCCAGCACCGCCATTGCCTAGCACCCGGACATGCCCAGCACTCAGACATGCCTAGCAGGCAGCTTCCCTGCTCCCCATCGCCCAGAACCTCCCGTGCCCATCATCCAGCACCCAGACATGCCCAGCGCCCACCACACAGCACCCACACTGCCCAACACCCACACATACCCAGCACAACCAGGGCAGAGCACACAGCACACGCACGTGCCAAGAAACAAGCACCCCCAGAGCGCAGAACCCAGCAACTCCAGAGCACAGACCCAGCACCGGATATGCCCAGCACCCAGTACCTCCAGCACCAAGAGATACCCTGCACTCAGTTATGCATAGTACCCAGCAATACCAGGGCCCCGCAACCGCACCAGCCAGCACCCAGCAACCCGAGTGCCCAGCCCCCAGCAACCTCAGGGCCCAGCCCCCAGCACCCGCACATTCCCAGCACCCAGCAACCCCACTGCCCAGCACCCACCCCCCGGACATGCCCAGCATACAGCACCCCCTGGGACCACCCCCCCACCAGCGCCCAGTACCCAGCACCTGGACATGCCCAGCACGCTACACCCCAGAACACAGCAAACCAGCCCCCAACATCCCCAGTGATCAGCACATAGCACCCAGACATGCCCAGCACCCAGCACGCCCAGTGCCCTGCACCCAGTACACCAAACACCCACCACCATACAGGTCTCGCAGCCAGCACCTCCCCAGTGCCCAAAAACCAGCATACCCAACACCCCCACAGCCCAAGAACCCGTTTACCCAGCATCCAGACATGGCCAGCACTCGGACATACACAGCACCCCCAGGGCCCAGCACTAACTCCCGGACACGCGCACAACCCAGCACCCCAACCACCAACAAACAGCACCTGGACATGCCCACCACTCAGCAGCCCCAGTGCCCAGCACCCAGCACCGCAACAGCCAGCATCCCCAGCGTCCAGCACCCTCACTGCCCACTACCCAGAACCCCAAGTGCCGAGCACACAGCATCCGCACATGCCCAGCACCTGGACACGCCCAGCACCTGGTCATGTCCAGCAACTGAAATGCCCACAGCCAGCACCCCTAGCTCCCAGCAGCCAGCACCGCCAGTGCCCAGCATCAGTCATGCCAAGGACGAGGACATGCCCAGCACCCAACACCCCAGTGGCCAACACCCAATACCCCCAGCACCCAGCAGCAAGACATACCCTGCACCTGCTTATGCATAGTACCCAGCACTCCCAGGGCCCAGCAACCAGCACCCACAGGACTCAGCACCCAGCAACCCCAGTGCCCAGCACCCAATACCCCCAGCTCCCAGTAGCCCCAGAACCCACCATCCAGCAGCAAGACATACCCTGCACCCGCTTATGCATAGTACCCAGCACTCCCAGCCCCCAGCAGTCGCGCCGCCCAGCACCCAGCAACCCCAGTGCACAGCACCCACTAACCCCAGTGCCCAGCATCCCCAGCGCACGGCATCCGGCATATGGACATGCCCAGCACACGGACATACCCACTAGCCAGCACCCCTAGTGCCCAGCACCCAAAACTCCCTCCATCCATCACCCAGACATGTCCAGTGCTCAGCGCCCCCAACAGCCAGGATCAGAAAATGCCCAGCAACAAGCACTCCCATGCCTACCACCGCCAGTGCCCAATAACCAGCACACAGACAATGCCCAGCAGCCAGCATCCAGAACCCAGCACCAAGCACTCAGTACACAGGCGTGCCAGGCACCCTGATATGCATAGTCCCCAGCACCCCACTGCCCAGCAGTCCCAGTGCTCACGACCCATCACTTGGACATGCTCAGCACTCAGAGATGTCCAGCACCCCGCACGCCCAGTGCCTAGAACCCAGTACCCCCAGTGACCAGCAGCCAGTGCCCAGCAGTGCCTGTAGCCAGCATCCACCACCCAGACACGATCATCACCTGCCCATTCCCAGCACCAAATCCTCCCAGTGCCTAGCACAGGGATGTGTCGAGCACCCAGATATGCCCAACACCCAGCAACCACAGCACCCAGACCTGTCCAGAACCCACTCCACTCAGGGCCTAGCACACAGTACCCCCACGACCCAGCACCGACCCATGCCCAGCACCAAGCACTGCCAATGATCCCAAGGGGTGCTAGGTGTGCTGGATGTTGCGCATTTGCGGTGCTGGAGATGGCTGGGTGCTGGGCAGCTGAGAAGGGGCTGTAAAAGGAAGGTGAGCGCCGCGAACATATTTCAGTCCTGGCTAAATGTGTGTGGGAGCTCGACGGGGCGCTTGTCTGCTTTGCAGTTGGGCTGCGGCAAGGTTGATGGTTGAGTGCTACAGCAAGCGCATAGCCCCGGTGTTGGTGGGGACCTCAAAGGGCGGCCAGGGCAGGCGAGTGCAACGAACAACAGTCATCTTGGTTCCCTCTGTGTTGGAGCGCCATCTGGTGGGTAGACGTTTCAGAGCCTGGCTCTGATGAAGGTAAGATGCAGGTTGATGTTTAGGTGGAAGAGACCAAAGAGAAGGGAGCAGGGGTTGGTGGGGCTGAGGAGGGGCTGCCAAGAGATCGTGAGGGCCAGCATCAGCCTTCATTCCTGGCCACGTCTGTGCCTGAGCCCCATGTGGTGGGTGGCCGCTTTGGAGCTTTGCCCTGATGAGGGGAAGGGATATGTCGAGGCTAAGTGGGAGAACAGAGACAGAGCCTCGGATTTGGTGGGGCTACCAAGGAAAGGTGAGGGCCAGCATTAACCTTGATTCCTGGCTACCTTAGTGCCAAGCTCCATGTGGAGGGTGGCCGCTTCGGAGTTTGGCCCTGGTGAGGGTCGGGGCTAGGTTGAGGTTAGGTGGGAGAACAGACAGAGAGCC
>JAJKFH010000852.1:0-20836 GCA_023333565.1 Puffinus mauretanicus | reverse complement strand
GGGTCAGGGGTGCAGATATGGGGGTCGGGGGGCAGATATGGGGGTTGGGAGAACAGAGATGGGGGTCAGAGGTGCAGATATGGAGGTTGGGGGGGCAGAGATGGGGCAGCAGGGGCAGAGATGGGGGTCAGGGAGGCAGAGATGGGGCAGCAGGGGCGGATATGGGGGTCAGGGGGGCAGAAACAGGGGTAGGGGGGCAGACACGGGGGTCGGGGGGCAGACACGAGGGTCGGGGGGGCAAAGCAGGGCCGTTAGGGGCAGAGAGCAGAGAGCGGGGTCCCATTGGGTGACCCCCCCCGGTGTCCCAGCCCCCCCGAGGGGTCCGGCCCCCCCCAGCTTTGGGCTCAGGCCCCCCCCCAAGGGGTCTCAGCCCCCCCCCAGGCCCCTCACCAGGATCTTGGTGGTGTAGGCGCTATTGATGGCGATGGCCTGGACGAGGAGGTCGAGGGTGCGGGGGGCGATGGCGGCGGGGTCGGGGGGGGCGCGGAAGTGGGTGTCCCCCAGGAAGGCCTGCACCACCGTCATGCGGTTGGTGGTGAGGGTCCCCGTCTTGTCGGAGCAGATGGCCGTGGCGTTGCCCATCGTCTCGCAGGCGTCCAGGTGACGCACCAGGTTGTTGTCCCGCATCATTTTCTGGGGGGGGGGGACATGGAGATGGGGGCGCGGGGGGGGCGCTGGGGGCTCCCAGCGGCGGCCCGGGGTGGGGGGAGCCGAGGGGGACGCGGCGGGGGGCACGGGGGTGCGTTCGGGGAGGGGGTGGAGAGAGGCAGAGGACAGAGGGAGGGATGGGCTCATGGACGGACGGACAGAGGTCTGGAGACGGACAGACGGGCTTGGAGGAGAGAAGGACGGACCGACGGAGGGGCGGACGATAGACGGAGGGGCGGACGGATAGACGGAGGGGCGGACGGATAGAGAGGCAGAGGCACGGGGAAATGGATGGACGGACGTGGAGGATGGACGGACAGAGGGAACGGTGGACAAACGATCTTGGAGAATGGACAGGAATGGAGAAGGTGGACAGAGCATGGAGGAGGACCAGGGGGACAGACGGACGGGTCTGCGGTGGGATGGACGGATGAAGGGAGGGGGAAGCAGACGGACAGAAGAGCTTGGAAGACAGACAAAGACGAGCGGGGGCTTGGAGGACAGACAGAGGGACAGACGCAGGGATGGATGGACACGCTTTGAGGACAGAAGCGATGGAGGAGCAGAGGAGAAGAACCAGAGGACAGACAGAGAGATGGAGACGGGCGGAAGCTTGGGGGACAGACAGAAATGGAAAGACGGATCTATGCTGGGATGGATGGATGGAGGAGCTTTGAGGACAGACAGACAGACAGGGGCGCTGGGAGGGCCTGACCTTGACGGAGTAGGCGAGGGAGATGGTGACGGCCAGCGGCAGCCCCTCGGGGACGGCCACCACCAGGACGGTGACGCCGATGATGAAGAACTTGACCCAGTACTGGACGTAGACGGGGGTGCACTCGGCCAGCCAGGGCCGGCCCTCCACCACGAAGGTCTCGATGACGAAGTAGAGCACCAGGATGATCACCGTCACCGCCGACATCACCAGCCCTGCCGCACAGCGCCCTCAGGCACCCGCCGGCGGGGTGGGGGGGGGGGTGACACGAGGGGGACGCCCCCGGCGTCCGGGCGCCCACCTGCCTTGCCGATCTGCACGGCCAGCTTGGTCAGCTTGCCCTGCAGCACCGACTTCTCCTTCTTGGGGCCGCTGCTCCGCTTCCGCTCCCGCTCCTCCACGTCCCCCCCCTCCGCGCTCTTCAGCGGCTGCATCTCCATCGCCACCGCCCCGTCCTGCTTCTTGGCTGGGGACAGCGACACGGCCCCGTCGGCGGGGAGGGGGGGGCGCACGGGGGGCCGGGCGCGTCCCCCCCGGCCCCGGCGAGGGACCCCGGCGCACCTTTGCTCTGCAGGTTCTCCACCGCGCCGTCCTGGGGCTTCCCTGCGGCAGAAGGACGGCGGCGCCGGCGTCAGACGGGACGAGACAGGAGGGGGGGGACGGGGTTGGGGACCCCCCCGGCGCCCCCCACGTCAACCCGAACGGGGACGAGCCGCGGCCGGAGGAAGCTGGACTCAACGCGGAGTCGCTCCGGACTGGGACAGGACCGGGACGGAGGCTGGAGCCACCCCTGCCCGGTCCAGAGTCAACGCGGAGCCTCTCTGCTCCCAGCCCCCAGGGACACGGACACGAGGGGACGGAGCCCACAGACGAGAGGGACAGCGGGACGGACGTGGGGACGGAGGGAGGGGGGACCCGGCACCCACCCTTCTTCTCCTTCTTCTCCTCCTCCTCCTCCCCGCCGGCGCCCAGCAAGGTGAAGATGATGCCGGTCTGCGAGTTGACCCCCACGGCCGTCACCACCATCTTCCCCGAGCCCTCCATGACGTGGGTGCCTGCGCGGGGCGGGGGGACGCAGGGGCGAGGGGGTCACAGCGGGGCCCCCCCCCGGCCCCCCGCCGCCCCCGGCCGCCCCCCGCCTCACCCGAGAGCAGCATGGGGTCCTTGTCGACCGACTTGCGGACGTGGTCGGACTCCCCCGTCAGCGCGCTCTCGTCGATCTTCAGGTCGTTGCCTTGGATCAGGACGCCGTCGGCCGGCAGCAGGTCACCTGCGAGGGAGGCCGCGTCACCCCGGCGCGCCCATCCACCCCGGCGTCGGGGCTGCTGCAGCCCCCGGCGTGCCCATGCCCCCCGGCGTGCCCATCCACCCCGGCATCGGGGCTGCCGCAGCCCCCGGCGTGCCCATGCCCCCCGGCGCGCCCATCCACCCCGGCGTCGGGGCTGCCGCAGCCCCCCGCGCACTCACCGTACTTGACCTGGGCGACGTCGCCCACCACCAGCTCGGCGACGGGGACCTGGGCCTGGCGGCCGTGGCGCACGACGGCGAAGCGCTGCTCCTGCTCGATGCGGCTCTGCAGCCCCCGGAACTGGCGCTCCTTGCTCCAGTCGTTGAAGGCGGTGACGAGGACGACGCAGGCCACCGACAGCAAGATGGCCGCCCCCTCGATCCAGCCCGCCTCCGCCTCCCCCTCGTCCTCCGCGCCCCCCGAGGCCTGGCCGCAGACTGCGGGGACGGACGGACGGACGTCAGGCCGCCGGCGGGGACGGCGTCGAGACACGGGAATGGCATGGGATGGGGACACAGGGGACGTGGGGATGGCGTTGGACGGGGACACAGGGATGGCATCGGGATGGGGACATGGGGAGGGCATTGGATGGGGACACGGGGGACACAGGGGTGACATCAGGATGGGGACATGGGGATGTCATTGGGATGGGGACACGGGGATGGCATTGGATGGGGACACGGGGAGGGCATCAGGATGGGGACATGGGGATGTCATTGGGATGGGGACATGGGGAGGGCATCAGGATGGGGACATGGGGATGTCATTGGATGGGGACATGGGGGACACGGGGATGGCATTGGATGGGGACACAGAGGACATGGGGATGGCGTTGGACGGGGACACAGGGATGGCACTGGGACGGGGACATGGGGAGGGCATTGGATGGGGACGTGGGGGATGTGGGGATGGCATCAGACCAGGGATGGGGACACGGGGACGGCATTGAGACAAGGGACACAGGGACAACATCCGGATGGGGACACGGGCACAGGGATGGCATTGGGATGGGGACACAGGGGTGACATCGGGATGGGGAGACGGGGGTGACATCGGGACGGCAGCATGGTGGATGTGGGGATGGCATCAGGCCAGGATGGGGACGGGGACATGGCGGTGGGGTAGGGGTGAAGGACGGGGACGCGGGGACGGGGGGAGCCGGGGGACGGGGACACGGTGGGGACACGGTGGGGACGCAGGGGACAGCGGGGTGGGGCGGGACCAAGGGACGCGACGGGGAAGCGGGGACGCTGGGGACGCCGGGGACAGCGTCCGTCCCCCGCCGCAGGGGTCCCCCCCCAGGCTCCCCACCTTTGGCGTCCCCCGAGGCCCCCCCGCCGCCGGCGCCCCCCACCTTCGGTGTCCCCGCTGGGGGGGGCGTAGAAGGAGAGCCCCAGGGAGACGACGGCGGCCACCTCGAGGATGATGAGGGTGACGTCCTGCAGCGCCTCCCACACCAGCTCCGCGAAGGTCTTGGGGCGCTTCGGGGGGATCCAGTTCTGCCCGAAGACCTGGCGCCGCCGCTCCAGCTCCGCCGCCCCCTCCGACAGCCCTGGGGGGCGCCCGGACCCCTGGGTCCCCCCGCATCGGGGGCGGCCCCCAGCCCCGGCCCCCCTCACCCCTGCTGGGGGGCCCTGGGATCCCCGGGGGGCAGCGAGGTCTCGGGGGGGCCCTAGAGGACAGGGAGGGCCCTGGGGGGTTCCTGAGGGGACAGGGAGGTCCTTTGGGGGTCCCTGGGGGGGCCCTAGAGGACAGGGAGGTCCCTGGGGGGTTCCTGAGGGGACAGGGAGGTCCTTTGGGGGTCCCTGGGGGGGCCCTAGAGGACAGGGAGGTCCCTGGGGGGTTCCTGAGGGGACAGGGAGGTCCTTTGGGGGTCCCTGGGGTGGCCCTAGAGGACAAGGAGGTCCCTGGGGGGTCCCAGGGGTCCCTGAGAGGACCGTGAGGTCCCTGGGGGGTCCCTGAGGGGTCAGTGAGGTCCTTTGGGGGTCCCTAGAGGACAATGAGGTCCCTGGGGGGTCCCGGGGATCCCTGAGGCCTCTGGGAGGTCTCTGAGGGGACAGGGAGGTCTTTTGGGGGTTCCTGAGGGGTCCCAGGGGTGTCTCTGGGGGGTCCCTAGAGGACAATGAGGTCCCTGAGGGGTCCCAGGGATGGGGGGAGGGTCTCTGGGACAGAGGCAGGTCCCTAGGGGGACAGAGGGGTCTCGGGGGGGGGTCCCCAGAGGACAGGGGGTCCCAGGAGGTTTGTGGGGGTCCCTGGGGGAACAGTGAGCTCTCTGGGGGTCCCTGACGGTTCCCAAGGGACAAGGAGGTCTCTTGGGGGGTCCCTGGAGGGTCCTGGGGCACAGGGACGTCCCTGCGGGGGTCCCTGAAGGGTCCCAGGGAACAGGGGGGGTCCCTGGGAGGTCCCGGGGGGGTCTTTAGAGGCTGGGGAGGTCGCTGGGGGTCCCGGGGGGGCGTTACCATCGGTGGGCGAGGTGCGGAGGCGGCGGCAGAGCCCGTGGACGTCCCCGTAGGCCTCCTGCACCTTCAGCAGGGCCTCGGCGCCGCGCAGCTCCATCAGCGCCCGCAGCTCCGCCAGGCTGCAGCCGAAGCCCCCCCCGGGGCCGGCGTCCCCCGCGCTGTTGGCCAGGTCCCCCATGGCGCCGGCGGCCTGCGGGGACGGGGACGCGGCACGGTGGGGGGCGCGAAGGGGGCGGGGGGGCAGGGGACGTGGCACGGGGAGAGGGGTGGGGACGTGGGGAGAGCGCGGGGGGCAGGGGACGTGGCTTGGGGACAGCGCTGGGGGCTTGGGGACATGGGACATGGCTTGGGGACAGCGTTGGGGGCTTAGGGACAGCATTGGAGACATGGGACGTGGCTTGGGGACAGCGTTGAGAGCTTGGGGACATCATTGGGACACGAGACATGGCTTGGGGACAGCGTTGGGAGCTTGGGGACATCATTGGGACACGGGACATGGCTTGGGAACATGTTAGGGACGAGGGACGCAGCTGAGGGACACCACTGAGGGCTTAGGGACATCGTTAGAGACAAGGGCCACCGTTGGGGGCTAGGACACATCATCAGGCACAAAGGCCACAAGATACAGCTTGGGGACATCATTAGGGACAAAAGACACCACTGGGGACACAAGACACGACTTGAGAACATTGTTAGGGATTAGGGACAACTGTCATCGCCGGGAACAGAGAACATGACTTGGGGACATTGCCAGTGACACGACTTGGGGACATCGTTAAAGACAAGTGACATCGCTGGGGTCATTGTTGGGGACAAGGATGTCGCCGGGGCCACGGGAGACGACGTGGGGACACCGCTGGGGATAAGGGACACCGCTGGGGAGGTCATTAGGGACACGGGACACGACTCGGGGACATCGTTAGGGACCAGGGACATCGCTGGGGTCATCGTTGGGGACAAGGATGTCGCCGGGGCCACGGGAGACGAGGTGGGGACGCCGCTGGGGACAAGGGAGGCCCTGGGGACAGGGCGGGGCTCTCACCTGCTCAGCGGTGGCGGTGGCGGGGCCCAGGGGGGGTCATGCCGGGGGGCCCCCCCTGGCTGGTCGCGCGCCCCCGCGGGGGGGCCAGGCCATGGACGGGGCCGGGCTCAGGGGCGGCCGCCCCCCCTGCCCGGGCCACACCTGGGGACAGGGCCGTCACCCGCCGGCTGGCACCTCCCAGTCCCCCCAGCAAGGCCCAGCTTCCGCGGATAGCCCCGTCCCCTCGGAAACGGCGAGGGCCCCAGCTCTCCCAGCGACTCCCAGTTCCCTCAGCAAATCCCAGTAGCTCCCAGTAAGCCCAGTCCCCCCAGCTCCCTCAGTAATGTCCAGTCTCTGCAGGGACTCCCAGTAACTCCCAATTCTCCCAGGAGCTCCCAGATCCCTCAGCAAATCCCAGTAGCTCCCAGTAAGCCCAGTCCCCCCAGCTCCCTCAGTAATGTCCAGTCTCTGCAGGGACTCCCAGTA
Organism: Puffinus mauretanicus; assembly: GCA_023333565.1. Taxonomy (NCBI): domain Eukaryota; kingdom Metazoa; phylum Chordata; class Aves; order Procellariiformes; family Procellariidae; genus Puffinus; species Puffinus mauretanicus. The sequence goes on along the minus strand of JAJKFH010000852.1, from coordinate 14,219 downwards.
ACTCCCAATTCTCCCAGGAGCTCCCAGTTTCCTCAGCAAATCCCGCTATCTCCCAGTCATCCCAGCAACTCCCAGTCTTCTCTGAAACGCTCTCTCCCCCAGTTCCCCCAGGAACCCCCAGTACACAATTCTCTCAGTCATTCCCAGTAACTCCCAGTCCGTAACTCCCTCAATCCATCCCCCAGTAACCCCCAGTTCTCCCAGTAACTCCCAGTCCGTAACTCCCTCAATCAATCCCCCAGTAACTCCCAGTTCTCCCAGTAACTCCCAGTCCGTAACTCCCTCAATCACTCCCCCAGTAACCCCCAGTTTTCTCCGTAACTCCCAGCAGCTCCCACTCTGCCCAGTAACTCCCAGTCTTCTTACGTTCTCTCTCTCCAGCTCCCCAGTAACTCCCGCTCCACAGCTCCCTCAGTAAACTCCAGTAACTCCCAGTTCCCCCAGTAAATCCCAGTCGCTCCCAGTCCCCCCCCCCCAGCCCAGCCACCCCCGGTCCCCTCAGGTCGCCTTTCCCTCCGCCCAGGCCCCGCCCCCGCCTGTCCATCCCGCGGCAGCGGCCAATGAGCGGCGGGCGGGGGCGGGGCCAGTGCGGCGCAGCCCCGCCCCCGGCCCTGCGGCGGGCGCGCGAGGACTGCGCCAAAGGGGGGGGCGGGGCGCCCCCGGCCCGGCTCTGCCCCCGCGGGGGGGGGGGGGAGGAGGGCACACGCGTGTGCAAACCCCGCCCCCTCCCCGGCCCGGCACACGCGTGTGCAAACCCCTCCCCCGGCCCGGCACACGCGTGTGCAAACCTCGCCCCCTCCCTCGTCCCGGCACACGCGTGTGCGTGGGGAGGGGCCCGGCGCGCTTGCACACGCGTGTGCCGCCCGTGCGCTCACGTGTGCCCCGGCACCCTTGCACACGCGTGTGCCCGCCGGTACGCGCCGCCCCGTGCACACGCGTGTGCCCCCAGGGACAACCCCCCCCCGGCCGGTGCACACGCGTGTGCCCACGCCAACCGCCCCCCCCCCCAGCAGAGGGGCCGCGGCCCCCCAGCGCGACCCCCCCCGCAACGCCCCCCCCCAGCCCCGCACTGCAACACCGGGCCCTCCGCCGCGCTGCCCCCCCGCAGCGCCCTGACCCCCCTCCCCGTGCAACAGCCCCCCCCCCACCGGCACGGCCCCCCGCTCTGCACCGCACCCCCCAATTCACACTGCGCCCCCCGTTACAACGCCCTCCCGCCTACGAGGCGGCCCCCCCCTTCGCAACGCCCCCCCGCCCCAATTCGCAACGCCCCCCCGCAGTGCCCCCCCCCCCCCACCCGGTACCGGCCCATGGGTCCCGGCGCTGCGGCGGTGCCCGAGGCGCGGCGCGCTGCGGGCCGGGGGGGCGGGGCCAGGGCGGTGCGGGAGGGGCGGGGCTCCGAGGGCGGCACGCCCCCCTCGCGGGCGGGCACGCCCCCCTCCGCATGTGCCGGGGTCCCACGGGCGGCCCCTGCCTGTCCCGCGTCCCCCCGCTCAGGGAGGCGGTGGTGGCGGGTCCCCCGTGCCGGCGGGGGTCCAGCCGCCCCCCCTGGGCCCTGCCAGCCGCCGCGGCCCCCCCCAGCACCCCCGGGGGGGAACCCGGGCTCCGAGAGACGGCAGAGATGCTGAGGGCGGGTCCCAGTAAGACCAGTTTGAGAGGGGAGGGATCCCAGTCCGGGAGCACGAGGGTCCCAGTGCTCCCAGTTCCTCGAGATTTCCGTCCCCCGCGCACCCCCGTGTCCCCGCGCTCCCCAGCGCTGTAACCCCGCTCCGCGCCGGGGTCCCCCCCGTCCCCGCAGCCTGGCCGCAGGAGGACACCCGGCGCCTGCTCCCGCACCCGCGCCCCGGCTACCCGCCGCTCCGCCTCCTCGCACCCGGCCCGCCGCGGACTCACCTGGGGGCCGGGCGCTCAGCCAGGGCTCCCCGGGGGCTGCCTCGCGCACCGCAGCCGGCTCCCGGGCTTCGCCGGCAGCCGCACAGCGCGCCTGCCCGCCCCGGCCACCATGGCGGGGCTGGGGGAGCCGGGGCCCGGCTCGGTTACCTCAGAAACGCCCACCCCGACCGGGCCCTGCCCTCTGGGGCGCGGTGGGACAACATGGCGCCTCCTTCCCGCCACTGCTCCCTCACGCACCGAGGGCGGGGCCGGGCGCCGCTCCCGCCAATCGGAGCGCCTCTTCCCGCCCGTCCCGCCGCTCCCCGCCAATCAAAGCGCGGCGCTTGCGTGACGGGCACGTGCCCCTTCTTTCCCGCCGAAAACGTGCCGCTCTCCCCGCCCCTCCCGCCACTTTCCGCCAATCAGAGCGCGGCGCCCGCGCAACACCCACGTAGCCACCGCCCCCCCCCAGCAGTTGAGGGCTCGGTGCGCGCCCCTCCCGCCCTTTTCAGCCAATCAGAGCGGGCGCCCGCCCCTCCCGCCCTTTTCAGCCAATCAGAGCGGGCTCGCGCCCCTCCCGCTCTTTTCAGCCAATCACAGCGGGCACGCGCCCCTCCCGCCCTTTTCAGCCAATCAATGCGGGTGCATGCCCCTCCCGCCCTTTTAAGCCAATCAGTGCGCGCGGCGCCCGCCCCTTCCGTCCTTTTCAGCCAATCAGAGAGGGCGCCCGCCCCTCCCGCCCTTTTCAGCCAATGAGAGCGGGCTCGCGCCCCTCCCGCCCTTTTCAGCCAATCAGAGCGGGCTCACGCCCCTCCCGCCCTTTTCAGCCAATCAGAGCGGGCGCGCGCCCCTCCCGCCCTTTTCAGCCAATCAGAGCGGGCGCGCGCCCCTCCCGCCCTTTTCAGCCAATCAGAGCAGGCGCGCGCCCCTCCCTTCCTTTTCAGCCTATCAGAGAGGGCACGCGCCCCTCCCGCCCTTTTCAGCCAATTACAGCGGGCGCCCGCCCCTTCCATCTTTTTCAGCCAATCAATGCGGGCGCATGCCCCTCCCGCCCTTTTCAGCCAATCAGCGCGCGCGGCGCCCGCCCCTTCCGTCCTTTTCAGCCAATCAGAGCAGGCGTCCGCCCTACCGGCCCTTTTCAGCCAATGAGAGCGGGCTCGCGCCCCTCCCGCCCTTTTCAGCCAATGAGAGCGGGCTCGCGCCCCTCCCGCCCTTTTCAGCCAATCAGAGCGGGCGCGCGCCCCTCCCGCCCTTTTCAGCCAATCAGAGCGGGCTCGCGCCCCGCCCGCCCTTTTCAGCCAATCAGAGCGGGCTCGCGCCGTTCCCGCCCTTTTCAGCCAATCAGAGCGGGCTCGCGCCCCTCCCGCCCTTTCCAGCCAATCAGAGCGCGGCGCTCGCGCGGATCCCACGTGGCCGCCCACCACCACCACTAACGGCTCAGCGCGCGCCATTCCCGCCCTTTTCAGCCAATCAGAGCGCGGCGCTCGCGCGGCGGCCACCTGTTCCTGCCACTCCTGCCGTTAACGGCTCGGCGCGCGCCGTTCCCGCCCTTTTCAGCCAATCAGAGCGCGGCGCTCGCGCAGATCCCACGTGGCCGCCCCCCCCACACCACTAACGGCTCGGCGCGCGCCCCTCCGTGCCTTTTCGGCCAATCAGAGCGCGGCGCTCGCGCGACCCCCACGTGGGCCCTCCCTCCGCACCGTTAGCAGCTCGGCGCGCGCCATTCCCGCCCTTTTCCGCCAATCAGAGCGCGGCGCTCGCGGGGACGCCACGTCACTGCCCCCGCCAACGGCTGGGCGCGTGCGCCCCGTTCCCGCCTCAGCCAATCAGGGCGCAGAGCACCCCTTCTCCCGCCCCTTCCGGCCGACCAGCGCGCGGCGCTCGCGCGACCGGCACGTGCGGTTCGTGTCTCCCCCCCCCGCCCCTCCCCGCCAATGGGAGCGCGGCGCGCGCCGCCTGCCCGCCTCTCCCCGCTCCGCCAATGGGCGCGGGCGGGGCGTGGCCAGCCACGGGGCGGCGGTGACGTCTCCTGCCGGTGCGGCCCCGCCCCGCCGCCGCCGTTTGAAATCGCTAACGGCAACGGGAGCCCCGCCCCCTTTTCCCCAGCCGGCGCGCTGATTGGCCGCCGCCGCTCGTTCGCCCTCTTCTGATTGGCCGCTTGGCGCCGCGTCCCGTCCTCCCGCTCCCGCCCGACCAGGAAGTGCAGTGCCGTGTGCGCCCCGCCCTCCCCAGTGACGTCTCCCCCCGTGATTGCAGGACGCGCTGACACCTCTTGTCTGATTGGCCCCGGCGTCCGCGGGAACGGAGCGGGCGGGGTGGGGGGGGGTGTGCGCGCGCGGGCTGAAGACTGACATCGCCTTCAACCAATAGCTGCGCTGTGTGCCGCCGAGCTGACTCCCCATTGGCTGTGAGCCTGACGGGGGCAGGGCCCAGCGCCCTTCGCACCCCGGGGGCTCATGGGAAGGGCCCTGGCTGCGTCCCGGGCCTCAGCCCCGGGGGGGGGGGTCATCCCAGAGGCTGCTGGGAAGGTGGAGGTCAGCCCGGAGGGGGCTGGCGTGAGCCCCAGAGGCCCATGGGAAGGTGTGGGACCCCCCCAGAGGCTGCTGGGACGGTGGGGGACCCTCCCAGAGTCTGATGGGAAGGTGGGGGACCCCCCCCAGAGACCCATGGGAAGGTGGGGGACCCCCCCAGAGACCCATGGGAAGGGGGGGGACGCCCCCAGAGGCCCCAGGGAAGGTGGAGACCCCCCAAGAGGCTGCTGGGAAGGGTTGTCCTCAGCCCCGGAGGCCCATGGGAAGGCGGAGGACCCCCCAGGTCCGGCGGGACCCCCGGGGCGGCGGGCGCGGGCAGGCCGACAGCAGTGCGGGAGGTACAAACCCTTTATTGGTGGGGGGGGCGGGGGCCCTAGGCGGGCGAGACGGAGGAGTTGGAGACGGAGGAGACCTCGGTGCGGGAGGTGGAGACCTCGGAGCCCTCGTCCACCTTCTTCCCGAAGAGCTGCAGGATGCAGTTGCGGAACTGCCGGGGGAGGGGGGGGTGAGCGGGGGTCCCAGCGGCCCCGGCGCCCCCCCCCCACCGCCGCGGCCCACCTGCCGGTTCATGAAGACGTAGATGATGGGGTTGTAGATGGTGGCGCTCTTGGCGAAGTAGGCGGGCAGGGCGGCGGCCAGCGGGTGGAAGGCGTAGCCGGGGTTGGCGGCGGCGAAGCAGGCGAAGATGGTGTAGGGCCCCCAGCAGAAGCAGTAGGCCACGATCATCACCACCACCATGCGCGACACCTCCTTCTCCGCCTTCTGCGTCGACTCCGACTCCTTCTGCTGGGCGGCCACCTGCGGGGAGGGGGGGGTCAGTGGGGCGGGGGGCTCCAGGGGAGGTCGAGGGGGGCTGGGGGGGGTCCATGGGGGGAGAGGGGCTCCATGGGGGGGGTCTATGGAGGGGAGAGGAGTTCTGGGGGGGGTCTAGGGGGGCTTTGAGGGGGTCTGGGGGGGAGAGGGGCTCCGGGGGGGCTGGGGGGGGTCCATGGGGGGAGAGGGGCTCCATGGGGGGGGTCTACGGGGGGCCGATGGGCTCCAGGGGGTCTGTGGGGGGGAGAGGGGCGCCCGGGGAGGGGCAGGGTCCCCCGCTCACCGCCCGGATGGCCAGCCAGACTTGGAGGTAGCAGAGGATGATGATGGCGAGGGGGAAGAAGCAGCAGGTGACCATCAGCACCACCATGTAGGACTGCACCCCCGGGTCCGAGCTGCCGCTGAAGACGTCGGGGCCGCAGGACGTCTTCAGCCCGTGGGGCCAGTACCTGGGCGGGGGAGGCCACGCGTGGGGCCAGCGGCCGCCCCGGGGCCCCCCCGCCCCCCGCCACGGCGCCCCCGCCCCACCTGCTCCAGCCGAAGATGGGGGGCGCGGTCCAGGCGCAGGACCAGACCCAGGAGAAGAGGATGCCGGCCACCGCCAGCTTCCCGTCGAACTTGATGTTGCCGAAGGGCTTGCAGACCACGAACCACCGCTCCCAGGAGATGATGGCCAGCGACCACAGCGCCGTGATGCCTGGGGGGCGCGGGGGGTCAGGGTGCCCCGACCCGGCACCCCCAGCCCTGCCCCACGGCTCCCGGCACCCACAGACCCACTCCACGGCTCCCGGCACCCACAGACCCACCCCACAGCCCTGCCCCATGGCTCCCAGCACCCCCCAGCCCCACCCCACACCTTCCAGCCCCCCCAGCCCTGCCCCACGGCTCCCGGCACCCCCGGGTCTCACCGCAGGCGGAGACGGTGTAGCCCTCGATGACGCAGAGGGGGTGGCCCAGGATGAAGTAGCCGGAGATCTGGTTGATGACGCTGATGGTGCTGGCGATGACGGTCTCCCCCAGGTCGGCCACCGCCAGGTTGACCAGGATCCAGTTGAGGGGGTGACGCAGCTTCTTGAACTTCCAGGTGGCCACCAGCACCAGCCCGTTGGTGAAGACGGAGGCCACCACCACGAAGATCATCCACAGCGAGGTCAGGTTGTAGACCCACCGGGGCGCGATGTGGTAGTTGGGACCCTCGAAGGGACCTGGGGCGGCAGGGAAGGGGGGGGGGCTCAGCGCCTGCCCCCCGTCCCCGCGTCCCCCCGCCGCCGCCGCCGCCGCCGCCGCTCACCGCGGGTGTTGTTGCTGTTGGTGTAGGTGAAGATGCTGTCCCGCGTGGTGTCCTCGTCCTCGTGCCGCCGCCGCGCCGCGAACACCGCCGCCTCCCAGCCCGCCGCCATGCCGCCTGCCAGGGAAGGAGACCAGGGAGCAGGGGGGGGTCTCGACGCCGGGCTCTGCCGCCCGCCGCCCGCTCCCCGCTTCTTATACCCACCCCCCCGGGATTAGCCCCCCGTCCCCCCCAAAGCCCCCTGATCCCTTAATTGGGCCGCGGGGATCAGGGGCCCCCGGCCCCGCCCGGCCCGGCCTCACCCGCCCGCTTTGCCGAGCAGCCGGGGTGAGCGCTGATTGGGATTGACGCCGACGGCTAATCCCGTCACCCGCAATTTCCTGACGGCCCGGGTGGCCAACGAGGGCGGCCGGCGACCCCCCCACCCCCCGGCCCCCCAGCCGGGGCTCTGCGCCCTCGGGGGAGCGGGACGGGGCCCGCGGCCGCCACCGGCCCTCGCCGGCCCCCGGCGTGCGGCGTGGCCGGGCGCTCCCGCACCCTGCCCGCGGGCGGGCCCCACAGCACGGGGGTCTGGGACCCCCCTGCCCCACAGCACGGGGGTCTGGGACCCCCCTGCCCCACATAGCGGGGTGCTGGGACCCTTCCTGCCCCACATAATGGGGTGCTGGGACCCCTCCTCTCCCACAGTGGAGCGCTGGGATCCCCCCTGCCCCACATAATGGGGTGCTGGGATCCCTCCTGTCCCACATAGCGGGGTGCTGGGACCCCCCTGCCCCACATAATGGGGTGCTGGGACCCCTCCTGTCCCACATAGCGGGGTGCTGGGACCCCCCTGCCCCACATAGCGGGGTGCTGGGACCCCCCTGCCCCACATAATGGGGTCTGGGACCCCCCTGCCCCCCATAGCGGGGTGCTGGGACCCCCCCTGCCCCACATAATGGGGTGCTGGGACCCCTCCTGTCCCACACAGCGGGGTGCTGGGACCCCCCTGCCCCACATAGCGGGGTGCTGGGACCCCCCTGCCCCACATAATGGGGTCTGGGACCCCCCTGCCCCACATAGCGGGGTGCTGGGACCCCCCCTGCCCCACATAATGGGGTGCTGGGACCCCTCCTGTCCCACACAGCGGGGTGCTGGGACCCCCCTGCCCCACAGCGGGGTGCTGGGACCCCCCCTGCCCCACATAATGGGGTGCTGGGACCCCTCCTGCCCCACATAGCGGGGTGCTGGGACCCCCCCTGCCCCACATAATGGGGTCTGGGACCCCTCCTGCCCCACATAATGGGGTGCTGGGACCCCTCCTCTCCCACAGTGGGGTGCTGGGACCCCCCTGCCCCACATAATGGGGTCTGGGACCCCCCTGCCCCGGCGCGGGGGCGCTGACGCTCACGGGTGCCGACAGATCGCGGTCACGGGGCCGAGCGTTACATCACTGGGGGGCCGGGGCGCGGGGCCAAGTAGGGCAGGGGGGGACCAGGGCCCCCCCCGACCCCCCCCCCCCCCCAGCACCCTTAAAAATAGCCCACAGCCTTAATGAGCAATTAGGCCCGGCCGGGAGGGGGGGGATTAACGAGGGGAGCCCCGAAGGCGGGGGGCTGCACCCCGACGGGGGGGTCCCCAGGGGGGTGCAGGGTTTGGGGGGGTCCCCGGGGGGCCGTCGCCCCAAAGGCGCCCCCCAGCCCCAGCCCTAATCCCCCCCCCTCCCCGGGCCAGCAGGAGCCGCCCCCCCCCCTAATCCGGGGATTTTCGGGTCGCCCCGGGGGAGTCCGATTAGGGGGGACACTGGAAACTTTAATCCCCCGGGAGGGGAAAAGGGGGCGCGGCGGCGGCGGCAGCGGGGCACCGCGCGTGGGGCGCACTCGGCGGGGTGCGGGACCCCCGTTTCGGGTGGGGGGGCTGACCCACGGCGGGGCTGTGGGGTGGCGGGAGCCCCCCCCCCGTGTGGGGCAGGCGGGTGGGGGGGGGTCCCAGGGGGGTGGGGGTGCCCCCCGCTCCCTGTTTTCTCTCCCCACAGCGCCCGGGGGGCAGCCGGACCCCGCTGGAGCCGGGGTGGGTAAGTGCCGTGGGGCTGGGGGGGCGTGGGGTGCCGTGGGGACACCCCAGATGATGTGCGGCACTGTGGGGGGGTGTGGGGCAGTTGTGGGGTGACGTGGGGTGACGTGGGGCTGCTGTGGGACACAATGGGGTGCTGTGGGTCTGCCACAGGACACCAGTGGCCACTGTGGCGTGCCGTGGGGTGCTGTGGGACGTGGTGGGGTGCTGTGGGGTGCTGTGGGACGTGGTGGGGTGCCGTGGGGTGCTGTGGGACGTGGTGGGGTGCTGTGGGGTGCCGTGGAGCAAGAGGGGCCGCTGCCGGGCACGACGGACCGCAGTGAGGTGCTGTAAATCACCGTGGGGCCGCCGTGGGGCCACCGTGGGTCACCGTGGGGCCACCGTGGGTGGCCGCGGGGCCGCCGCGGGGCCACCGCGGGGCCGTGCCCGCCCCGGGCCGTGCGACAGGAATTCCGCTAGTTCTGAACTATTGACGCTGCAAAAAGCTCACTACTAGCAGAACTCGGCCGCGCGGCCCCCCTGCGGGCCGGCTCCGGGGGTGCCCCGTGGGGCGCCCCGTGGGGCGGGGCGGGGCGGGGGGCGCGGGACCCCCACCCCGCGCAGAGGCAGAGGCTGCGTCTCCAGCGTTTAATGCCGCGGGGAGGGGTTATGTACAACAGCGCGGGGGGGCTGCCCCTCGGCGGGACCAGCGTGCGCCCCGGCCCCCCGCCGCCCGGGCAGCCCCGCGCCGCCCTGGGTGGGGGGCAGAGCCCGCCGCGGGGCGGGCGCCGTGGGGCAGAGCCCGTGGCGGGGCGGCCTACGCGGGCGAGACCTGGCTGGAGGAGACGGAGGAGACCTGGGTGGCCTGCGAGGATCCCGAGACGTCGTCCTCGTCCCCGAAGGGGCTCCTCCCGCAGAACACCAGCTTCAGCATGCAGGAGCGGAACTGGGGGGGGACAGCGGCGTCACCCCCTGCCGGCGTCACCCCCCGACGGCGTCACACCCCCCCCGACGGCGTCACCCCCCGACGGCGTCACACACCCGCCCCGACGGCGTCCCCCGTGCCAGCAGGCACGCTGCCCGTGCTGGGCGTCACCGGGGCGGGTTATTGGGGTGTCACTAGGCTCTTACTGGGGTGTCACTGGGCTCTTACTGGGGCGGGTTATTGGGGTGTCACTGGGCTCTTACTGAGGTGTCACTGGGGCGGGTTACTGGGATGTCACTGGGGCAGGTTATTGGGGTGTTATTGGGCTCTTACTGGGGCGTCACTGGGGCGTGTTATTGGGGTGTCACTGGGGCGGGTTACTGGGGTGTCACTGGGCTCTTACTGGGGTGTCACTGGGCTCTTACTGGGGCGGGTTATTGGGGTGTCACTAGCTCTACTGGGGTGTCACTGGGCCTTTACTGGGCGGGCTATTAGTGTCACTAGGCTCTTACTGGGGTGTCACTGGGCTCCACTACGGGCTATTGGGGTGTCACTAGGCTCTACTGGGGTGTCACTCTGGCCTTACTCATGGCTATTGGGGTGTCACTAGGCTCTACTGGGGTGTCACTGGGCTCTTACTATGGCTATTGGGTGTCACTGGGCTCTTACTGAGGTGTCACTGGGCGGGTTACTGGGGTGTCACTGGCTCTTACTGGGGCGTCACTGGGGCGGGTTATTGGGGTGTCACTGGGCTCTTACTGGGGTGTCACTGGGGCAGGTTACTGGGGTGTCACTGGGCTCTTACTGGGGCGTCACTGGGCTCTTACTGGGGTGTCACTGGGGCAGGTTACTGGGGTGTCACTGGGCTCTTACTGGGGTGTCACTGGGGCATGTTACTGGGGTGTCACTGGGCTCTTACTGGGGCATCACTGGAGCGTGTTATTGGGGTGTCACTGGGCTCTTACTGGGGTGTCACTGGGGCGGGTTACTGGGGTGTCACTGGGCTCTTACTGGGGCGTCACTGGGGCGTGTTATTGGGGTGTCACTGGGCTCTTACTGGAGCGTCACTGGGGCGGGTTACTGGGGTGTCACTGGGCTCTTACTGGGGCGTCACTGGGGCAGGTTACTGGGGTGTCACTGGGCTCTTACTGGGGTGTCACTGGGGCAGGTTACTGGGGTCTTACTGGGATGTCACCAGGGGGTTAGTGGGGTGCCACTGGGGCGTGTTATTGGGGTGTCACTGGGGTGTGTCACTGGGACGTCACTGGGCTCTTACTGGGGTGTCCTCAGGGGGTCACTGGGGTGTCACTGGGGCGTGTTATTGGGGTGTCACTGGGGTGTTACTGGGGAGTCACCAGAGGGTCACCGGGGCACGTTCTCAGGCCATCACTGGGCTCTTACTGGGGCGACACTGGGGGTTACTGGGACATCACCGGGACTCTGCCGGGCCGTCCCCAGCCACAGCCACCCCCCGGGACCGGGGCACGTCCCGAGAGTCTGAGGGTGTCACGGATGACGGGAGTCACCAGAGGGTCACTGCACGCTTCAGGCGACACTGGGGGTTACTGGGACATCACGGGGCTCTGCGGGCCGTCCCAGCCACAGCCACTCGACCGGGGCACGCCCCGGTGACGCCATGGCGGGTGGGGACACCCGCCCGGCCCCTCTGACCCCCGCCTCACGCCCCCTCGCACCCGTAACACCCCTCGCACCCTGCCCACCAGCCACCCTGCGACACCCCTAGCACCCCCCTCGCACCCCCGGCAATGCCACCCCGGCACCCCGTAGCACCTGCACACCCCTGGCACCCCGTAACACTCCTAGCAGCCCCATGGCACCCCTGCACCCCCGTAACACCCCGACACCCTGTGACACCCTGTAACACCCCAGCACCTCGTAACACACCCCCGCACCCCGTAACACCCTGTAACACCCCCGCACTCGCACACCCCGACACTCTAACGCCCCAGCAGCCCCATGGCACCCTGGCACCCCTGTAACACCCCCCAGCACCCTGTGACACCCATAACACTGCCCGACACCCCGTACACTCGCACCCGTAACACCCCCAGCAGCCCCATGGTGCCCCCGACACCCCCGGGTGCCCCCCGCGGCCCCACCTGCTTGTTCATGAAGACGTAGATGACGGGGTTGTAGACGGTGGAGGCCTTGGAGAAGACGGAGGGGACGGAGGCCAGCCCCACCTCGAAGGGCTGCCCCCGGTGCGTCACCACCCAGAGGGCGAAGGCCGAGTAGGGGGCCCAGCAGATCAGGAAGCCCAGCACCATCACCACCACCATCTTGGTCACCTCCCGCTCCGCCTTCTGCGTGGTGGCCGACTGCTCCTGCTGCTTCGCCACCTGCCGGGCCCGCCCAGGCCGCTATAGGCTCCCCGCGGGGACCGGGGGCCGCCCTGACGCTATAGGGTCTCCCCGGGGAGGGGCACCTCCGAAGGGTCCCCTCTGGCCCCAGGGAACTGCCCTGTCTCTATAGGCTCCCCCCAGGGAACGGCCACCCCTATAGGATCCCCTCTGACCCCTGGGGACCACCCATCTCTATAGGGTGCCCCCAAGCAATGGCCATCTCTATAGGACCCCCACAGGGAATGGCCATCTCCGTAGGATCTCTCAAGGAATGGCCATCTCTATAGGACCCCCCAAGGAATTTCCATCTCTATAGGGTCCCCATGGGGAACGTCCATCTCTATAGGTGCCCCCAGGGAATGGCCATCTCTATAGGCTCCCCAAGGAACGCCCACCTCCATACGACCCCCGAGGAACGCCCACATCCATAGGCCCCCCGAGGAACGCCCACCTCCATAGGACCCCCTAAAGAACACCCACCTCCATAGGACCCCCTGAGGAACGCCCGCCTCCATAGGCCCCCCGAGGAACGCCCACCTCCATAGGCCCCCCGAGGAACGCCCACCTCCACTCGACCCCCGAGGCACCTCCATGCGACCCTAAGAACACCCACCTCCATGGGACCCCAGAGCCACCTCCATAGGCCCGAGGCAGCCCACCTCCATAGGCCCCCGAGGCATGCCTCCATAGGACCCCGAGGGCGCCCACCTCCATAGGCCCCGAGGCATACCTCCATAGGCCCCGAGGCAGCCCACCTCCATAGGACCAGCCCCTGAGGAGCGCCCACCTCCATGGGACCCCGAGGCATGCACCTCCATAGGCCCCCCGAGGAACGCCCACCTCCATAGGACCCCCCGAGGAACGCCCACCTCCCTAGGACCCCCTGAGGAACGCCCACCTCCATAGGACCCCCCGAGGAACGCCCGCCTCCCCCGGCCCCCAGGAAGCCCCCCCGCCCGCCGCGGGCGCCCACCGCGCGCAGGGTGAGGAGCAGGCGGCCGTAGGAGAAGACGATGATGGCCAGGGGCACGCCGAAGCAGAAGCAGAAGAGGAAGATGACGTAGGACTCGTTGTTCCACTTGTTGTTGGAGGTGTACCAGTCGGGGCCGCAGGAGCACTGCAGCCCCTCGGGGATGTACCTGGGGGGGCACGGCCACGCCTCGCACCGGCTGCCGCGCCCCCCGCCCCGCCCCCGCCCCGCCCCGCCCCCCAGACCTGCTCCAGCCGAAGAGGGGGGGCACGGAGGCCACCAGGCCGAAGATCCAGGTGACGGCGCAGCCCAGGACGGCGTGGCTGCCCCGGAAGGTGAAGTTGCCCAGGGGCTTGCAGATCACCAGGAACCGCTCGAAGGCCACCACCGCCAGCGACCACAGGCTGACCATGCCTGGGGGGACAGCGGGGACGCCCCGCCCCGTGCCACCCACCCCGCCTGGCGGCCCCCGCGGCCCCCTGGGCTGGGGTCCCTCCGCCCCGTGGCCCCCACACCCAGCAGCCCCATGGCCCCAACGTCCCCATGGGCTGGGGTCCCTCTGCCCCATGTCCCACCCACCCAACAGCCCCATGGCCAACGTCTCCATGTCCCCGTGCACCTGATGTCCCCGTGTCCCTCTGCCCAGTGTCCCACACACCCAAGGGCCCCATGTCCTCACGTCCCCATGGGCTGGGGTCCCTCTGCCCTGTCCCCCACACGCCCAACAGCCCCATGGCCAATGTCTCCGTGTCCCCACACACCCAATGTCCCCATGTCCCCATCTCCCCAACATCCCCACGCCCTCGTGTCCCTCTACCCCACATCCCACACCCCCAACGTCCCCATGTCCAATGTCCCCACGCTCTCACGTCCTTCTGCTCCATGTCCCACACACCCAATGTCCCCAGACCCAGCGTCCCCATGCCCTGGTCCCACATGCCCAACGTCTCCATGGCCAATGTCCTCATGCTTGTGTCCCACACCTCTAATGTCCCCATGTTCCTGTGTCCTTCTGCCCCACGTTCATGCATCCGATGTCCCCAGACCCAGAGTCCCCACACCCTTGCGTCCTGCTGCTCCATGTCGTCCAGAGCCAACGTACCCAGACCCTCGTGTCCTTCTGCTCCATGTCCCACACACGCAATGTCCCCGCGCCCAACGTCCCCACGTCCAACCTCCCCATGCCCTTGTGTCCTTCTGCTCCGTGTCACACGCCCAATGTCCCCACGCCCTTGTGTCCTTCTGCCCCATGTCCTCCAGACCCAACGTCCCCAGACTCAACGTCCCCAAGCCCAATGTCCCCAGGCCCTCGCGTCCTTCTGCTCCGTGTCCTCCAGACCCAACGTCCCCAGACCCAACGTCCCCATGCCCCACGTCCCCATGCCCCACGTCCCCATGCCTTCGTGTCCTTCTGCCCCATGTCCTC
>JAJKFH010000191.1:0-21328 GCA_023333565.1 Puffinus mauretanicus | reverse complement strand
AAGAGCTGATGGAGCCCTGCTAGTGCCGCCGGCGGGGTGGCCTCTTGCAGGGCTGGGGAGAGCCCTGGGGGCCGGGGGCCCTCCTCTTTGGGGCGCGCCGGGGCCCCCCAAGCGAGCGGTTCCTGCGCCGGCTGGGAGCGGAGGGGCTGCGGCTGCGGCCCTGGGCAGAGGGACCTGCCGCTGCCGCCTGCCCCGGCTCCTCCTGGGGCTGCTCCTGCTCTGCAGGCATGGGCGCAGATGCGGGGCGGCCGGGACCCCCGCGGAGGGTGGCCCCCGACGTGCCGGCTTCGTCCTCCCCGTTGGAGCCTGCAGGCCTGCTGGAGGAGGCCAGGCTGGAGTCCGGAGTCCTGCCGCGGGAGGCGGCGGGGCTGGAGCTGGCTGCAGGGCTGGCGCCCTCCTGCCCGGCAGTGTAGGAGCGCAGCAGCCTCCAGGCCTCCTCGCTGCACCGCTGTTCGATGATGTTAATGAGGCCATGGACCAGCGGTGCTGCATACTCCTGGAGGCCAGTCTGCATCCGCTGGGCCACGGCCTCCCTGTTCAGCCCGTGGCAGCACAGGGCGTGCAGGATCAGCTTTTCTGCTGTCATCGCCAGGCACCATTGTTCCCCAAATATTGCGTCCAGCTGGCGGTGCAGCCAGGGCAGCACGGGGTAGAGGAGGTGCTGGTTTCGCTGAAAGAGGGCCGCCCAGACCTCAGGCAGGAGGCCACCCACGGTAGCCCTGGCCTCTGTGCCCGCAGCCCCCTGCTGTTGCAGGAAGGGCATCCCCTGCGGAGAGGAAGGAGGGGACGCCGCGGGGCGATGGGGGCTGCTGTTGGCCAGGCGTCCGGGAGCTCCGCCTGCCTGGCTGCTGGCGGCTGCTGGCTGTGCGGGGGGCGTGATGACATGCTCTAGGTAGTCGTCTCCTCCCCGCACGGAGAACTTGACTTTCTGCATCTGTGTTCTGCAGAGTGGGCAATTTGATGTCCTTTTCGCCCACCGCAGGATGCAGCCCAGGCAGAACTGGTGTTGGCACGGCTGCACGAAGGCGATGCCCTTCTGAGCTTCGCGGCAGATGGGGCAGCTCCACTCTGTCTCCGTGGCCATGTTTGCGCTCCGCAGCAGGTTGGGGAGAGCCGAGGATGAGGAGCTGCTCCCGCTCGCAGGCGCTGTGCAAGGGCGTCACACGCTGCAAAAGGGGGAGAGGCCGTGATCACTCCCTGTGCCCCAGAGGGGAGGAAGAAATGCCCAGGTCCCTCGAGAAGGACACCCTCCCGGCTCCCTGAGCCCCATCGCCCGCCCCACGGCCCCCCCGGGGGGGACGTTTCCCCGCACAGCTCACCTCCGCTGCCGCAAGCGCGCCCTGCGGTGCCCGGCTGCCTGAACCAAGCAGGGCCGGGGAAACACAGGGGATGGCTCCGGGACGGGCACCGAGAGCTGCCGACGGCAGCCCCCAAAGCACCACCCAGCACCAGGAGAAGCCTCGCTCGACCCTCCAGACCTCGCAGGCACGCTCGGCAGGAGTCCAGGCACGAGCCAGGCTGGGCCAGGCTCTGCCGGCGCCCCAAGATAAGCAGCGAGGGACGCGAGGTCACAGTCCATCGCTCGCTCACGTCACAGTCCACCGGTCGGTGATGTCAGCCTCCATGACCCAGTGACGTCACAGCAGGCCTTCCGCCCCTGCAGGCGCCTGTCATCAGGAGAAAAAAGAAAATAAAATAAAGGGATAAAATAAAGGATAGCAAGAAGGCACACTTGTACCCAATGTGCAGGCAGGAAGGAAAATGCAACTTTTGAGAACTGAACCCGCACAATTATTCAGGGGCTTCATTTTCATTAGCGGAGGTCAGCATCATCTTCCTTTGAAGTCTTGCGGTTATCGTAAGGCCAAGTGCATGGAGGGAAACAGTGGCTGAACAGAGACTGAACGTAAACTCCTTCTCCCCAGCTGTCTAGTGGGGCAGCATCTTCTCCTTCAGGGTGCACAGTAGAGAGGGTGACTGCTTAGCCAACGTGTTCAGGCTTCATTACAGAGACACGGTGATATTGCCCTTCAGTGTTTCTTCTTACAAGGCTGAGAACTTGAAGCCTGCTGCTAGGTCGCCTTATTTCCAGGGAAAGAGAATGATTTTGATCTGAGCCCTTCACAAAGGCAAGGCATTAACAAGGAGAGCCAAATCCCTTGGTGCCCTGTAAGTGAAACATCTTTCTCTTGAACAAGGAAGTAATGACTCTTTTGACAGACGCAACAAACTGTCTCAGGAGTGTCTGATTGACTGGGTATTGGATATGGGTGTCTCTCTGAAGTCTAGTGAGGGCAAATGGCAGACAGAGATAGCAGAAGGAAATGCGTGAGAGTTAAACCTCCCTGGGCCCTGGTAATGGTACCCCCTTACACATCACCTTGTTCTCCTGGAGGAGGCAATCATTCCCAAAGGGTGGAGGAGAGACTCTGATAATGCCGCAGGTGATGGCATAGCTGGAACCTGAAGCCAGTGGGAGGATACGAGACGCCTCAGTGATGGTGAGTCTTCAGTTCAGCGGAGCAAGTCCTATTCATTCAATATATCTCAGACTCGGCAGCAAAAGAGCAGAAAACTAGAAAAGGCCTATTGCCCCTTTCAAAAAAGAGCTTTTAAGAAAAGGAGCAAAAAGGGATGCATCTGATTCCGGCCAAAGCTATGTTCTCTTTGTTCTGTCTCATCCATTGCCTCCTTATTCGGTGTTTTGCATACAGCCACATCAGACCATTGGCATGGAGGGGTAAGGGTCAACGGGAAAAGGTCAGGTAATGGGGGGTATCTGTAACAGCAAGCAGTACGGGAGAAACAGTCAGCCTGGATGCACACCTGAATGCCTCCAAAGAAGTGCCAACCATTTTTGAAAACCAGGTGTCCCACGATGAACACAATGAACTTCTTCCTATCTACTGAGATTTGTTACCCTCTTAAAACCCAAACAGAAGATGATGTGCTTCCATGTGTGTAGCCAAAGGAGATTGCCTTTAGTGTCGTTCTATGAAGTAGAGATGAAGGGACAGTGAACAGGACAGTCTGTGTGGCAGTGTTGTTTAGGGTGGCTGGGAGGAAGAAGAGGGCAGGTGGGTCTAGGCAGTGTTCAACTTGCACGGCCAGATCTTTCCCAGGCCCAGGCAAAGGTAAAGGGCAGTAACTGAGCAGCACTGGGAACAGCAAACAGGGAAACTGCTGTGGCCATTTGCACTGGGGAAGGTGCGGAGCTGAAGTGGCAGAACTACAGAAGTTCCATGAACCTAAGCTTCCCCCAAACAGCACATTAAGGCACACAAGGAGGTAGAGAACCCCCCACAGGTAGGTGTTACAGGAGTTACTACGCAGGATGCAAAGTGCGTGATTGCTTCACCAGAGGATCTGCAGGTGCGGAAAGGACATGTTTGTTCTCTCAGTTGGAGAGTTCTCCGAATGGTAGCAGCTGAGAGACCTCCAGGGGAGGTGCAGGGCAGTCCCACTTTTACTGCAGCAGTTTTGTTTTCTGGGACAAGAGGAGCCTGAACAAGAAGAGAAGGCCGCACTTTGACCTTGAGGAAGGGAGGCTTCTGGCACTGAAAAGTCAAAGGCTCCTGGAGGAATATTTAAAGTAGAAGCTGGGAGAGAGCACACAGGTGCAGAAGAGCGCCCAGTCCATACTGGTGTGATCTGATACAGCTAGGGTTCAATGCACCTTGGGAAGTACCAGAAGGAAAATGAAAAGAACAGTTGCAACAAATAAGGAAAGCAAATTAGACTGCTAATATCAGTTGACTGGCACATGCAAAAATTAAGTGTTGGAGTAAGGGCAAAACTTACAGGTGCTGGCACACCCATGCGTGAAGCCTGAAAAAGAAGTTATGGGGGCTGAAATAGTTGCCTTCAAGGAGCACCCTGATACAATGGACATCTCAGAGAGCTGGGATATGGAGGATCAATGGGATTCAATGTTACCTGGCTGCAGTTTGGTGTTTAACAAAGGGGGAAGAAAAGGGCAGAAATCATACTGGGTGCTATTGAAAGACATTTAACAAACAATGCAATCATCATTGCCCTATCTCTAGATCAACTGCTCTTGTCTTTATGGGTGATTTTATCTTCCCAGACATCAACTGGGAATATCATACAGCGGACACAACCAGGTCCAGGAAATTTCTGAAGCATGTTGAAGATAATGTCTTGGTGCAGTTACTAAGGGAGCCAACTAGGAAAGGTGCCCTTCTAGATTTGTTGTTTGTAAATAGAGAGGGACTCATGGGCGAAGTGGTGGTTGGTGGCTGTGTTGGTCACAGTGACCACAAATTAGTTGAATTTCAAGTCGTTGGTGACAGCAGAAAAACTGCCAGCAAAACCTTGACCCTGGATATGGGGAGAGCAGACTTTGGGCTGCTGAAGGAGCTGGTTAGTAAGGTCCCCTGGAAATCTGCTTTTGAAGGTATTGGGGTCCAGGAATGATGGTCACTTTTTAAGAGCCATCTCTTAAGAGCACAGGAGCAGGCAATTCCAAAGTGTTGGAAGTCAAGCAAGCGGGGCAAAAGGCTTGCTTGGCTGAGCAGGGATCTTCTTCTAGAACTTAGGCAGAAAAGGAAAGGGCACAAACATTGGAAGCAAGGAAAGGCGACACAAGAGGACTACAAAGATGCTGTTCACCAGTGCAGGGAGAAACTTCATGTGGCCAAAGCTCGATTAGAGTTCAACTTGGCCAGCACTGTGAAGGACAACAAAAAAGGCTTTTTAAAATGTGTTAATAGCAAAAGGAGAATCAGAGGCTGGTCCATTACTTGACAAGGTCGGTCACCTCACAAATAGGGACACAGACAAAGCAGAGATGTTTAATGCCTTCTTCGCCTGGTAGTTACAGGCCTGTCAATCCCCCTTCAGTACCTAGTAAAATTATGGAGAATGTTATTTTGGGAGTTACTGAAAACACTTGAGAGACAACGCAGTCATTGGTCATTGGTTTACAAGAGGGAAGTCCTGCTTAACAAACTTAATTTCCTTTTATAACAAGGTCACCCATCTAGTTGACCAAGGGAAGCCAGTGGATGTGGTGGGTTTGGATTTTAGCAAAGCTTTTGATGCTGTCTCTCACAGTATCCTTCTGGATAACCTGTCCAGCACACAGCTAGACAAGTCCATAATACGTTGGGTGAGCAACTGGCTGACGGGTTGAGCTGAAAGGGTTACAGTAAATGGGGTTACAACAGGCTGGCGGCCAGTCACCAGTGGGGTTCCCCAGGACTCAATTTTAGGGCCAGTGCTCTTTAATGTTTTTATAAATGATCTGGATGCAAGAATGGAATGCACATTAAGTAAGTTTGCTGATGATACTAAACTAGGAGGAGCTGTGGACTCCCTCAAGGGTAGAGAGGCCTTACAGAGAGATCTGGATAGGCTAGAGAGCTGGGCAATCACCAACTGTATGAAATTTAACAAGAGCAAGTGCCGGATTCTCCACTTGGGACAGGGTAATCCTGGTTACGTGTACAAACTGGGGGACGAGAGGCTGGAGAGCAGCCCCACGGAGAGAGATCTGGGGGTTTGGATTGATGGCAGGTTGAATATGAGTCAACAGTGTGCCCAGGCAGCCAAAAGGGCCAACCATGCCCTGGGGTGCATCAAGCGCAGCATAGCCAGCCGGTTGAGGGAGGTGATTGTCCCACTCTACACTGCACTGGTGCGGCGCCATCTCGAGTCCTGTGTGCAGTTTTGGCGCCTCAGTAGAGGACATCAGACTATTAGTGTGTGTCCAGAGGAGGGCAACCAAGATAGTGAAAGGCCTCGAGGGCAAGACTTATGAGGAGCGGCTGAGGTCACTTGGTTTGTTCAGCTTGGAGAAGAGAAGGCTGAGGGGCGATCCCATCACAATCTACACCTTCCTCAAGGGGGGCAGCAGAGGGGGAGGTGCTGATCTCCTCTCTCTGGTGACCAGCGATAGGACATGAGGAAAG
The DNA here is from genome assembly GCA_023333565.1 of Puffinus mauretanicus. Lineage (NCBI taxonomy): Eukaryota > Metazoa > Chordata > Aves > Procellariiformes > Procellariidae > Puffinus > Puffinus mauretanicus. The sequence goes on along the minus strand of JAJKFH010000191.1, from coordinate 15,395 downwards.
GGAATGAAGCTGCGTCAAGGGAAGTTCAGATTGGATATTAGGAAAAAGTTCTTCACTGAGAGAGTGGTCAGTGCTGGAACAGGCTCCCCAGGGAAGTGGTCATGGCACCAAGCCTGTCAGAGTTCAAGGAGCGTCTGGACGATGCTCTTAGTCATATGGTTTAGTTTTAGGTAGTCCTGTGAGGAGCAGGGAGTTGGACTCGATGATCCTTACGGGTCCCTTCCAACTTGAGATACTTGATGATTCTACGATCAGGCACAGTCAACATGAGTTCACAAAGGGAAAGTCCTGCCTAACTAATTTGATACTCTTCTACAATAAGGTCACCTGGCTAGTGGATGAAGGGAAGGCAGTGGATGTAGTTTTTCTGGATTTTAGTAAGGCTTTCGATACTGTCCCTCACAGCATTCTTCTGGACTAGTTGTTCAGCTGTGGGATGAGCAGGTACGCGGTATGCTGGCTGAAGAACTGTCTGAAGGGCAGAGCTCAGAGGGTTGTAATGAATGGGACTACATCTGGCTGGAGCCCTGGTATTCCTCAGGGCTTAATTCTAGGGTCGGTTCTGTTCAATATATTTATCAATAATCAGGATGCAGGAGTTGAATGCACCATTAGCAAGTTCGCTGATGATCCCAAACTGGGAGGTGCTGTTGACATTCTTGAGGGACAAGAGGCCTTGCAGAGGGATGTAGATAGATTGGAGCGTTGGGCAATCATCAATGGGATGAAATTTAACAAGTCCACATGCTGGATTTTGCACCTGGGATGGAGTAATGCCGGGCACAAGTATAAACTGGGAGAGGAGTGGTTGGAGAGCAGCCCTGCAGAAGGGATCTGGGGGTGCTGTATGAGTCAGTATGAGTCAGCAGTGTGCCCTGGGCTCAGTATGAGTCAGCAGTGTGCCCTGGCAGCCAAGAGGGCAAACCACATCCTGGGGTGCACCAAACACAGGATAACCAGCTGGTCAAAAGAGGTGATTATCCCACTGTATTCAGCACTGGTGTGGCCTCACCTTGAGTACTGTGTGCAGTTCTGGGCCCCACATTTTAAGGAGGATGTCAAGGTACTCGAATACATCCAGAGGAGAGCAACAAAGCTAGTAAAAGGGCTGGAAGGCATGTCCTGTGAGGAAGAGCTGAGGACTTTGGGCATCTCTAGTTTGGAGGAGGCTGAGAGGTGACCTCATTGCTCTCTACAGCTTCCTGAGGAGGGGAAGTGGAGAGGGAGATACTGAGCTCTTCTCCCTGGTGTCCAATAATAGGACGCATGGGAATGGTTCAAAGCTGCATCAAGGAGGAACTTGACATTAGGAAGCATTTCTTTACCGAGAGGGTGGTCAAACACTGGAACGGGCTTTCTAGAGAGGTGGTCAATGCCTCCTCCCTGTCAGTATTGAAGAGGCATTTGGACAATCCCCTTAATAACATGCTTTAACTTTTGGTCAGCCCTGAAGGGGTCGGGTGGTTGGACTAGATGATTGTTGTAGGTCCTTTCCAACTGAAATATTCTATTCTCTTCTAGTCTAATCTAGTCTAGTGTATGTTACGCTATGCTATGCTATGCTAAGCTATGCTAACTAAGCTATGCTATAAAGACGACAGGGTAGGTTGATGGCATTGCAGTTTCTACAGCTGTGCAACCTGGGATCAAACACCAGCTCAACCCAATGCAACTGAACCCAACCGAACCCAACACAACCCAACGCAATGCAACGCAACCCAACCCAATACAAAGCAACCCAACCCAAGCCAAGCCAAGCCAACCCAACCCAACCCAACCCAACTGTCATTGTACTTTCTTTCAGAGTTAGTGCTGATATGATTCAGTTCCCCTACCAAAGCCCTCCTGGTACTGTAACTGTGGGATTTTAGGAGAACGTGAGTGCACAGGGAGAGTGCACTTTCTGTGGTGGCCAAATGAGAAGTGAAATGCCAGCCTGCGTGAGGTGAAAGCTGAAGGACTTGTTTTTCTTGGTGAAGGCTTGGGCTGGTAGAAATCACTCTGTACCTGCCGAATACTGTTACCCCAAGGCCTACCTCTGGTTCGGATGCCCCTGCCCATTGTCCATGCCTCCTTGACAGCCCTCCCTGTAGCGAGGGTGCCCTGGCCGACATCAGACAGTGGAGAGAAACCAGACCAGAGCAGAAGTGTCGTTAGCTGGGCAGAGAGAGCGACTGGATGCAGACTGAGGGCATCGGACCTGCGGCAAAACCAGCTTCCCCTCCTGCCCGCTCTGCCCTCGGCATCTGCTGCGCTGCGGGAGCACAGCTGCAGCAGGATTTCCTGCAGAGGGGGCGCCGCTGACATGGCCCTGGGGCTGTGGGGGCTGATGGCCATGCCCCCCCAGCAAGCTGGTGCCACCCAAGGTGGGGGGCGGGGGAGAAAGGGGAAAGGCACCAGGAGAAAGGGGAGAAAGCAACACCCAGAGACAATGTCAGGGAAATAGGAATTTATTTCCTTTCTCTTGAATCAAGAGCTGATGGAGCCCTGCTAGTGCCGCCGGCGGGGTGGCCTCTTGCAGGGCTGGGGAGAGCCCTGGGGGCCGGGGGCCCTCCTCTTTGGGGCGCGCCGGGGCCCCCCAAGCGAGCGGTTCCTGCCCCGGCCGGGAGCAGGAGCGGAGGGGCTGCGGCTGCAGCCCTGGGCAGAGGGACCTGCCCCTGCCGCCTGCCCCGGCTCCTCCTGGGGCTGCCTCTGCTCTGCAGGCATGGGCGCAGATGTGGGGCAGCCGGGACCCCCGCGGAGGGCGGCCTCCGACGTGCCGGCTTCGTCCTCCCCGTCGGAGCCTGCAGGCCTGCTGGAGGAGGCCAGGCTGGAGTCCGGAGTCCTGCCGCGGGAGGCGGCGGGGCTGGAGCTGGCTGCGGGGCTGTCGTCCTCCCCGCTGGCAGCACGGGGGTCCTGCTGGCCCAGGTGCCGGTGGATCTCCCTGCTGCACAGGTGCACAGTGGCAGTGATGAGCCGACGGACGAATGTTCCCGTGTTTTCGGGCAGGCAGTTCTGCAGCTTCTGCACCAACAACTGCTCATCCAGCCCCTGGAGGCACAGGTGGGCCACAATGATTCCCTCCGCTGCAGCTGCCTCCCACCACTGGTCCTCGAAGAGCACCCTGAGCTCCTGTCGCAGCCATGGCAGCAGGGGACTGATGTTATTTGGGTGGCTCTTGAAAAAGTCCACCCAGACCTCAAGAGGAAAGCCACCCACATGAGCCCTGGGCACCGGCCCCGCAGGCCCCGGCTCATCCTGGTGCTCTTCAGCCGGTGGCGCTGCGGGGCCTGGGACGTCGAACATCAAATAATCATCATCTGACCACACTGAGAACAAGATGGCCATCGTCCCCGACTTGCACACAGGGCAGTTTGGCATCTGCCGTGCCCAGCGCAGTGCACAGCCTAAGCAAAATTTGTGGAGGCAAGGTGACATGTAGGCGGCATCCTCTTGATTGTCACGGCAGATGGGGCAGCTCCACTGGCTTTCATCGACCATGGTCTCTGCACACTGTGACGAGCTAGGGAGTGCTGAGGACAAAGACCTTCTCCCCCTTGCTGGTGCTGCAGTGGTGGGTGTTGTGTGCTGCAAAATGGAGAGAGGCCCAGGAAGTTGAGGGAAGGAAGAAATGCCCAGGTCCCTCGAGAAGGACACCCTCCCGGCTCCCTGAGCCCCATCGCCCGCCCCACGGCCCCCCCGGGGGGGACGTTTCCCCGCACAGCTCACCTCCGCTGCCGCAAGCACGCCCTGCGATGCCCGGCTGCCTGAACCAGGCAGGGCCGGGGAAACACAGGGGATGGCTCCGGGACGGGCACCGAGAGCTGCCGACGGCAGCCCCCAAAGCACCACCCAGCACCAGGAGAAGCCTCGCTCGACCCTCCAGACCTCGCAGGCACGCTCGGCAGGAGTCCAGGCACGACCAGGCTGGGCCAGGCTCTGCCGGCGCCCCAAGATAAGCAGCGAGGGACGCGAGGTCACAGTCCATCGCTCGCTCACGTCACAGTCCATGGCTTGGTGACATCAGCCTCCACAACCCGGTGATGTCACAGCAGGCCTTCCGCCCCCGCAGGCGCCTGTCATCAGGAGAAAAAAGAAAACACCCTTTCTTGTTTTCAACTTCTGCGTATCCCTGCCGCTCAAGCTTGCTTACCGCTGGGGCTCGTCGCCCCTGCAAGGGGAAGCATGGTGGGACCAGTCCGCGTGGACTGCCCGCGGCTGGATGACGGCTCCCCCAGCTGTCTGCCTTTCCCTGTGCAATGCCGGGATTTGCAGGGAGGACGGGGGTGGTCAGTGGCTGGCCCTGGGTGAGAATCTCCCACCCTGGTGGGTCGTGCCCCCGCTGGCAGGGAGAAGCCTCAAGGGGCATTTTGCTCCAGCCCCATCCACTCCCGCTGGCACTCGCCCACAGTGCCAGTCCCTCTCCGCTTACCAAGTTTGCTGGTGCTCCTGGCCAGCTGTTGCGTTGGTGGTCCTGAAAAGAAACGGAGCCTGATCCTGTATACGCAGGAAGGAGTCGTAGGTGCTGCTCCTCCAGAGTCGGGCTGCAGCTGCCCCGCTCACGACTGCTGGGAGATTCTTGCCTGGTGAATACAAACTGCCACTTGACACTCTCACTGACGCGGGATGTTTAGACAGAGAAAGCTCAGACAAGCTTTTGCCATAAATGCCATAATGATGATGATAAAACCCTCCGTCCTTGTGATACCTACGGTGCATCCTGGTAGAGCCCAAATTCCCAATAAGCTTAGACTGAAAGTAGTTCTGAAGTCATGGCGAAAACCCCAGGGGACTGGGGCTAGCCTGGTACTTGGATGTGCCTCCTCCTTTTCGGGCCCTCATCCCTCAAGGGGATCTACGCTTCCAAGAAGGAAAACCCTTAGCAGATCTGAAACGAAGGTCAGTGGTAGAAGATAAAGTGGAAACAAGGGAATTCTGGAAGACTCCGAGGCATGACTCGCGCAAAACTCTTTGTACTTTCTAGACCAACAAATAATGCTTACTGTGCTCTGCCGGGGACTCTGAGTAAAGACAGGATCCCATAGTTTTCATGTACCTCTGAGTTCAAGCTCCACTGGTGCTCCCTTGCCCTTCCCCCTGCGAACTGGCGTATATGTTGAAGTTGGCTTGGGTGTTTCACTTTTGCCTGCCCTGTGGCTGGGCTGTAAGACTTCAGTTGGGAGATTATTGTTTTGCACTTTTCTATGTATATCCATAGAGAAGGAAAAGAAATCCAGCCTTAAAGAACCTGCGGTCTAACTGGGATAAAATAAAGGACGGAGCAGGCTGGTGCCACCCACGGTGGGGTGCGGGGGGGAAAGGGGAAAGGCACCAGGAGAAAGGGGAGAAAGCAGCACCAGAGACAGTGTCAGGGAAATAGGAATTTATTTCCTTTCTCTTTCCTGGCCGGGGCAGGAACCGCTCGCTTGGGGGGCCCCGGCGCGCCCCAGAGAGGAGGGCCCCCGGCCCCCAGGACTCTCCCCAGCCCTGCAAGAGGCCGCCCCGCCGGCGGCACTAGCAGGGCTCCATCAGCTCTTCATTCAAGAGAAAGGAAATAAATTCCTTGAAGCTTGCGCTTCATTGTTGCGCTCCAGTCCTTAGGAAATCACTTGCTTCAGTCCTTACCCACCTACTGTCAGAAAATTGCAGATGAAAGACCGAAGCTTTGCCAGCTGTGAAAGTGGCCTGAAGAGAAGGCTGTTAGGGGCAATATCATGAAAATTATTATTGTGTTGGCAGATCTGGTACCAAGGTGGGTAGATGTTTGTCCTGCTGGAGGTGTCTGTGCCCGTGCCGGGGCGGTTCGTGTACGTGTATGCAGAGCTCAGTTTCAGGCGTCTTTGGAAGCAGTGAAGAAGCCAGGTGTGGAAGGGACGGGCTGAATAACCCAGTGAGTTCCCCTGTTTTTAATGTTCTCATGTTCAACAGCTACTGGCAGCACCAGTTCTTCAGTGCTCACATCTGGCATGCTAGTGTATCGGAGGAGTGAGTATCACAGCCATTCTCCCTGCTGCAGATGGTCTGTGGATTTGTGACGGTGTAATTGTGGAGAACTTTCACAAGAGGGTGCAGACTTTCTGCTGCTGATTTCAGCAGCTGGCATGTTCCACGGCAGTAGGAATCACAGCAGCGTGCTCCTTTGTAGACATCTGGTTGTTTCTTTCCCAGAAAACAGGCTTTTGAACACTGCTCTATAACACAGACTCCTGAGGCAATTTTCCTGCCATCCTGGTTCACTGCCCTTCTTTCATCTGCCTATGGTAAACAGCTTCTGGCTGTTATCTCCCAGTAGATTGTCTTGCACCAGAGATCAGGTACCTTGCCTTGGAAGAACAGTTGTTTCCTGTTAATCATTTTTTAAATTCTTGCTAATGTTCTATGCTGCTGACATTAACAGAAACATTATTGCCCAGTAACGAGGTATTGCCACATTTCACTGCACTGTGACATTACTACTGCTGTTGATTCACTTAGTGCCCTAATCATCAGCATCTTTCTCTATAGATAGCAATTTCACGTGGAAAGATTTCATTCTTCTTTGACTTTAAAATATACTCCCACTGTTCCTAGTCCACACTGAAAGACCTAAATTTAGCCCATTTTTCTTTAGTATGCCTCTTTGCAATGAAGTCAGGCTTTGTGAATGGAGAGCTACACTACCACTGCCTTGCAGCTGGCACAGCTACTCACACCCATCATAGAATCAGCAGTGAAGCTCTCCTGCTTTGTCTGCAGCTGTACAAATACCACAGAAGCAGAGAGCAATGGCAAATTACAAACTCGGTTTCTTAGAGCAGCTTGTAGCCCTCACCAAGTGCTCAGCACACGCGTTGCTCAACCGAGGAAGCACCACTGGAGGGAACTGATCCTCTTCGTCTCAGCCATGATGTTCCCACCCCAGAGAGAGATGTTGCCACGCCTCCTCACTGTGGTGCGATCCCACCACAGACTGCGCTCTCCAAAGCCCTGGAAGATAGTGGCCTAAGATAAAATGTGATAAACTGGACCATTGGATTGAAGGCGTTAAAAGGTCACACGGTCAGAAAAGAAGGCTGGGCATGCCAATGCCATTCAACACACTCGCAAGATTTAGTCAGTCTGCCAAGAAATGGGGGAAGCTGGGGCACCTCCTGCAGCTGGGCTCTGCTCCCAGCTGGCTGCCACCAGTCCCCACAGCAATGGTGCCATGTATACCACAGCCTGGAAACCCCTGAGCTGTGCTTCTGCAAGTTTCTGACAAAGAGCGAGCATGCTGTCTGCAAGATATGCCTGAGCTACCTCAAAATTTGCTAATTCAGATACCCGTGGCAACACAGATGCAACAGGAAGAGAGCAGCAGATGTGAACACTCCACGTATAAACCACGCTGCTCACCTGGATTTGATATTTCACAGTTACGCTGTTACAAGAAGATAGCTTAGCCCGCTTTAGACTGTGAGCTATGCCCACATCCTCACTGTAACATAATCCTGCGCTGTATGCACGTACTTTCTGTATTTTGGTGTACTGACACTTACAGAGCTGATTGCAAAGAGCACCGACTAAAAATTCTTGCGGCTGCGTAAGTTTCTCAGAGGACAAATGCTTATTGTCAGGTCTCACACACAGTGGATCTTTGACTGGACACAGTTCAATACTGAGTGAAGGGCACAAAGACGCTTGTGAAAGAGAAATTAGTATTTCCTCATAATATCAGGGGTGCCTCACAAGCGTGAAAAATGGAACAGAGATAAATAAGAAAGGCCAAGAAAAAATCCCAAACTCTTCACTTTCCAAGCAAAAACCTGACAGGTTCTGAAAGTATGAAAGCCATCTGCCCAGGTCCTGGAAAGCTGCATTTTACTCACAGACAAAGAATTGAGCAATTTATTTTAAAATCTGTATTTTAAAATCTGTATTATTTAAAACCTGCAATTTATTTTAAAATCATGTTTCGGCTTCTCCTGGGACCTCACCTAGTGTTAATAAAATCTCTTGCTATTCTGGAGGTAACATCAGAAATGCGTATATGCTCCAAAATACAAGAAGTTTATATTCACTAAACTGAAAGTCCCCACCTTAGGTGAAATCTGCATGCATGAAAGAAAAAAGTTTCTCATTTGCATTAAATTACCCATAAAAAGCCCAACATTATACCTCAGTGTAGGCCTGCTGAATTTTCAGTGTATCAAAATTAATGATATACTTCAGAGCAATTTTGCAGGAGCCAGTGACTTTTCTCCTTCGCAGGTATACTGAAACATTCAGATGCACTGGAGAATTACATTATTAAACGCGCTGCAGAGTATATTAGAAATTAACTCCGGCCTAAAGTTTGTTTGTTTTGCATAGCAATTCCCTTTCTGACTCTTGCTAATGATCGTTGCTATTACTTCAGTGTAAATCACTCAATCACCTCACTGGGGGGAGAGGGTGTGGCAGGTGCACCCGCTCTGACGAAAGGCTGGGGGCCTAAGGACCGCAGCGTCCTCACTTTTTGCACCCGTACTTTCAAAGGTGCGTACACACCTTGGTCGTGCGTGCACCTCGGGCAAAAACCGGCGAGGTTGAGGGCCTCGGCCAATCAGAGTTGACCACAGGTCAGATTCGACTGGGTATAAATGGAGCCCCGCTGGAGGGTGACTCGAGGCAGTCCTCCTCGGAGCAGCGGGTCTGCAGTCGGGGACTCTCCCCTTGGGTCGGGATGCCGCCCAAGGAAACTCCTCGAGGTTGAAAGCCCTCATCTTACAGGTGAGTGATTATGCGCATTTTGGATCCTCATTTCTAAAGACAGCCGTGTAGTATTAATTCCTTGTACATTACCCTGACCCTGCGTTACTAATGTTGTCGGAGTGTTCAACGATTTTAATAAGCCTCATTTCTAGTTATTTTTCTGCTAAACAATGTTGGTTTAAATAAAGTTTATTTTTCTATCATCTGCCTAATTTGACTTTATGAGCCTCCACGACAGAGGGAAAAGAGAAAGAGGGAAGAAGAAATCTCACCAGGCTGAGCAGTGCCTTTGGTCAACACAGAACAGGGACTTTCACAGAAGTCGTCTGCCTCCTCGGGTCGTTGCTCTGAGACGGTACCGCTACTCTCGAGAGGCTGCAAAAGGCCACAGTCCCACTGCTTGCTCTGGCTGTGCCAGCACGCCAGAAACCCAGCCGTCACGTTGCTACTGAGAGACGGTCAGAACATGCACAAAGCGCAAAGCGCTGGTGTGAGAAGGTCCCCCATCCAACAGCAACAGCTTTTCCCTGTCCCCACCTCCTTGTCAGCGGCAGAAGTGGCAAACTCACCATCCCACAGCCTTCCCTCCCCCGAGTGTCATCTCTCTCACTCCCATGCTTGCAGACATTTTCCACATTTGTTTCACGAGTGTGCCAAGTGTACCTCATTCACACCCATGCAGTACAGAGATGCCCAGTCCATATTTAACGACTAAAGAAGAGAAACACAGAAATTAAATTACTTGTTAAAAAAAACCAAAACCAAAACCATGAAACTCACATCAACGCAGATGTAGAGGACTTCAAAGGCATCGTTGTAACACTACGCTCTTGACCGCTGACCCACAGCTGCATTTCTTCCTGTGGTGACATACTGCTGGGTGCTTACTTTTTAGCTTACGTTTTAGCTTGTTTGGCTACATTAAGTAGCATCAGACTTTGCCTTCACCCAGGCCTCCTGCTGAAGCACACACTGCGATGAAGAACACCCATGGCCAGCCACGCGCCGCTTGCAGCGAGAAGGACGTAGGGGCCGCAATGCGCATCTTCACAGGAACAGCACGCCATGTTACCCTTGGACGTGCGGCAGTCTTGCAATCACTGCATCAAGGTGCTGGGACGTGGCGGGCCCTGGCTGAGGATCTGTTGCCCCTTGGGGCTGTGCACCAAATGAAAGCAGACTGAACCACTGCCACCCAGCGCTGTGGGGACAGGCGGGGCCTGCAGGCACCCTCGGCACAGCCGTGACAAAACGAAGCTGTTGCTTCCACCAAAGCTGCGCTTTACCTTGGACCCTCTGCAGAGCGGGCGTGTTAACTCATTAGCCGCACCCCAAGCCCACGCTGCACGCACAAAGCTCCCGCCGCCCTCGGCAGAGGCAGCCGGCAACCCGGGCCCGGGACAGAGGGGCCGGAGGGGCCCGAGGGGCCACGGGACGGGCCCCCGTTCCGACGCGCTCGGCAGCGTCGGCCGTCCTGATTGGCCCGGGCGCCAGGGACCCTCTCGAGGAGGAGGGGGGACGTGACCAGCGCGCCCGCGGCTAATGGCCGGCTGCCCACAAGATGGCGCCCGGTGGCTGAGGGGCAGGGGCCCGTGGTCACCCAGAGCTCTTTTTTTTGTCTTGTTTCCATCATGTTCGTTCTATTTCTCCTGTCTGGTCTTATTAGTTTCAAGCTTGTTGTTTGAAATAACGATTACCTCACTGTACATGTCTCAACCAATGAGACTAATACATCTCACTAAGAAGACGGAGCTTTCCTTTTGGCCCAAAAAATTATGTCCCTGAACTTTTCTATCATTTTTGCACTTTGACAATACTCCAAGCACAAACTTTTCTTCCAGTATGAGGAATGGAAAACTGCCCAAAGATGACTCCTCTTGTGTCATGTTAGTGATATCTGTCGCTAGCTGAGTTTATCTTCCAGGTCCCCACGTATAAAAGACTGCGTTCCATGGCTTTGTACAGATGAGTTCACATGAACTTGTGATTACCAGTTTCCTCAGCAGTGAGACACGAGGAAATCCTAACAGCATGGGAGAAGAGGAAGAAATTATTGCAGACCAAAACTCCTTTAACAGGTATTGTCAGATCAGTCACGCTACGTGCAGTTGAACTGTCACCTAAGACACAGTGCTACCGGGACAAAAAACACCCCAAACCAAAACCCAGCAACCTAACTGCCAGTGACTCTAATTTGCCATACATTCATGACACATACATTCTGCCTCACGTACATGCCAGCTGCTGAAATCAGCAGCAGAAAGTCTGCACCCTCTTGTGAAAGTTCTCCGTAATTACACTGTCACAAATCCACAGACCATCTGCAGCAGGGAGAATGGCTGTGATACTCACTCCTCCGATACGCTAGCATGTCAGATGCGAGCACTGAAGAACTGGTGCTGTCAGTAGCTGTTGAACGCAAGAAGCATCAGAAACAGGGGAACTCACTGGATTATTCAGCCCGTTCCTTGGCAGGTCACTCCCTTCCACACCTGGCTTCTTCACTGCTTCCGAAGACGCCTGAAACTGAGCTCTGCATGCACATACACGAACCCCCCCGGCACAGGCACAGGCACAGGCACAGGCACAGGCACCTCCAGCAGGAGAAACATCTACCCACCTTGGAGAGGTTCCTGCTTTGTCACACTCTGTCGAGTGCCGAGACAAGTGCTGGAGGTGGCACAAGGTTACAGCTCATCCCAACTCCTTTTATTGACAATAACAGAACTCAAGCTCAGTAGATTTTTTTTTAAATACAGCCTGAATTTATTTCTTCATTATTTTATCCATTTACTCTTTTTTATGCTACTTTCAACTTCTGTACATAGTCCTTTCCTTCCTTTGAAGTTTCTACTCCTGCTTTCTTTGCACCTTTCCCTCCCTGATTGTCAGCTGAGCTATCTTCAGATCTTTTAGGGTCCTTTTTTTCACCCACTTGGTACCAGATCTGCCAACAAAATAATAATTTTCATTCTTTTGCCCCTAACGGCCTTCTCTTCAGGCCACTTTCACAGCTGGCAAAGCTTCGGTCTTTCATCTGCGATTTTCTGACAGTAGGTGGGTGAGGACTGAAGCAAGTGATTTCCTAAGGACTGGAGCGCAACAATGAAGCGCAAGCCAGCCCTCTTCTGTCTCAGGCAAAGCTGCTTGAAAGGACTGATGAATTCCCATCACGGAAATGGAGAGATGTCGACAAAAGATCAGACTGAATGGATGGAAAGGGGATAGGAAGCTCATCTTGCAAAATGAGGCACAAGAATCTTTTTCCCCAAAAGAATTTTGGCGTCGCTTTAGCACTGCTTCACGCTGGCGAGCTGTCCCCAGGAGAAGAGCTTCGCCAGCTCCCCCACCTGCAAACCCCTCCTGCCAGCGGTGGGAGTGCTGAGTGCTCCAGCCGTAGGTGTGCAGCCCACTGCGCGCAGCTGGGAGAGGAGGCCCCTGCCAGGCCCCTCAGGCACAGTGGGCGTGGGGGGACCCCTCCTGGCTGTCCCCACACCGACACCCCACTCTGGGGTCCAGGGCTCCGAGGATGCTCCTTCTGGCCAGGCAGAGCTCAGGATGGCCCTGACGGCACTGGGACCGGACAGGGACACCAGGGGCTGCCAACAGAGACCGCGGGTGATGGCCAGTTGGGTCCCCCCCGGACCTGCAGCAAAACCAGCTTCCCCGCCTGCCCGCTCTGCCCTCGGCATCTGCTGCGCTGCGGGAGCACAGCTGCAGCAGGATTTCCTGCGGGAGGAGGCGCCGCCAACATGGCCCTGGGGCTGTGGGGGCTGATGGCCGCGCCCCCCAGCAGGCTGGTGCCACCCAAGGTGGGGCGCGGGGGGAAAGGGAAAAGGCACCAGGAGAAAGGGGAGAAAGCAGCACCAGAGACAGTGTCAGGGAAATAGGAATTTATTTCCTTTCTCTTGAATCAAGAGCTGATGGAGCCCTGCTAGTGCCGCCGGCGGGGCGGCCTCTTGCAGGGCTGGGGAGAGTCCTGGGGGCTGGGGGCCCTCCTCTTTGGGGCGCGCCGGGGCCCCCCAAGCGAGCGGTTCCTGCGCCGGCTGGGAGCGGAGGGGCTGCGGCTGCAGCCCTGGGCAGAGGGACCTGCCGCTGCCGCCTGCCCCGGCTCCTCCTGGGGCTGCTCCTGCTCTGCAGGTATGGGCGCAGATGCGGGGCAGCCGGGACCCCCGTGGAGGGCAGCCTCCGACGTGCCGGCTTCGTCCTCCCCGTTGGAGCCTGCAGGCCTGCTGGAGGAGGCCTGGCTGGAGTCCGGAGTCCTGCCGCGGGAGGCGGCGGGGCTGGGGCTGGCTGCAGGGCTGGCGCCCTCCTGCCCGGCAGCGTAGGAGCACAGCAGCCTCCAGGCCTCTTCACTGCACTCCTCTTCGATGACATTGATGAGGCCATGGACCAGTGGTGCTGTATATTCCTGGAGGCCAGTCTGCATCCGCTGGGCCACGGCCTCCCTGTCCAGCCCATAGCAGCACAGGGCGTGCAGGATCAGCTTTTCTGCTGCCATTGCAAGGCACCACTGTTCCCCAAATATTGCGTCCAGCTGGCGGTGCAGCCAGGGCAGCACGGGGTAGAGGAGGTGCTGGTTTCGCTGAAAGAGGGCCGCCCAGACCTCAGGCAGGAGGCCACCCACGGTAGCCCTGGCCTCTGTGCCCGCAGCCCCCTGCTGTTGCAGGAAGGGCATCCCCTGCGGAGAGGAAGGAGGGGACGCCGCGGGGCGATGGGGGCTGCTGTTGGCCAGGCGTCCGGGAGCTCCGCCTGCCTGGCTGCTGGCGGCTGCTGGCTGTGCGGGGGGCGTGATGACATGCTCTAGGTAGTCGTCTCCTCCCCGCACGGAGAACTTGACTTTCTGCATCTGTGTTCTGCAGAGTGGGCAGTTTGATGTCCTTTTCGCCCACCGCAGGATGCAGCCCAGGCAGAACTGGTGTTGGCACGGCTGCACGAAGGCGATGCCCTTCTGAGCTTCGCGGCAGATGGGGCAGCTCCACTCTGTCTCCGTGGCCATGTTTGCGCTCCGCAGCAGGTTGGGGAGAGCCGAGGATGAGGAGCTGCTCCCGCTCGCTAGCGCTGTGCAAGGGCGTCACACGCTGCAAAAGGGGGAGAGGCCGTGATCACTCCCTGTGCCCCAGAGGGGAAGAAAAAATGCCCAGGTCCCTCGAGAAGGACACCCTCCCGGCTCCCTGAGCCCCATCGCCCGCCCCACGCCCCCCCCGGGGGGGACTTTTCCCCGCACAGCTCACCTCCGCTGCCGCAAGCGCGCCCTGTGGTGCCCGGCTGCCTGAACCAGGCAGGGCCGGGGAAACACAGGGGATGGCTCCGGGACGGGCACCGAGAGCTGCCGACGGCAGCCCCCAAAGCACCACCCAGCACCAGGAGAAGCCTCGCTCGACCCTCCAGACCTCGCAGGCACGCTCGGCAGGAGTCCAGGCACGAGCCAGGCTGGGCCAGGCTCTGCCGGCGCCCCAAGATAAGCAGCGAGGGACGCGAGGTCACAGTCCATCGCTCGCTCACGTCACAGTCCACTGGTCGGTGATGTCAGCCTCCATGACACGGTGACGTCACAGCAGGCCTTCCGCCCCTGCAGGCGCCTGTCATCAGGAGGAAAAAGAAAATACCCTTTCTTGTTTTCAACTTCTGCGTTTCCCTGCCGCTCTAGCTTGCTCACCGGTGGTCTCGTCCCCACTCCGGACGTCTCGCAGAGGTCTCCTGCAAGGGGGAGCATGGTGGGACCAGTCCGTGTGGACTGCCCGCGGCTGGATGACGGCTCCCCCAGCTGTCTGCCTTTCCTTGTGCAATGCCGGGATTTGCAGGGAGGACGGGGGTGGTCAGTGGCTGGCCCTGGGTGAGAATCTCCCACCCTGGTGGGTCGTGCCCCCGCTGGCAGGGAGAAGCCTCAAGGGGCATTTTGCTCCAGCCCCATCCACTCCTGCTGGCACTCGCCCACAGTGCCAGTCCCTCTCCGCTTACCAAGTTTGCTGGTGCTCCTGGCCAGCTGTTGCGTTGGGGGTCCTCAAAAGCAATGGAGCCTGATCCTGTATACGCAGGAAGGAGTCGTAGGTGCTGTTCCTCCAGAGTCGGGCCGCAGCTGCCCGGCTCATGACTGCTGGGAGATTCTTGCTTGGTGAATACAAACTGCCACTTGACACTCTCACTGACGCGGGATGTTTAGACAGAGAAAGCTCAGACAAGGTTTTGCCATTTGAGAATTGTTGCAATTGTTCTTTTCATTTCCCTTCTGGTATTTGTCAAGGTGCATTGAACCCTAGCTGTATTCACTTTTCAGATCACTCCGTATGAACTGGGCCCTCTTCTGCTCCTGTGTGCTTTCTCCCAACTTCTACTTTAAATATTCGTCTAGGAGTCTTTGACTTTTCAGTGCCAGAAGCCTCCCTTCCTCATGGTCAAAGTGCGGCCTTCTCTTCTTGTTCAGGCTCCTCTTGTCCCAGAAGACTTCCTAAAGCTTCATGTGTCTAAGTCCTTCCTCCCTACGTGTCATTTGGGCATGTAGGCTCTGGATTTCTTTGTGTCCCCAGCTTCACAGGTGGAATTGAGAGTGTTTCATGGAATGCAAGGTCTTGATCCTCAGCCACCTGCCCGACAGACAAAACTTGGCCTCTTCCATTTACCTGCATCAATGACCTGAAGATGGAACAAAAGAACTAGCTCTGACCCTGGAGCCTCACATCTAGATGTTGCATGATGCCTGCTGT
>JAJKFH010003862.1:0-12325 GCA_023333565.1 Puffinus mauretanicus | reverse complement strand
GGACCCCCGCCAACTCCCCAGGATCACCCCAAATACCCCGGAGCCCCCCCAGCACTGCAAACAGCCCCCCGAGACCCCCACAATCCCCCCCCCAAGATCCCAAATACCCCTCCTGGAACTCCCCCCCCCGCCCCAAGATTCCCTGGGGGCCACAAAGGTACACCCGAAGCATCCCACGATCTCCCTCATCCCCCCCAAGGACCCCCCTAAAAATCACCAAGGGTCTCCCCCAGCCCCCTAAGACCCCCCCCGGCCCCCCCAGGTCAGGCTCACCGGGGGGCAGAGGAGGGCGAGGAGGGCGGCCAGCAGCAGCGCAGCCATGGCACCGGGGGGGCCGGATCCAGGCCGGGGGGTCCCGCCTGGTCCAGGGGCTCAGTGGGGTCTGAGCCCGCCGCCCCCCCCAGCACCACTTTCTAAGGGCCCTGCCACGCCCCCTGCCCGCAGGCCACGCCCCCGCCCCGCCCCATGCCCCGCCCCCAAAGGGATGCAGGCCCCCCCCCCCCCCCCCCATCCCAAAAGGGGGATGCAGCCCCATAGCACCCCCCTGAAGGGCTCAGCTCCAGCCCCACAAGCTGCCCCGTGAGCCCGGATCCGGCCCCACAGCCCCCCCACAAAGGGTCTGGATGCGACCCCACAGATCCCCCAAAAAGGGTCTGGATCCAACCCCACAGCCCCCCCACAGCCGCCCCAAAAAGGGTCTGGATCCGACCCCACAGCCCCCTACACAGCCCCCCCAAAAACGGCCTGGATCCAGCCCCATAAACCCCCCCCAAAAGGCCCTGGATCTGGCCCCATAGTCCCCCCCACAACCCCCCCAAAAAGGGCCCTGATCCGGCCCCACAGCCCCCCCAAAAAGGGTCTGGGTCTGACCCCATAGCCCCCCCAAAAAGGGCCCGGATCAGGCCCCATAGCCCCCCCCCCCAGCGCCCCCAAAAAGGGCCCGGATCTGGTCCTATAACCCCCCCCCAAAAGGGCCTGGATCTGGCCCCATAGTCCCCCCCATAGCCCCAAAAGGGCCTCTGATCTATCTCTATAGGCCCCCCCAGTTGTGCCCTCCCCCTCCCTCCCCAAAGGGCCTGATCCAGCCCCATAGCCTCCCAAAGTGGGGCTCCAGATCTGGGCTTCTCCCACAGCCCCCCACAGCCCCTCCCCCCTGCCCCATAAACTCTAAAAGGTCTCGGGCGCGCAGGCATTCCTCTGCCACTCCGCCCCTTAAGCAGCACAGCGCACTCCGCAGCTCCACGTCACCTCTTTTATTCACTCCCCACCGGGCTTCAGTTTCCCTTAAAACCCCAACCTCTAAAATCAGCCACACCTGGCGTCCCCCACTTTACTCACGGGTTTCGGCGCCCCAACGGTGATCGTTCTCATCCGTGACGCTGGCTACCTCTCTCAAGCCTTGATGGAACCAGCCATTTGGTACGCTGCTGCCCCCGGGCCGCTTTGCTGATGTCACACACGTCAGGACGCCGGGCCCCGATTCTCGACATCACGCTGATGCCACTGCTGCTTAGAGCGCGGCCAAAGGCGGCCGGCCAGGGCGCCCAGGAAGAGCCCTGTCGGCTTCTTCCCCTGCGCCAGCTCGGCCAGGCGCTGCTGCTCCTCCTGCGCCCCCGATTCGGGGCGAAAAACACCCGTTACGGGCAAGGAGGCGCTGGCAGCCCCCCCCGGCGCCGTGTGTCCCCCCCTCGGCGCGTCCCCACCTCCTCCAGCTGCGACCGGCGGCGTTTAAAAGCCGCCAACGGATCCTCCTCCAGCGCGTAATTCTCCAGCACCGTCCGGACGTCCTCCACCCCGCTGAGGGCGATGGCTGCGGGGACAAGGAGGGGGTCAGGGGGACCCTGGGGGGGTCGCGGGGGGGGGACACACGCGTTTACCTACTTTTGAGGAAAGCGGTGAGGTCGTAGAGCGCGCGGTCGTCGGAGCTGCCGTCCCAGCGCGGCAGCGCCAGCCCGTTGAAGGGCTGCAGGCAGAAGGCCTCCCTCCGGCAATCCACCACCACCACCTTCGCCGGGTCTCTGTTGAGGCAGGAGATGTCCTGGGGACAGGAGGGGACAAAGACGGGCTGGCGGAGGGCGGGGGGGGTCACCGAAGTGCCTGTCCCCCGCCCCGACCCCCCCCGGCCCCCCCACCTTGACGTGGTGCCCGTCCATGTAACGGGTGGCGTCGCGGAAGAGGCGGTAGGAGACGAAGCCGTGGGGGTCCACGCTGTCGATGAGGGGAAAGGCGGTCTGGGGAGGGGGGAAATGGGGGGGTGAGAGGGTGGGGGGCACCCCTGGGTGGCCCCGCCACCTCCCGGGGTGGCCGCGTCCCCCCCACTTCGCGCTCACCATGCCGGTTTCGGAGGTGAAGACGACGATTTCGTAGAGGGGCGCGAGCTGCTGGAGGAGGCTCTCGATGCCCGGGCGCTTCTTGAAGCGCCAACCGGTGACGAGCTGGTTTTGGGGGGCACGGGGAGGTGTCACGGGGGGGTGACAGCGGGAGGGGGGCACGGGAAGGCCGGGGGGACACTCACCGACCACTCGGGGTGCAGCAGGACGTCGGTGAGCTCGATGACGAGGGTGTAGGGGGGCTGGTAGTAGGGTTCGCGCAGGGGGTCCGGCAGCAGCTTGGGGCTGGTGGGCTCGATGATCATCTGGGGGGGGTCGGGGGGGGATGGAGCCCCCCGAAAGTGGGGACGAGCCACCGGCGTGGGGATGAGGGTCCCCCCACCGGCTGGAGCGTGGGGGCAAAGCGCCCTGGCAAACAGGGACAAGCCCCCCCCGAAGCGGGGACGGGAGCCCCTGCGTCGTGACAAAGACCCCAAGGTGGGGACAAGGATCCCCCCCGTGGGGACAAGGACCCCGGATCGGTGACAGGGGACCCCAAAACAGGGATGTGACTCCCCAGCACTGGGACATGGTACCCCAAGAGGGTACGTATATCCAAAACGTCCCCAAAACATCCCCAAAACGAGGACGAAGCTCCCCAGGGGAATGAAAAAGTTCTCGGGACAGGGACGGCCACCCCCGATGGGACAAAGCCCCCCCAGAATGGGGGGAACCCCCCCAAAATGGGTCCCCACACACCTGCCTGTAATCCTTGAAGTACTTGTAGGTCCTGCGCAGCTGCTGGATGCCCACGGGGTCTGCGGAGCCAAGGCCAGCGCGGGTGAGGGTCACCCAGGGTCCCTGCTGTCCCCAAGGGGGGTGACAGTTTCCCCCCCGCCGGGATAAAGACCAAAACGCCCCAAAAAAGCCCCTTTTGGGTAACAACGGGGCGTTAAAAACATCATAAAAGCCTCCAGCCATGACACCGAAGTGTCAAATGGCCCCGAGGACGCGACGTGTCCCCTGCCCTGCGGTGGCTGTCACCCCCCCGGGGCCCTCTGGGGACGTCACTCACCGCCATCGAACTCATCGGGGATCTGCGGGGAGAGGAGGGAGGCGGGGGGTTAAGACGGGGACAGCGAGAGGGACAGGGTGACGCCCTGCAGGTGACGCGCCGCAGGGGTCGCGGTGGCAGCGTCACCCAGGGGGAAGTGACAGGCGAGGCGACAGGAACAATTCGCAGGTAGGTGACGCCGTTTCCGTGCGGCTTCCTTCCGCCGACTGATGTCCCCGTCACCCCGCTGGTGTCATTGTCACCTGCTCGGCGCTGCCCCCCCGTCACCCCGTTTGATGTCCCCGCGTCCCCCCCGCCGGACGCCGGAGACGGGCAGGGCAATTTACACCTCTCCCTCCCCGGGGAGCCGCGCCACACATCAAAACCCCCCTCAACCCCTCCCAAATTCTCCAAAAAAGGGGGTTCGGGTGAGAAAAACGCCTCCCCGGGGAGTGACAAGGGCTGTCAGTCCTTTTGGGGACACGCCACTGCCTTCGGGGACACGCCGCTCCCCTCGGGGACACGGGGCCTCGACGCGAAGACCCCAAAATAAGGGAAAACGCCAGCGAAAGGGGACAAACGGGGGCACGTGGGGAAGGGAGGGAGAGGGGGAAGGCGCTAAGCCCCCACGATGTCCCCAAATGTCCCCAGAGAGCAGAGAGGGGACATCAGCGCAGCCCCCTTGCCCAAAAAAAGCGGGGGGACCGCCGCGGAGCGCCCCTCACCTTGGCACCGTGCTCGTCCACCGCGTTGCTGCCTGCGGGAGGGGAGAGCGGAGGTGAGGAGGGGCCGCGGTGGCACCGGTGGCCTTGGGGACGCGTTGGGGACACGCCGGGGACTCACCGAAGATGTAGACGAGGGCCACGCCGGTGCCGGCGCCCAGCAGCCCCGCCAGGCGCAGGGCCACCCGCCGGGCCGCCGCCATCCGCTCCCGCCGCCGCCGCTCTTCCTCCTCCTCTTCCTCCGGGCTGGGGGTGCGTCCCAGGGGTCCTTCCGCTGCCTGCGGGGTGGGGGGACACGTGGGGGACGCGGTGAGCCCTGGGGATGGGTGGGGAGTCCCCGGGATGGCCAGGGACTCTTGGGGACAGCTGGGGAGCTCTGAGGATGTCCGAGGATGGCTGGGGACATCCAGAGAGCCCCAGGGAGCCCTTGGGGACACCCCTGGAGCCCTAGGGATGGCTGAGGAATGGCCAGGGACAGCCAGGGAGCCCTTGGGGACACCCCTGGAGCCCTAGGGATGGCTGAGGAATGGCCAGGGACAGCCAGAGGCCTTTCGGGGACACCCCTGGAGGCCTAGAGATGGCCGGAGACACCCAGGGAGCCCCAGGGACACCCAGGGAGCCCCAGGGACCCTTTGGGGACACCCCTGGAGCCCTAGGGATGGCTGAGGGATGGCTGAGGAATGGCTGGGGACACCCAGGGACCCCTTGGGGACAACCCTGGAGGCCTAGGGATGGCCGGAGACACCCAGGGAGCCCCAGGGACACCCAGGGAGCCCCAGGGACCCTTTGAGGACACCCCTGGAGCCCTAGCGATGGCCGAGGATGGCCGCGGACACCCAGGGACCCCTTGGGGACACCCCTGGATCCCTAGAGACGGCCGGAGACACCCAGGGAGCCCCAGGGAGCCTTTGGGGACACCCCCGGAGCCCTAGGGATGGCCAGGGACACCCAGGGAGCCCCAGGGACCCTTTGGGGACACCCCTGGAGCCCTAGGGATGGCTGAGGACGGCCAGGGACAGCCAGGCAGCCCTGGGAAGACCCAGGGACAGCCACAGACCCCCGGGGAGGGCCGGGACCCCCGGGGACACCCCTGGAGCCCCGGGCCGGGAAGGGCCAGAGAGGCCCATGGACATGTGGGGACACCCGGGGAGCGCCCGCCGCCCTCACCACCCCCTCAGGCCCAGGCCCAGGGCCGGCCCCTCCCGCTGGGCTCAGCCCACCTGGTGCCGCCGCAACCGCTCCCGCAGCACCGCCTCGGTGCCGGCGGTGCCGCTGGCGGCCCGGCCCAGCGCGGCGCGGGCCCGGCGGGCCCCGAGGGCGGCGCGGGCCCCGCAGGCCGCCACCGCCCGCCCCGCCGCCGCCGCCATCTTCCCGCACCGCGCGCCCCACGGCGCAGGCGCGGCCGCCGCGACCAATCCCCTTCCCGCGCCGCCAGCCAATGAGAGACTGCGGGGAAGAGAGTAGGTGGAGCAACCAAGACGCGAAGGGCGGGGCGTGAGGGCCGGCGACCAATGGCGGCGCGGCTGCTGGCCAATGGCGGCGGAGGGGAGGCGGGGCCGGCGGCGGGAGAGCCAATGAGACGAGGCGGTGGCAAACGGTGCCGAACACGTGCGCCCCGGCTCTATGGGGCTGGGGGGGGCATTCACGCCCCGGCCCCACGGGGGGGCCCGGTGCAACCTCCGCCCCCGGCCCCGCTTCACCCCCCTCCCAGCCCCGGGGGGGCCGCTTTAACCCCGCCTTTCCCCAGCTCCGTCCCGACCCAACACCCCCCCCTCTATGGGGCGGGGGGGGGGGGTCTCGGTCCCACCCCCCCCCAGCCCCACGGGCCCCCCACCCGGAGGGCAGCACGGAAGAGGGGGCGCCGCACCCACCGGCGTTTATTCGACACCTAAACCTCGCTACAACCAGCAGAAGGGGGGGGGGAAGGGGAGGGGTGGAAAGAAAATGGGGGACACACAAAGAAAATGGGGGGCGGGGGGTGCCCCCCCTCAGGCCTCCAGAAGTTTGCCGAGGAAGCGGAGGTTGAGGATCTTGAGCTGCTCCTCCAGATCCATACGGACGATCCCGTCCTCCCCGTCGATGCTGAGCAGGATCCCGGTGGCTTCGCGATCCTCCCCCAGGATCACCTTTACCTGTGGCGGGAGGGGGGGTTAGTGCTGTGAGGAGGGGGGGAAATGGGGGAGAGGGGTCCTTGGGGTGGTGGAGGGGGTCCCAGAGGGGGTGGGGGGGGTCGCAGAGGGGCTGGTGTAGCACCTGAGGGGATCTAGGAGGTCCACCAGGGACCATGGGGTGGTGGGGGGATGCGGTGGGAGGGGGAGGTGGGGGTGGGGTGGGAGGGGGGTTTGGGGGGCCCCGGGGTGGGAGGGGGACCTGGGGGGGCCCTACCTTGTTGCTCTTGGTGGGGGTGACGGGCTCCAGGTGCTCGCTGGAGATGCTCACCACCTTCTCGCTGTCCTTCAGGTAGACGGAGCACATCCCACCCTACCGGGACAAAACAGGGGGGGGTCAGCGTCACCCTGTGTGCCCCCCCACACCCCAAAACCACCCCCCCGGGGTCTCACCGTGACGCTGCGGATGACGCCGGTCTGTCCCACCGCCTGACTGTCCAGGTAGGTGTCACGGACCTTCACCTGGATGTCGGTGGTCACCCAGTCGCTGGAGCTCTGCTCGATCCCCGAGCCGGGGGTGTGGGGGTTGTACCCCCCCGGGGAGGGGGCCCCGGGGGTCATGGGGCTGTAGCCCACCGGGCTGGGGCTGGGGCTGGCCTGGGGGGAGAGAGAGGAGGCAGCGTTGGGGGGGGTAGGGGGGCTACGAGAGTGGGTGCGGATTGTAAGGGGGCCATGAGGGGGTTGTAGGGGAACTATGAGGAGGTTTTGGGGATTATAGGGGGTTTAGGGGGGCTATGAGGGGGTGTAGGGCAATTATATGGGGGGTTAGGGGACTGTAGGGGGGCTACGAGGGGATTTAGGGGGTTATATGGGAGCTACGAGGGGATTTGGGGGGGCTATGAGGGGTGTAGGGTGGTTATAGGGGGGGTTGGGGACTGTAGGGGGGCTACGAGGGGGTTTAGGGGGTTATGGGGGGGGGTTGAGAACTGTTGGGGGGCTACGACGGAGTTCAGGGGGGCTATGAGGGGGTTTAGGGGGGTGTGGAGAATTACAATGGGGACTAGGAGGGGGTTTAGGGCTTATAATTATTATGGGGACTATGGGGGGTTTGGGGGTTGTAGGGGGGCTACAAGGGGATTTAGGGGGGTTGTAGGGGGGCTACGAGGAGGCTTAGAGGGGTTATACGGGGGCTACGAGGGGGTTTAGGGGGGGTGTGTGGGGCTATCGGGGCGTTTAGGGGGGCTGGGGGTACCTGGTAGGCCATGGGCGACGGCGTGGGGTGGTAGCTGGCCGGTGAGTGGGTGTTCTGGTAGCCCACGGGGCTGGGGGCCACTTGGTGGTAGCTCTGGGGGCTGGGGCTGGGCTGGTAGGAGCCCTGCGGCGAGGGGACGGCGTAGGGCGAGAACTGGTCCGTGTTGTACCTGGGGGTCGAGGAGAGGGTTGGGGGCCCTCCAGGGCCAACGCTGCACCCTGGGGGCACAGTGTCCCCCCAGGGCCAAGGTTCGGGGTCCCCCAGGAGCAGTTTCACCCCCCGGGTGTAGTTCAGGGTCCCCTGGGGCTGCAGTTTCACCCTGGGACCCCGATTCAGGGGCCACCGGGCCATGGCTCCCCCCAGGTCTGTGTTTTGGGGTCCCCCAGGAGCACAATCCCCCCCGCCAGGACTGTAGTTTGGGGTCCCCCAGGAGCAGTTTCCCACCCAGGGCTGTGGTTTGGGGACCCCAGGAGCACAATTTCCCCTTGGGGCCATGGTTTGGGGTCCCCCAGGAGCAGTTTCCCCCAAGGCCGTGGTTTGGGGTCCCCCAGAAGCACAGTTACTCCCTCAGGGCTGTGATTTGGGGTCCCCCAGAAGCACAATTTCCCCTCAGGGCCGTGGTTTGGGGGCCCCCGGAGCAGTCTCCCACCTAGAGCTGCGGTTTGGGGGCCCCCAGGAGCACAGTTACCCCCCAGAGCCGTGGTTCGGGGTCCCCCAAAAGCAGTTTCCCCCCAGAGCCGCGGTTCGGGGTCCCCCGGGCCCCGCCGCGCGGCAGGGGAGCACTCACATGGCCGGCGTGCCGGGGGTCTGGGGGTTGTAGGGCTGGTTGACCTGGGGGGACGAGGGGTCAGGGTAGCCGGGGGTCTGCGGGTTGGGGGTGCCCCCGTAGCCCTGCGGTGAGGGCGTGGGCTCGTCATCGAAGCCGTACTCGAAGTCCTCGTCGGCCCTACGGGGAGAGATGAGCGTCATCATCACAGCGGGGCCATCCCGGTGGCCGGGGACCCCAAAACGGGGCCGTCCTGGTGGGGGGGAGCCCCCCTGTACCCACCTGGAGGGCGTGTTGGGGTTGTTGGGGTCCCAGGCGCCGCTCTGGGCGGGCGTGCGGCTGCCGTCGTGCAGCGGCGTCTGCGAGCCGTAGTGCGGCGTGCGGCTGCCTGCGGGGGTCCCGCGGCGGCTCTGTCAGTCGTCCCCACCCCCAAGACCCCCTTCTCCGTCTCCCCGGCCCCACTTCAGCCCCGTCACCTCCAGCAGATCACCCCGGGGCCCCCTCCGCGGACCCTAAGGTCCCATCCCGTCCTGGTCCGCCCCCCTCCAAGCCAGCCCCGTGTCCCCGCTGTGTCCCCAGAGTCCCCCCAATCCCTGTCCCCTCCATCCCCGTGTCCCCTTGGTCCCCTCCATGGACCCACTTCATCCTGGTGCATCCCCCCGAGGCCACCCCGGGGTCCCCCCAATCCCCGTTCCCTCCATCCCCCCGTGTCCCCCAAGGTCCCATCTCATCCTGGTCCATGCCCCAGGCCACCCCAGTGTCCCCAGGGTCCCCCTAATCCCCGTCCCCTCCATCACCCGTTGTCCCCCCCACTCACCGTCATGCAGGGGGGTCTGCGAGCCGTACATGGGGGTGCGGGAGCCGGAGCCGTACATGGGGGTCTGCGAGCCGTACATGGGGGTGCGCCCGTAGGCCGACGTCATCCCGCCCGGCCGCCGAGAGCCCCTGTGGGGGACACGCGGATGTCAGGGGACGGGGACCCCCTAAAAGAGCCCCGCTCACGTCTGCGGGTGTCATCTGCCCCCAGGGGAGCAAGCGTCACCTCCCCCAGCGGAGGTTCTGGCCCTGAGGACCACCCTGACCCGTCGGGGGGTCTCCGAGGGCCACCCTGACCCCAGTGTCCCCGTCCCCCCACTCACACGGTGGTCAGGCGCTGGCGGTCCACCGAGATGGTCTGGCAGGTGGAGTGCAGCTCCACGCGGGCCGTCGACTCCGTCGCGTCCTTCACCACCCCGATGTAGCCTGCGGGGCGGGATGGGGGCTCAGGGTGGGGGTCTGGGGGCCCCCGAGGCCCCCTCCCCTGTCTGGCACCCAGTGCCCCGCCAGAAGCCACCCACCTTTGTAGGGTCCTTGGGAGATGCGCACCGTCTGCCCGATGAGGTCGTTATCCCGCCGCCCGCGGCCACGGCTCATGCCGCCGCCGCCGAAACCGCCACGTTGGCCTGTGGGACCGAAACGGGGCTCGGGGGGGGGTCCTTGGGGACACCCCGCCCCGGCCTCGGGGACACCCAACACTCACCAGCCCCGCTGGGGTGCATCGGGCTGCTGATACGGGGACTCATGGGGGCGAAGCCACCCACGGTGAAGTTGGTGACGTCCCGCGGCTGTGAGAAGGAGAGAAAATGGCACCTGGAGGGGGGGCAGCGGCAAAACTGGGGGGCAGCGGCAAAACCGGGGGGCAGCGGCCCCCCCAGCAGTCCCCGGGGGCATCCCCGGCGCGTCCCCACCTTGGAGCCGCCCGCCAGGACGAGGTGCCGGGTCTTGCAGACGAACATGCCGCCGTTCTCCACCAGCTTCTTGCAGTGCAGGAAGGCGAAGCCGCGGAAGAGGTGCCGGATCTCCCCCTCGCGGCCCTGCCCCGGGAAAGGAGGGGGGTTAAGCCCCGATAAAAAGGGGGGGACAAGCAATGGGAAGGACCCAGAGGGGTACTGGGAGGGATCCGGTGTCCCCTCGGTGCTAGGAGGGATGCAGGGGGGACCTGGTGTCCCCTCAATGCTGGGAGGGATGCAGGGGGGTGCTGGGAGGGACCCCAATACACCAGGGACCCCCCAGCTCACCCCAGGGATGGTCCCTGAAGCAGGGACAGACCCAGAGCAGCACCAGCAAGGACCCAGAGCACTCCTGGGGGCCCGCAACGCACTAGGAGGGGCCCGTCACACCCCCAGGACCCCCCCTCAAACCCCGTAAGCCCCTACCGAGTGAGGCCCGTCTATGACTTTAACGATGTCCTTGACGTGGATGTTGTTCTGCTCCGAGTCGAGCGCGACGGCGAAGCGGTTGTCCTTCTTCCGGGTGACGGCCTGGTGCCGCACCGTCACCACCTTCCCGTACATGTTCAGCACCTGCGGGGACGGCGAGAGGCTGGTGGGAGGGGGGCGGCCAAAAACAGGGACCCCGCCGGGGCAGGGGACACGGCTCCGGCACGGGGACGAGCGTGGAAACCCCCCACAGGACAGGGGACACTGCTCCGGCACGGGGACGAGCATGGAAACCCCACACAGGACAGGGGACACGGCTCCTCCAGGCGACCCCGGGGAGCTGGGACCCACCTGGAAGGTCTCCCGCTCCAGACGGACGATGACGCCCACGGTTTGGGGGTCCAGCTGCACCAGCTCGCCCCACTCGTGCTGCCCCCCCACGTCCACGCCGGACGCCGTCTCCGAGCAGAGCTGCAGGTCCCGCGGCAGAACCTTGAGCTGGTGGCGAGGAGAGTGAGACGCAGCCGTTTCCCCTCTTTTTTTCCCCCCAAAACCAGCCCCATTTCGGGGCAGGACTCTTCACCCCCGAATACCTCGTGCATGGTGAGGTCGGAGAAGAGGATGACGAAGTTTTCCTCCACCCTCACGATCAGCCCCGTGTCGCCCTCGAAACGCCCCGCGATCACCTTGACGTGGTCGCCCATCTTGAAATACTTCCGCAGCTCCTGAGCCGGGAACTCCAGCATGTCCTGGGGGAGGAAAGAGAACGCCGTGGGCACGGGGAGAAGGGGCTGGCGGGGACCGGGGGGGCCGCAGCGGCCCCGGGAGACACCCGGTGTCACTCCTCGGGGACTCCCCGACCTTCAGGTCCTCGTGTTTGGGCATGATGGTGATCTTGTTGCCGTCGACGCTGAGGATTTTGCCCTGCAGGTTGATCAGCTCGCCCTCGCACACCTCCACGTTGTCGCCGGGCTGGAAGTTGTGCTCTCGTTCTTTCCCTGGGAGGGTGGGGATGGTGAGGGGCCGGCGCCGCAGCGGGGACGGCGGGGGGACGGTGGTGGCACCCGCTTACCCGTGCTCTCCGTCACCACCTCCAGGTCGATGCCTTCGGGCTGGTCCTCGAACTTCTCCAGCTCCGAGAGGGTGGGCTTCACGCCCTCCGTTATCTGCCAAGAGCAGAGCCGGTGGCCAAAACGCCCCGTTCCGCCCCAAAACGCACCCGGATTGGCGGCACCGTCCCCGCTGAGGAACCGCAGGCTTCCCAACAGCCCTCAGCGTTAGAAAGGAAGAGGTTTTGGGGGAAAACCGGCAGGTTTTGGGTTCAAACCCCGGCGTGGCGGGGCGGCGGCGCTCACCACGGCCGACATGGCGAAGCTCTTGAAGAGGAATCCTTTGCGGCTGTAGCGGTTGCCTTCAAAGATGAGAAAGTCCCCGTCGGACGCCACATCACCTCCCAGGGACCTGGGACAAAACCCAAATCAACCCCTTAGCAGGCAAGAGCCCCCCGCAACGACGAGAGCCCCCCCTCGGCGAGGGCAGCTCCCCTGGGAGGTCTTTTGGGGACGCGGCTGATGTCCCCTGGCGCGGTGACGGTCGCCTACCGGATCTTCTCGGCGTCGAAAAGCCGCTGCGGGGGTCGCTTGAACTTCTTCCTCTTGGCGAACCAGTCTTTCTGCGGGGCGGGGGGCAACGGGGGGTGAGCGAAGGGCGGCGGCAGTGCCGGCACGGGCGCGGCGTGGATTCGCTTACCAGGCTCATGCGGGCTTTGATCCGGTCGAAATCGATGCGGGGGATCATTTTGAGGGAAATCTGGTTCTGGCTGGGCTCCACGTAATCCACCTGGGGGGCACAAACGCGGGGTGAGCCGGGCGTCCCCGCCACTCCACAGTGTCCCCGTCCCCTTCCGCTCCTCACCT
>JAJKFH010001007.1:0-30751 GCA_023333565.1 Puffinus mauretanicus | reverse complement strand
CGCCGCCCTCTCCCGAGGACGCGCACCGCTGACACGCGGGCACGCTCCTCAGCCTCCCCCCACGCACGCCCAGCCCCCACCTCCCGCGGGCACCGCGCTGCCCCAGCAGCCCCCCACGGACGTGCCCTGCACCCTGTCTCCCTCACGGAGCCCTACCCCGTCCCTCTTCCCCTCTCAAAGGGGTGCCGCGGCCCCTCGAAAAGACATCCCCTCCCCCACGGGCACGCCCGCCCTCCCCTTGCAGAAACACCACGTCCCCCTTCCCCTCCCCTCCCCCTCCTCCGCAGGTCCCCGTGCCCCTCTCTCTCACCCAGGGGCAGGAACCACCCCCTGACGCACGGGCACCCCCTCCCCGTTTCCCCCCGCTCTCCCGTCCAGGTGCCCGCTCCCCAGTGCCCCCGCACAAGGGTGCCCTCCCGCGCCCAGACCCCAGCCCTCGGACCCAGCCCACGGCTCCCCTGCGCCATCTCCAGGCTCGCTGCCAGCACCCAGCACCCACACGCTCATCCCACAGGCACCCCCGCGCCCGCGTCCCCTCGGGTGACCCTGGCACCCCGGGTAGCCCAGCCCGGGCCCACGGAGCCCTCCTGGCCGGCCGGTCCAGCTCGGCGTTTGCTGGTCAGCGCACAGCGGGATTGGGGCGGGCACGGACGTTTGCCCCCCGCGCGCCAGCACCGGGACGTGGGCTGTCACCCGTGGTCCCGCTCCAGACACGGGCGCTGAGCCCCTCGCTCGCACCAGTCCCTCCCAGCAGCTGGGTTTTGGGTCACGCCCCATGCCCACCCCAAGGGCTGGGGGCCGAGACCCCCACCTGCCCCGGTAGCTGCACTGAGAACGCCCCCGCTCAACCAGGAGCTGGCACTGGGACCCCACTCGCCCCAGTAGCCGGCACTGGGACCCCACTCGCCCCAGTAGCAGGCACTGGGACCCCAATTCGCAACAGTAGCTGGTACTGGGATCCCCATTCACCCCAGTAGCCGGCACTGGGACCCCAATTCGCAACAGTAGCTGCTACTGGGATCCCCATTCACCCCAGTAGTGGGCACTGGGACCCCAATTCGCAACAGTAGCTGCTACTGGGATCCCCATTAGCCCCAGTAGAGGGCACTGAGACTCCACTGGCATCAGTAGCTGGTACTGGGACCCCAGTTCGCAACAGTAGCTGCTACTGGGATCCCCATTCACCCCAGTAGCGGGCACTGGGACCCCAATTCGCAACAGTAGCTGGTACTGGGATCCCCATTCACCCCAGTGGCTGGCACTGGGATCCCCATTAGCCCCAGTAGCAGGCACTGGATCCCCATTCACCCCAGCAGCTGGCACTGGGATCCCCATTAGCTCCAGTAGCTGGCACTGGATCCCCATTCACCCCAGCAGCTGGCACTGGGATCCCCATTCACCCCAGTGGCTGGCACTGGGATCCCCATTAGCTCCACTAGCTGGCACTGGATCCCCATTCACCCCAGTACCTGGCACTGGGATCCCCATTAGCTCCACTAGCTGGCACTGGATCCCCATTCACCCCAGTAGCTGGCACTGGGATCCCCACTCGCCCCAGTAGCTGGCACTGGATCCCCATTCACCCCAGTAGCTGGTACTGGGATCCCCATTAATTCCACTAGCTGGCACTGGATCCCCATTCACCCCAGTAGCTGGCACTGGGATCCCCATTCACCCCAGTGGCTGGCACTGGGATCCCCATTCACCCCAGTAGCAGGCACTGGGATCCCCATTAGCCCCAGCAGCAGGCACTGGGATCCCCATTCACCCCAGTAGCTGGCACTGGGATTCCCATTCACCCCAGTAGCTGGTACTGGGATCCCCATTAATTCCACTAGCTGGCACTGGATCCCCATTCACCCCAGTAGCTGGCACTTGGATCCCCATTCACCCCAGTGGCTGGCACTGGATCCCCATTCACCCCAGCAGCAGGCACTGGGATCCCCATTCACCCCAGCAGCAGGCACTGGGATCCCCATTAGCCCCAGCAGCAGGCACTGGGATCCCCATTAGCCCCAGCAGCAGGCACTGGGATCCCCATTAGCCCCAGTACAGGCACCCTTTCCAGCAGTGCTCAGGGTCTCCCCCTGACTTACGACCCCATCAGTTGCAAAGTCCAAGCTGGTCTTCCTGGGAGTGGCGCCTGTAATTGCTCGTCAGTTAACGAGGCTGGGGAGGGCTGTTTCGTGTCACTGCTTTTGTTCGTGTTCCTCCCTCTCCTTCTCCCAACTCGTGCCAGGCCCTCAGCCGGGTCATTCGCAGAATAAACATCTCCGCGTGTCCCTACGCTGCCCGGTGCCTTCAGCAGCAAGGTCTCCCAGGCCTCCGTGATGGGTTGTGCTGCTCCTGGCAGGGACAGGGCTCATTTTCTCCAGAGAAGCTGCCACGGGGCGAGGGCTTGGATCTGCGCTGGAAACAGCGTTGCTCACACGGGGCTGTTCTCGTTCCTGCTGAGCAGGGCTTACACACGGCCAAGGCCTCTTCTGCTCCTCACCCCACCCCACCAGCGAGGAGGCTGGGGCTGCACAGGGGGCTGGGAGGGGACACGGCCGGGACAGCTGACCCCAATGACCAAGGGGACGTTCCAGACCACGGGACATCGCGCTCAGCATGTAAAGCTGGGGGGGGAAGGAGGAAAAGGGGACGTTCGGAGTGATGGGGGCATATCAGTAGGTCAGCTCACCTTATATTTGGGTGCCCTCTCATTTCAGAAGCAAAGCCTGAAGACAACTGCACTTACACCACCTACCAGGTCTCCACGGCTTGGAGGGAAGGCCTGCGAGCCCCAGGGGCAAGCGTGCGAGGAGGAGAGCACTGCCAATGCAGGTCAACAGTTGGCTGAGGAACTGGTGCTGGCAAGAGGGGTTTGGGCTCTACAACCATGGGAC
Source organism: Puffinus mauretanicus (assembly GCA_023333565.1). Lineage (NCBI taxonomy): Eukaryota > Metazoa > Chordata > Aves > Procellariiformes > Procellariidae > Puffinus > Puffinus mauretanicus. Next base: position 27,863 of record JAJKFH010001007.1, on the reverse strand, counting down.
CCTGTGTGCAGCTCAGGGTCTGCCTGGCAGAGACGGGATCCACCCCACCAGAGGGGCAAAGGAATCTTTGTCCGTAGGCTGGCTGCCCTTGTAAGGGGGCTTTCAAGTAAGGAGGAGAGGGAGAGAGCATCCAGCAGCCCAGCGAGGGAGCCACAGACAGGGTCGGTGAGCAAAGGGTCTGGGGTGATGTGACGGGAAGGGGTCACAGAACCGACAAAGCAGACCCTGAGCAGGTCACCTGCAGCACTTGTGTGTAAGCAAGGAAGTGCCAACAGGGCACCAGGATGGGAAAACCCCCAAACCCTCTCCGGGCACTCAGCAGGCTGGGGGGCCTCTCCGAAGTGTCTGCACATTAATGCCCGGGGTATGGGGAATAAAGAGGAGGAGTTCGAGGTCTGCGTGCAGTTGCAGGGCTACGCTCTTGTTGGGGTCACGGAGACGTGGTGGGATGGCTCCCGAGGCTGGAGCCTTGCAATGGAGGGACGCAGGCTCTGGCGGTGCGGGGGCTCGGGAGGGAAAAGAGCACCGGCACAGCAGCATGGGGAGGAAGGGAGCCTGGGCTTTGTCCTCGGGAGGTTCCCCAGGCCCTTGCTGGGTGAGCAGGGGCTGTGCTCTGCAGACCCCCCTCTGGCACAAGCAGACCTCTCCCGCAGGGATGGAGAGCCCACACTGCAGGAAAGGCGTTTCAGGGGCCAGTGCCACCGGGATGACTGCCTTGGACCAGCCCCTCTGGACGTAAGGAACTGAAAAACCTCTGCACCTTCTCGTTACTGGAACGCTTAGTGTCCCTGCTTCTTCTCGTGGAGCAGCTGAGGATTGAGTTCCCTGTAGGGAGGAGGGAAAGCCCTTTGTCCATGAGCGTGGTGGGTTGACCCCGGTGGGCAGCTGAGCCCCACACAGCTTGGGGAATGGGGGAGGGAACGGGAAGGGTGAAAATGAGACAACTGGTGGGTCGAGACCAAGAGTTTAATAGGTAAAACGAAAGCTGCGTGCGCAACCAAAGCGAAACAAGGAATTCATTCCCTACTTCCCATCGGCAGACAGATGCTCAGCCCCCTCCAGGAAAGCAGGGCTCCATCACACGTAACGGTGGCTTGGGAAGACAAACACCCTAACTCCAAACATCCCCCTGCCTCCTTCTCTCCCCCAGTTTTTAATGCTTGAGCGCAGTGTCCTATGGTCTGGGCTATCGCTTGGGTCAGCTGGGGTCAGCTGTCCCGGCTGGGTCCCCTCCCGACTTCTTGCCCACCCCCCGCCCACTCGCTGCTGGATGAGAAACAGAAAAGGTCTTGATGCTGTGCAGGCACTGTTCAGCAACAGCTCAACCAGGGGGGTGTCAGCAGCACTGGTTCCGTCCCCAACCCAAAACACAGAACCCCACCGGCTGCTAGGAAGAACATGGACCCTCTCCCAGCCAAAACCAGTACGATGGGACACACACCTCCTGTGAACCCCCTACAGCCACCTCCTCCTCCAGAGACGGGTCGGGAAGGGGCACTTGGGGATCTTTTGGTCTGAAGAAAGGAAAGAGGGAGCAGCACCGAGAGGGCGTGAGCGAGCAGAGAGCACAACAGCCCTGTGGGGAGAACTTCCTCACAGGTTCAAAGTGAGGAGAGCCTTGCTAAGGTCCAGGGTGGGAATAGCTACTCCGCAGAGGATGGCTAAGTGGAGGTGGGGGGAGTGAGCGAGCGGCTGCGTGGTGTTTAGTTGCTGGCTGGCGTTAAACCACGACAAGGGGTTATAAAGGAAATCTTGGTAGTCTCAAAGCAGCAAATGCGAGAGCTGCCAAGCCAGCCAGTATCGTTGCTGCGGTCTCCATCTTCCTCTGGGCCTCCCGCTCCCGCTCAGCTCTCTCGTACTGGTCTTGCTTCCCTGGCGACAGAGAAACAGAGGTGGTGCAAGGGCAGGAGCTGAGCGCACAAGCCCCCAGGAGTGCTCTTGGCCCCCTCCCTCAAGCTTGGCCCTCTACAGGCAGTGCCATTTCCCCAGCCCAGAAGTTACTTTGCAGCTCTGTCAGGTAGAGGTCTGTCTGGAGGATGCTCTTGGCCAGAGTCTCCCTGCTTTGGAGGAACTCCTGCAGGACAGCAGCAGCCTGAGGACCACCGGTAGAAGAGGAGTCAAGAGGAGAAACGGCAGCCGGGGGGAAATGGTTTCTTGGGGGAAGGGGATGGGACATGGAGCCTCTCCCCTTGAAGGGGAGCTGCTCTTGGTCCTACCTCCACCCCCTTGCCAGGCACTTCCCAGTATTTCTCCACCAGTGCCTGCTGGTCTCCTTGGAAGAGCTGGTAACCCCCTGGCACGATGTAGACCCCATCAGCGATTCGTCCCTCCATGTCTTGGCAGAGGTCCCTGAGAGCAGCCTTGCACTTGTCACGGGACGCCTGCTCGTTGTCCCTGCAGAACTTCACCTTGAGCGCCTGTAGCTGGTGCTGTCCGGAGAGATGCGGGGGGAAGGCATCAGCCCAGGCGGAGCTGCACCCACCGCTCTCGTGCCAGGCACAAATCAAGCCAGGCCGACACGGAGGTTGGGTTCCCCGGTCTGTGGGGTGATCAGCTGGAGGTGAGCGATGGGGAGGGCGTTCTGTGCCCACGGACGTCTCTGGGCCAAGGTGCACGGGAGCCGAGAGCGTGAGAGGGCCCACGGGCTTCCCGAAACACAGGGGCAAGAATCACTCAGCAGGACAGGGGAAGCGTGGAAGGCTCCAGGCTTCCAGCCGGGGCAGAGACGCGTCTGGGCTGCAGCAGGAGAGGGGGCAGGGCTGAGCTCCGTCCCCATTGCAGCACAGCTTCGGAACGGCGGCAGGTTCAGGGACAACTGCCAGTCTGCAGCGCGTGAGAGCAGGCGTGGGCACCGAGTCCCCTCTGGAGAGGGCTCGGCAGCGTCCTCTGGCAGGGGGCAGGGAGACCCCTGCCCACCAGGACCGTGCTCTTTCCCCAAAGCTGAGGGAGTGATGGTGTCCCTGGGGAACCCCGGCTGGGCTGGGGACCACCTACTCGCAGCTCTGCCCGGAAATCGTGGATGCCATCTTCAAATGCCCGTGCCGCAAACAGCTCCAGCGCCTCCCGCGCGCACTGGGCGTGCAGCTCCAGTAGCTCCAGAACGGTCTTCGTCGGCAGCTGCGCCCGCTGCTCCATCAGATCCCGGTACAACGCCACAGCCGCCTTCACTGCCGCTGCGTTCTCAGCCTCTGCCAGGGCCAGCGCCGCACTCTGCAGACACGGCACTGCCCCGCTCCGGATGGCCTCCACGTAGGTCGCTGCCAGTTTCCCCAGCACTGCCAAGGAGGAGCAGGCGTGAGAGCTGCAGCCCGAGCCAAACGCAGGCTCCCCTTCGGCCCTGGGTCCTGCCGTATCCCTGCTGCCTCCCTGCCGGGCTCTTCCGGAACTTCTTTTCCGGACTCTTTCCCAGCCCGCCTGCAACGTGCGGAAGCCCCAGATCCAGAGGCAGGGACGGCAGCCGGCAGAAAAGCTCTCCCTTTCCCCACCTGCCCCTCCGGCTCTGCACGGGAGCCTTCCCCAGACCCAGTCCCGCGAGCTGCTGGCCACCCAGCCCTCTCGACAGCAGGACTCACGGTTCCCCGTCACAATGCGCCCGCCAGGGATGGCCTTGGCTGGAGACTCTTCCCAGACGTGGCTGCAGAGTTTCTCCACCTGCTGCTGGAACTCGGGGTTGATCCCATCGTCCGGAAGCTCCTCCAAGCGGACCAGGTCCCTCCTGCCGGCCGGCTGCTCAAAAACAAAGCACTTGCGACTGGGAAAGAACCGGCGGATGCATTCCCGGAGCTGGTTGTAGCCTCGGGCCTCCGGGCTGCTGCCTGTGGGGAAGAGGAGACGGAGCAAGTCCACCGGGCTCGGGCTGCTGTTGAATTACGCCGGAAGGCTGCTGTGTCTGGGGCTGAACGTCTCCAGCAGCACGGCACCGTTCCCTTACCGGCCTTTAACTTCAGGGCGTTCTCCAGGTATTCGTCCTCGGTGATTTCCTTCCCATCCACCTCCAGCTGCAGTGTGAAATCCCGCACAGCCCAGACGAACGTCGGGAAGAAGAGGACGAGTTTTTCTGAATCCTCCGCTTCATCTTCACTCTTCTCGGCTCCTGCTTTCAACCTGACGTGCTCCGTCAGCTTCATCACATAGCTAGGGCGCTGGCTAAGGAAAGAGGGACCTCAGCTCTGAACGCAGGGGCATCGCCATCCTGCAACCCCTCAGCACTTCATGGGGAAGAGAGGAGACTCTGCGGGGACAGGGAACAGCCTGGAACCACCAGAAGGAGCAGGGAGAAAAACCCTCAGCCCTGAGGTCCACGACGTGGCCCTCCTCAGGACACAAAGCACGTCACCGGGCACCACCAGAAGGTTCGGCAGCTGCTTGAGGAACTGGGATTTGTCAACCCCCGGCCCCCCACACAGGGAGAGGAGGCCATCCCTGGTGCCTCTGTCCCACCAAGGATACTGCAGCTGCTCCATGGCTTGCTGGTCAATGCTGCCTTTGCTGTTGTAGATCAGGGTGCTGGAGAGCAGGACGGAGAGCACGAAGATCCATGTGTCGTTCTCGGTGTCGCCCTGCAACAGCGACCCTTGGCGCTTATCAACCAGACTCCCTAAGCATGAGCAAAGCCCCAAATCCCCAGGCCCTGAATGCCCCCAACCCACGGGCCATGGCAAGACCAGGCTTTGGAGAGACCCGCCCCATGCCATCACCGTGTCTTTCTGAAGCTGGGCTGGTCCTCAACTCCTAACTCTCAGGGTCCCTCAGACCTCTACCAAAGTGCTCCCTCAGCTCCTCATTCCCGCTCTGCTGCTCTTTTCCAGAAAAGCAGAGGAATTTGCCAACTTGTCTACCCCGACCTCCTGCCCCGTGGCCTCTTCCCACCATAGGCGGTGGGAACACCTGCACTCTGGTCACCGCGGCTGGGCCCTCAAGAGCTCCCACAAAGTGCTGGGAACGCCCAAACGGAGCTTCTGCTTCCCCCACACCTTCTCCACGTCGCCCAGCCCTTCGGTGTCCAGCAGCACCAGGGTGCATCCAGGCTGGCAGGGGTGAGGTACACACCACATCCAGATACCTTTGGTGTGGGGCTGCACGCTGGAGCCCAGGGAGAAACCTGTGGGGAGGACGCAAGGGCGGTAACTGCAGAGCGGGCAAAGCCGGGTACCTTGGCCACGCCGGGCCGGGACCTCCCTCACCTTTCCTCTGGCCAGCCAGCCTGTTCATGAGGTAGGACTTGCCCGTGCGGTACGGCCCCGTGACGGCCACCACCACCACCGGCTGGGTGACCTCCGAGAGCACCTGCAGGGCCTCCTGCCGCACCACCAGCCCCTTCGACCGCGTGTTCTCGATGAGGCAGACAGGCGCCGGCACGTGGATTTCGGATGCCATGGCTGGCAGCAAAGGCAGCCTGCAAAGGAGACGGTGAGACGGGCTGGTTAGCAAGGTGGGGACACCCCCAGTCCCAGCAGGGACAGTCGTTAGCATCCTGCTCCCTTTTTCCAAGCAAATCGCGCTTTGCACCAAACTCCTTCCACCGCGCCTCCTCTTTTGGCCCCTCGCAAGCGCTGCTGTGAAGACAACGGTGACGCTCACAAGAGGTGCGCGGCCCCTTCCCCTTGGCCTTGCAACAGGAACAGCTCAGATTCTGAAAGCCCAGGGGAAAGTGGGAGTCCTCTGCAGCGTGTCCTCAGCACCAGCTGGAAGTTGGCTGGGGGTGAACCATGCAAGAACGGGTGTGGGACACAGCAATGGCCTCCGGCAGGGCTCCGGGGCAAGAGGAGTGACCGGAGAGCCGCAGCAGCGCTAGGGAAAGAGAGGTGGGGGCTGAAATCGAAGCTTCGGGAGCTTCTCATTAATTTCGTCGTTAATTTCTTATGCCCGACGCCATCAAACGCCCTCTCACCCCCCCTGTGCCCCGCACAGGGACACGCTTGTGCTGCCCTTGCAAGGCTCCCCTCCCTCCTCGCCTCCTCCCGGGCGGGGGTGGGTGACCCCCTCCCCACACCCCAGTGCTCAGCCCCCGCCCCTCCTCGCCTTCTGCCCCGACGGGGAGACCGCCAGCGGCAGGGGGGCTCTCACCGAACCCGCACCCTTCCCCTGCACAGCCCCAGCCATCGCCCGGCCCCTGCCAGGGTCCGCTAAACCCCACGGACGTGGAGGCAGCCCAACGGCTCCTGCCGTGCCCACACCCAGGAGCTGCCCCACTGCAACCTCCCAGGCACCCGGGGACTTGCTCCGGCAGCGAGGAGCTCCGACGACACTGCCCGCCTCTGGGCTCTGAACCCTCTCGCAGCACCTCACCAGCCCTGCCCTCTTCCAGGAACAGCGAGGGGTCGCCCCTGGGGGCAGGAGGCTGCCCCTCGTGCCACGGCGCTGCCAGCGCAGTGGGCAGGGGAGGAATGGGGAGGCCATAGGGTCCAAGCTCAGGCGAGTCCTAACTCGCACGCGGAGCCTCGGGGGTGAAGGCAGGCTCCAGCCCCCCACTCCCCTTGCTCCATCCCCGAGCCCCAGCAGACCTTTGGACCTCTTCCTCCTCCCACCCGGCGGGGTCCCTCTCGCTGCCGGGGGTCAGGAGGAGTCGTTCCCAGCCCCAAAGCCCCGGGCTGCTCGCGTGGGGTGCGCGGGAGGGATTAGGGGAAGGGACTCACCGTCGTCTTCGTCACCCGCCCTGGGCTGCAACAGCTCTGCTGCAGCCGGGGTCCTGCCCTGCCGTTTCTCCCGTGCCCTTGGCCGGCCCCTCTCCTCCTACTCCAGGAAACGAGGGTGCGTCAGAGAGCGAAAGTGAAAGTGGGGCTAGGAGGGAGCAGGAAACCCCATCGTTGGCCGGGGCTCTGGCCCTGGCCCGCAGCTCAGCACGGGCACGGGGGGCAGCTGACGTAAGGACGGTTTAACCAGCGGAGGAACAAGAACGAACAACAAGGGATGCAAACGCAAACGCTCACCCCCTCCCAGCTGCCCGGCCGCTCTCAGCGTTGCGCCCGCCTCGGGAGAGAAGCCCTCGCCCCTGCTTCCCTGAGCCCACGGTTCAGAGCTGCGCGTGGTGCCAGCCAGCGTGGCAGGGCGGTGGGCACGGGGACCAGGCGCCCCGAGGAGCCGTGGGTGGCCCCTCGCTGGAAGCGCTGGGGGTCAGCTCGGAGGGGCTTCGGCAGCCTGACCTGGTGCAGCACGTCCCTGCTCGCCGCACGGGGGGTGGCCTCCCTGATCTCTGAAGGTCCTGGCCCTTTGCCCACCCCCCACCTGCTCGCTGCGGGGGGCGGAGGGGGAAAGAAGGCCCCGACCTTGTGCACGCACCGCTCAGCAGCAGCCAAAGCTTTTGTGTGTTACCAGCACCTTTCCAGCACCACGGGCTGGGTGAAGACCGTGAACTCTGTCCCAGCCACGGGTGCTGTGCTGCGGTTCCCCCTTCCCTCTCGTATCCACCAGGCGGGTCCCTCACCTCCCCCCCACGCCCCCAACACGACCCCCCCGTCGCCCTGCCCCCCTCGGAGCACCCGCTCACGTGCTTCCTCTTCTCCTCCACCCACGGACACGTCCCCTACACCCCGGCAGCCCTGCCGGGGCCCCTGCTGCTCTCCCACACGTGCGTCCCCCCAAAATGCCCCTCGTGGACGTGCCACCACCCCCACGAGCCTCTCGCCTGAGGGGCTGCCAAGAATCGCCCTGCTCGCCCCAAAGCCCCTGTGCCCCCGCACACACACCCCCTCCCCGAGACCCCTCCTGCGGACACGCGCCGTGGCCCCCTCGCACCCACGTCCCTCGCGCCGCCCTCTCCCGAGGACGCGCACCGCTGACACGCGGGCACGCTCCTCAGCCTCCCCCCACGCACGCCCAGCCCCCACCTCCCGCGGGCACCGCGCTGCCCCAGCAGCCCCCCACGGACGTGCCCTGCACCCTGTCTCCCTCACGGAGCCCTACCCCGTCCCTCTTCCCCTCTCAAAGGGGTGCCGCGGCCCCTCGAAAAGACATCCCCTCCCCCACGGGCACGCCCGCCCTCCCCTTGCAGAAACACCACGTCCCCCTTCCCCTCCCCTCCCCCTCCTCCGCAGGTCCCCGTGCCCCTCTCTCTCACCCAGGGGCAGGAACCACCCCCTGACGCACGGGCACCCCCTCCCCGTTTCCCCCCGCTCTCCCGTCCAGGTGCCCGCTCCCCAGTGCCCCCGCACAAGGGTGCCCTCCCGCGCCCAGACCCCAGCCCTCGGACCCAGCCCACGGCTCCCCTGCGCCATCTCCAGGCTCGCTGCCAGCACCCAGCACCCACACGCTCATCCCACAGGCACCCCCGCGCCCGCGTCCCCTCGGGTGACCCTGGCACCCCGGGTAGCCCAGCCCGGGCCCACGGAGCCCTCCTGGCCGGCCAGTCCAGCTCGGCGTTTGCTGGTCAGCGCACAGCGGGATTGGGGCGGGCACGGACGTTTGCCCCCCGCGCGCCAGCACCGGGACGTGGGCTGTCACCCGTGGTCCCGCTCCAGACACGGGCGCTGAGCCCCTCGCTCGCACCAGTCCCTCCCAGCAGCTGGGTTTTGGGTCACGCCCCATGCCCACCCCAACGGCTGGGGGCCGAGACGCCCACCTGCCCCGGTAGCTGCACTGAGAACCCCCCCGCTCAACCAGGAGCTGGCACTGGGACCCCACTCGCCCCAGTAGCCGGCACTGGGACCCCAATTTGCAACAGTAGCTGCTACTGGGATCCCCATTCACCCCAGTAGCGGGCACTGGGACCCCAATTCGCAACAGTAGCTGCTACTGGGATCCCATTCTTCCCAGTAGCTGTGGGCACTGAGACTCCACTGGCTGCAGAAGGGTACTGGACCCCCAGTTCTAACAGTAGCTGGTACTGGGATCCCCATTCACCCCAGCAGCGGGCACTGGGACCCACCAGCAAATGTAGCTGGTAATTGGGATCCCCATTCACCCTGTAGTAGCTGGCACTGAGACTCCACTGGCTGCAGTAGCTGGTGTACTGGGACCCTGCCTGTAACAGTAGCTGCTACTGGATCCCCATTCACTCCCAGCAGCGGCACTGGGACCCCCAATTGCTAACAGTAGCTGCTACTGGGATCCCCATTCACCCCAGTAGTGGGCACTGGGACCCCACCTGCAACAGAAGCTGCTACTGGGATCCCCATTAGCCCCAGTAGAGGGCACTGAGACTCCACTGGCACCACAGTAGCTGGTACTGGGATCCCATTCACCCCAGTAGTGGGCACTGAGACTCCACTGGCTGCAGCAGCGGGCACTGGGACCCCAATTCGCAACAGTAGCTGCTACTGGGATCCCCATTCACCCCAGTAGCGGGTACTGAGACTCCACTGGCTGCAGTAGCTGCTACTGGGATCCCCATTCACCCCAGTAGTGGGCACTGGGACCCCAATTCGCAACAGTAGCTGCTACTGGGATCCCCATTAGCCCCAGTAGAGGGCACTGAGACTCCACTGGCATCAGTAGCTGGTACTGGGACCCCAGTTCGCAACAGTAGCTGCTACTGGGATCCCCATTCACCCCAGTAGCGGGCACTGGGACCCCAATTCGCAACAGTAGCTGGTACTGGGATCCCCATTCACCCCAGTGGCTGGCACTGGGATCCCCATTAGCCCCAGTAGCAGGCACTGGATCCCCATTCACCCCAGCAGCTGGCACTGGGATCCCCATTAGCTCCAGTAGCTGGCACTGGATCCCCATTCACCCCAGCAGCTGGCACTGGGATCCCCATTCACCCCAGTGGCTGGCACTGGGATCCCCATTAGCTCCACTAGCTGGCACTGGATCCCCATTCACCCCAGTACCTGGCACTGGGATCCCCATTAGCTCCACTAGCTGGCACTGGATCCCCATTCACCCCAGTAGCTGGCACTGGGATCCCCACTCGCCCCAGTAGCTGGCACTGGATCCCCACTCGCCCCAGTAGCTGGTACTGGGATCCCCATTAATTCCACTAGCTGGCACTGGATCCCCATTCACCCCAGTAGCTGGCACTGGGATCCCCATTCACCCCAGTGGCTGGCACTGGGATCCCCATTCACCCCAGTAGCTGGCACTGGGATCCCCATTCACCCCAGTGGCTGGTACTGGGATCCCCATTCACCCCAGTAGCTGGCACTGGGATTCCCATTCACCCCAGTAGCTGGTACTGGGATCCCCATTAATTCCACTAGCTGGCACTGGATCCCCATTCACCCCAGTGGCTGGCACTGGGATCCCCATTCACCCCAGTAGCTGGCACTGGGATTCCCATTCACCCCAGTAGCTGGTACTGGGATCCCCATTAATTCCACTAGCTGGCACTGGATCCCCATTCACCCCAGTAGCTGGCACTTGGATCCCCATTCACCCCAGTGGCTGGCACTGGGATCCCCATTCACCCCAGTAGCTGGCACTGGGATCCCCATTAGCTCCAGTAGCTGGCACTGGATCCCCATTCACCCCAGCAGCTGGCACTGGGATCCCCATTAATTCCACTAGCTGGCACTGGATCCCCATTAGCCCCAGTGGCTGGCACTGGGATCCCCATTCACCCCAGTGGCTGGCACTGGGATCCCCATTAGCTGCACTAGCTGGCACTGGATCCCCATTCACCCCAGCAGCTGGCACTGGGATCCCCATTAATTCCACTAGCTGGCACTGGATCCCCATTAGCCCCAGTGGCTGGCACTGGGATCCCCATTCACCCCAGTGGCTGGCACTGGGATCCCCATTAGCTGCACTAGCTGGCACTGGATCCCCATTCACCCCAGCAGCAGGCACTGGGATCCCCATTAGCCCCAGTACAGGCACCCTTTCCAGCAGTGCTCAGGGTCTCCCCCTGACTTACGACCCCATCAGTTGCAAAGTCCAAGCTGGTCTTCCTGGGAGTGGCGCCTGTAATTGCTCGTCAGTTAACGAGGCTGGGGAGGGCTGTTTCGTGTCACTGCTTTTGTTCGTGTTCCTCCCTCTCCTTCTCCCAACTCGTGCCAGGCCCTCAGCCGGGTCATTCGCAGAATAAACATCTCCGCGTGTCCCTACGCTGCCCGGTGCCTTCAGCAGCAAGGTCTCCCAGGCCTCCGTGATGGGTTGTGCTGCTCCTGGCAGGGACAGGGCTCATTTTCTCCAGAGAAGCTGCCACGGGGCGAGGGCTTGGATCTGCGCTGGAAACAGCGTTGCTCACACGGGGCTGTTCTCGTTCCTGCTGAGCAGGGCTTACACACGGTCAAGGCCTCTTCTGCTCCTCACCCCACCCCACCAGCGAGGAGGCTGGGGCTGCACAGGGGGCTGGGAGGGGACACGGCCGGGACAGCTGACCCCAATGACCAAGGGGACGTTCCAGACCACGGGACATCGCGCTCAGCATGTAAAGCTGGGGGGGGAAGGAGGAAAAGGGGACGTTCGGAGTGATGGGGGCATATCAGTAGATCAGCTCACCTTATATTTGGGTGCCCTCTCATTTCAGAAGCAAAGCCTGAAGACAACTGCACTTACACCACCTACCAGGTCTCCACGGCTTGGAGGGAAGGCCTGCGAGCCCCAGGGGCAAGCGTGCGAGGAGGAGAGCACTGCCAATGCAGGTCAACAGTTGGCTGAGGAACTGGTGCTGGCAAGAGGGGTTTGGGCTCTACAACCATGGGACCCTGTGTGCAGCTCAGGGTCTGCCTGGCAGAGACGGGATCCACCCCACCAGAGGGGCAAAGGAATCTTTGTCCGTAGGCTGGCTGCCCTTGTAAGGGGGCTTTCAAGGAGGAGAGGGAGAGAGCATCCAGCAGCCCAGCGAGGGAGCCACAGACAGGGTCGGTGAGCAAAGGGTCTGGGGTGATGTGACGGGAAGGGGTCACAGAACCGACAAAGCAGACCCTGAGCAGGTCACCTGCAGCACTTGTGTGTAAGCAAGGAAGTGCCAACAGGGCACCAGGATGGGAAAACCCCCAAACCCTCTCCGGGCACTCAGCAGGCTGGGGGGCCTCTCCGAAGTGTCTGCACATTAATGCCCGGGGTATGGGGAATAAAGAGGAGGAGTTCGAGGTCTGCGTGCAGTTGCAGGGCTACGCTCTTGTTGGGGTCACAGAGACGTGGTGGGATGGCTCCCGAGGCTGGAGCCTTGCAATGGAGGGACGCAGGCTCTGGCGGTGCGGGGGCTCGGGAGGGAAAAGAGCACCGGCACAGCAGCATGGGGAGGAAGGGAGCCTGGGCTTTGTCCTCGGGAGGTTCCCCAGGCCCTTGCTGGGTGAGCAGGGGCTGTGCTCTGCAGACCCCCCTCTGGCACAAGCAGACCTCTCCCGCAGGGATGGAGAGCCCACACTGCAGGAAAGGCGTTTCAGGGGCCAGTGCCACCGGGATGACTGCCTTGGACCAGCCCCTCTGGACGTAAGGAACTGAAAAACCTCTCCACCTTCTCGTTACTGGAACGCTTAGTGTCCCTGCTTCTTCTCGTGGAGCAGCTGAGGATTGAGTTCCCGGTAGGGAGGAGGGAAAGCCCTTTGTCCATGAGCGTGGTGGGTTGACCCCGGTGGGCAGCTGAGCCCCACACAGCTTGGGGAATGGGGGAGGGAACGGGAAGGGTGAAAATGAGACAACTGGTGGGTCGAGACCAAGAGAGTTTAATAGGTAAAACGAAAGCTGCGTGCGCAAGCAAAGCGAAACAAGGAATTCATTCCCTACTTCCCATCGGCAGACAGATGCTCAGCCCCCTCCAGGAAAGCAGGGCTCCATCACACGTAACGGTGGCTTGGGAAGACAAACACCCTAACTCCAAACATCCCCCTGCCTCCTTCTCTCCCCCAGTTTTTATTGCTTGAGCGCAGTGTCCTATGGTCTGGGCTATCGCTTGGGTCAGCTGGGGTCAGCTGTCCCGGCTGGGTCCCCTCCCGACTTCTTGCCCACCCCCCGCCCACTCGCTGCTGGATGAGAAACAGAAAAGGTCTTGATGCTGTGCAGGCACTGTTCAGCAACAGCTCAACCAGGGGGGTGTCAGCAGCACTGGTTCCGTCCCCAACCCAAAACACAGAACCCCACCGGCTGCTAGGAAGAACATGGACCCTCTCCCAGCCAAAACCAGGACGATGGGACACACACCTCCCGTGAACCCCCTACAGCCACCTCCTCCTCCAGAGACGGGTCGGGAAGGGGCACTTGGGGATCTTTTGGTCTGAGGAAAGGAAAGAGGGAGCAGCACTGAGAGGGCGTGAGCGAGCAGAGAGCACAACAGCCCTGTGGGGAGAACTTCCTCACAGGTTCAAAGTGAGGAGAGCCTTGCTAAGGTCCAGGGTGGGAATAGCTACTCCGCAGAGGATGGCGAAGTGGAGGTGGGGGGAGTGAGCGAGCGGCTGCGCGGTGTTTAGTTGCTGGCTGGCGTTAAACCACTACAAGGGGTTAGAAATGAAATATTGCTAGTCTCAAAGCAGCAAATGCGAGAGCTGCCAAGCCAGCCAGTATCATTGCTGTGGTCTGCATCGTCCTCTGGGCCTCCCACTCCCGCTCAGCTCTCTCGTACTGGTCTTGCTTCCCTGGCGACAGAGAAACAGAGGTGTTGCAAGGGCAGGAGCTGAGCGCACAAGCCCCCAGGGGTGCTCTTGGCCCCCTCCCTCAAGCTTGGCCCTCTACAGGCAGTGCCATTTCCCCAGCCCAGAAGTTACTTTGCAGCTCTGTCAGGTAGCGGTCTGTCTGGAGGATGCTCTTGGCCAGAGTCTCCCTGCTTTGGAGGAACTCCTGCAGGACAGCAGCAGCCTGAGGACCACCGGTAGAAGAGGAGTCAAGAGGAGAAACGGCAGCCGGGGGGAAATGGTTTCTTGGGGGAAGGGGATGGGACATGGAGCCTCTCCCCTTGAAGGGGAGCTGCTCTTGGTCCTACCTCCACCCCCTTGCCAGGCACTTCCAGTATTTCTCCACCAGTGCCTGCTGGTCTCCTTGGAAGAGCTGGTAACCCCCTGGCACGCTGTAGAACCCATCAGCGATTCGTCCCTCCATGTCTTGGCAGAGGTCCCTGAGAGCAGCCTTGCACTTGTCACGGGACGCCTGCTCGTTGTCCCTGCAGAACTTCACCTTGAGCGCCTGTAGCTGGTGCTGTCCGGAGAGATGCGGGGGGAAGGCATCAGCCCAGGCGGAGCTGCACCCACCGCTCTCGTGCCAGGCACAAATCAAGCCAGGCCGACACGGAGGTTGGGTTCCCCGGTCTGTGGGGTGATCAGCTGGAGGTGAGCGATGGGGAGGGCGTTCTGTGCCCACGGACGTCTCTGGGCCAAGGTGCACGGGAGCCGAGAGCGTGAGAGGGCCCACGGGCTTCCCGAAACACAGGGGCAAGAATCACTCAGCAGGACAGGGGAAGCGTGGAAGGCTCCAGGCTTCCAGCCGGGGCAGAGACGCGTCTGGGCTGCAGCAGGAGAGGGGGCAGGGCTGAGCTCCGTCCCCATTGCAGCACAGCTTCGGAACGGCGGCAGGTTCAGGGACAACTGCCAGTCTGCAGCGCGTGAGAGCAGGCGTGGGCACCGAGTCCCCTCTGGAGAGGGCTCGGCAGCGTCCTCTGGCAGGGGGCAGGGAGACCCCTGCCCACCAGGACCGTGCTCTTTCCCCAAAGCTGAGGGGGTGATGGTGTCCCTGGGGAACCCCGGCTGGGCTGGGGACCACCTACTCGCAGCTCTGCCCGGAAATCGTGGATGCCATCTTCAAATGCCCGTGCCGCAAACAGCTCCAGCGCCTCCCGCGCGCACTGGGCGTGCAGCTCCAGTAGCTCCAGAACGGTCTCCGTCGGCAGCTGCGCCCGCTGCTCCATCAGATCCCGGTACAACGCCACAGCCGCCTTCACTGCCGCTGCGTTCTCAGCCTCTGCCAGGGCCAGCGCCGCACTCTGCAGACACGGCACTGCCCCGCTCCGGATGGCCTCCACGTAGGTCGCTGCCAGTTTCCCCAGCACTGCCAAGGAGGAGCAGGCGTGAGAGAGCTGCAGCCCGAGCCAAACGCAGGCTCCCCTTCGGCCCTGGGTCCTGCCGTATCCCTGCTGCCTCCCTGCCGGGCTCTTCCGGAACTTCTTTTCCGGACTCTTTCCCAGCCCGCCTGCAACGTGCGGAAGCCCCAGATCCAGAGGCAGGGACGGCAGCCGGCAGAAAAGCTCTCCCTTTCCCCACCTGCCCCTCCGGCTCTGCACGGGAGCCTTCCCCAGACCCAGTCCCGCGAGCTGCTGGCCACCCAGCCCTCTCGACAGCAGGACTCACGGTTCCCCGTCACGATGCGCCCGCCAGGGATGGCCTTGGCTGGAGACTCTTCCCAGACGTGGCTGCAGAGTTTCTCCACCTGCTGCTGGAACTCGGGGTTGATCCCATCGTCCGGAAGCTCCTCCAAGCGGACCAGGTCCCTCCTGCCGGCCGGCTGCTCAAAAACAAAGCACTTGCGACTGGGAAAGAACCGGCGGATGCATTCCCGGAGCTGGTTGTAGCCTCGGGCCTCCGGGCTGCTGCCTGTGGGGAAGAGGAGACGGAGCAAGTCCACCGGGCTCGGGCTGCTGTTGAATTACGCCGGAAGGCTGCTGTGTCTGGGGCTGAACGTCTCCAGCAGCACGGCACCGTTCCCTTACCGGCCTTTAACTTCAGGGCGTTCTCCAGGTATTCGTCCTCGGTGATTTCCTTCCCATCCACCTCCAGCTGCAGTGTGAAATCCCGCACAGCCCAGACGAACGTCGGGAAGAAGAGGACGAGTTTTTCTGAATCCTCCGCTTCATCTTCACTCTTCTCGGCTCCTGCTTTCAACCTGACGTGCTCCGTCAGCTTCATCACATAGCTAGGGCGCTGGCTAAGGAAAGAGGGACCTCAGCTCTGAACGCAGGGGCATCGCCATCCTGCAACCCCTCAGCACTTCATGGGGAAGAGAGGAGACTCTGCGGGGACAGGGAACAGCCTGGAACCACCAGAAGGAGCAGGGAGAAAAACCCTCAGCCCTGAGGTCCACGACGTGGCCCTCCTCAGGACTCAAAGCACGTCACCGGGCACCACCAGAAGGTTCGGCAGCTGCTTGAGGAACTGGGATTTGTCAACCCCTGGCCCCCCACACAGGGAGAGGAGGCCATCCCTGGTGCCTCTGTCCCACCAAGGATACTGCAGCTGCTCCATGGCTTGCTGGTCAATGCTGCCTTTGCTGTTGTAGATCAGGGTGCTGGAGAGCAGGACGGAGAGCACGAAGATCCATGTGTCGTTCTCGGTGTCACCCTGCAACAGCGACCCTTGGCGCTTATCAACCAGACTCCCTAAGCATGAGCAAAGCCCCAAATCCCCAGGCCCTGAATGCCCCCAACCCACGGGCCATGGCAAGATCAGACTTTGGAGAGACCCGCCCCATGCCATCACCGTGTCTTTCTGAAGCTGGGCTGGTCCTCAACTCCTAACTCTCAGGGTCCCTCAGACCTCTACCAAAGTGCTCCCTCTGCTCCTCATTCCCGCTCTGCTGCTCTTTTCCAGAAAAGCAGAGGAATTTGCCAACTTGTCTACCCCGACCTCCTGCCCCGTGGCCTCTTCCCACCATAGGCGGTGGGAACACCTGCACTCTGGTCACCGCGGCTGGGCCCTCAAGAGCTCCCACAAAGTGCTGGGAACGCCCAAACGGAGCTTCTGCTTCCCCCACACCTTCTCCACGTCGCCCAGCCCTTCGGTGTCCAGCAGCACCAGGGTGCGTCCAGGCTGGCAGGGGTGAGGTACACACCACATCCAGATACCTTTGGTGTGGGGCTGCACGCTGGAGCCCAGGGAGAAACCTGTGGGGAGGACGCAAGGGCGGTAACTGCAGAGCGGGCAAAGCCGGGTACCTTGGCCACGCGGGGCCGGGACCTCCCTCACCTTTCCTCTGGCCAGCCAGCCTGTTCATGAGGTAGGACTTGCCCGTGCGGTACGGCCCCGTGATGGCCACCACCACCACCGGCTGGGTGACCTCCGAGAGCACCTGCAGGGCCTCCTGCCGCACCACCAGCCCCTTCGTCCGCGTGTTCTCGATGAGGCAGACAGGCGCCGGCATGTGGATTTCGGATGCCATGGCTGGCAGCAAAGGCAGCCTGCAAGGGAGACGGGGAGACGGGCTGGTTAGCAAGGTGGGGACACCCCCAGTCCCAGCAGGGACAGTCGTTAGCGTCCTGCTCCCTTTTTCCAAGCAAATCGCGCTTTGCACCAAACTCCTTCCACCCCGCCTCCTCTTTTGGCCCCTCGCAAGCGCTGCTGTGAAGACAACGGTGACGCTCACAGGAGGTGCACGGCCCCTTCCCCTTGGCCTTGCAACAGGAACAGCTCAGATTCTGAAAGCCCAGTGGGAAAGTGGGAGTCCTCTGCAGCGTGTCCTCAACACCAGCTGGAAGTTGGCTGGGGGTGAACCATGCAAGAACGGGTGTGGGACACAGCAATGGCCTCCGACAGGGCTCCGGGGCAAGAGGAGTGACCGGAGAGCCACAGCAGCGCTAAGGAAAGAGAGGTGGGGGCTGAAATCGAAGCTTCGGGAGCTTCTCATTAATTTCGTCGTTTATTTCTTATGCCCGACGCCATCAAACGCCCTCTCACCCCCCGCTGTGCCCCGCACAGGGACACGCTTGTGCTGCCCTTGCAAGGCTCCCCTCCCTCCTCGCCTCCTCCCGGGCGGGGGTGGGTGACCCCCTCCCCACACCCCAGTGCTCAGCCCCCGCCCCTCCTCGCCTTCTGCCCCGACGGGGAGACTGCCAGTGGCAGGGGGGCTCTCACCGAACCCGGACCCTTCCCCTGCACAGCCCCAGCCATCGCCCGGCCCCTGCCAGGGTCCGCTAAACCCCACGGACGTGGAGGCAGCCCAACGGCTCCTGCCGTGCCCACACCCAGGAGCTGCCCCACTGCAACCTCCCAGGCACCCGGGGACTTGCTCCGGCAGCGAGGAGCTCCGACGACACTGCCCGCCTCTGGGCTCTGAACCCTCTCGCAGCACCTCACCAGCCCTGCCCTCTTCCAGGAACAGCGAGGGGTCGCCCCTGGGGGCAGGAGGCTGCCCCTCGTGCCACGGCGCTGCCAGCGCAGTGGGCAGGGGAGGAATGGGGAGGCCATAGGGTCCAAGCTCAGGCGAGTCCTAACTCGCACGCGGAGCCTCGGGGGTGAAGGCAGGCTCCAGCCCCCCACTCCCCTTGCTCCATCCCCGAGCCCCAGCAGACCTTTGGACCTCTTCCTCCTCCCACCCGGCGGGGTCCCTCTCGCTGCCGGGGGTCAGGAGGAGTCGTTCCCAGCCCCAAAGCCCCGGGCTGCTCGCCTGGGGTGCGCGGGAGGGATTAGGGGAAGGGACTCACCGTCGTCTTCGTCACCCGCCCTGGGCTGCAACAGCTCTGCTGCAGCCGGGGTCCTGCCCTGCCGTTTCTCCCATGCCCTTGGCCGGCCCCTCTCCTCCTATTCCGGGAAACGCGGGTGCGTCAGAGAGCGAAAGTGAAAGTGGGGCTAGGAGGGAGCAGGAAACCCCATCGTTGGCCGGGGCTCTGGCCCTGGCCCGCAGCTCAGCACGGGCACGGGGGGCAGCTGACGTAAGGACGGTTTAACCAGCGGAGGAACAAGAACGAACAACAAGGGATGCAAACGCAAACGCTCACCCCCTCCCAGCTGCCCGGCCGCTCTCAGCGTTGCGCCCGCCTCGGGAGAGAAGCCCTCGCCCCTGCTTCCCTGAGCCCACGGTTCAGAGCTGCGCGTGGTGCCAGCCAGCGTGGCAGGGCGGTGGGCACGGGGACCAGGCGCCCCGAGGAGCCGTGGGTGGCCCCTCGTTGGAAGCGCTGGGGGTCAGCTCGGAGGGGCTTCGGCAGCCTGACCTGGTGCAGCACGTCCCTGCTCGCCGCACGGGGGGTGGCCTCCCTGATCTCTGAAGGTCCCAGCCCTTTGCCCACCCCCCACCTGCTCGCTGCGGGGGGCGGAGGGGGAAAGAAGGCCCCGACCTTGTGCACGCACCGCTCAGCAGCAGCCAAAGCGTTTGTGTGTTACCAACACCTTTCCTCGTCCTCGGGCTGGGTGAAGACCGTGAACTCTGTCCCAGCCACGGGTGCTGTGCTGCGGTTCCCCCTTCCCTCTCGTATCCACCAGGCGGGTCCCTCACCTCCCCCCCACGCCCCCAACACGACCCCCCCGTCGCCCTGCCCCCCTCGGAGCACCCGCTCACGTGCTTCCTCTTCTCCTCCACCCACGGACACGTCCCCTACACCCCGGCAGCCCTGCCGGGGCCCCTGCTGCTCTCCCACACGTGCGTCCCCCCAAAATGCCCCTCGTGGACGTGCCACCACCCCCACGAGCCTCTCGCCTGAGGGGCTGCCAAGAATCGCCCTGCTCGCCCCGAAGCCCCTGTGCCCCCGCACGCACACCCCCTCCCCGAGACCCCTCCTGCGGACACGCGCCGTGGCCCCCTCGCACCCACGTCCCTCGCGCCGCCCTCTCCCGAGGACGCGCACCGCTGACACGCGGGCACGCTCCTCAGCCTCCCCCCACGCACGCCCAGCCCCCACCTCCCGCGGGCACCGCGCTGCCCCAGCAGCCCCCCACGGACGTGCCCTGCACCCTGTCTCCCTCACGGAGCCCTACCCCGTCCCTCTTCCCCTCTCAAAGGGGTGCCGCGGCCCCTCGAAAAGACATCCCCTCCCCCACGGGCACGCCCGCCCTCCCCTTGCAGAAACACCACGTCCCCCTTCCCCTCCCCTCCCCCTCCTCCGCAGGTCCCCGTGCCCCTCTCTCTCACCCAGGGGCAGGAACCACCCCCTGACGCACGGGCACCCCCTCCCCGTTTCCCCCCGCTCTCCCGTCCAGGTGCCCGCTCCCCAGTGCCCCCGCACAAGGGTGCCCTCCCGCGCCCAGACCCCAGCCCTCGGACCCAGCCCACGGCTCCCCTGCGCCATCTCCAGGCTCGCTGCCAGCACCCAGCACCCACACGCTCATCCCACAGGCACCTCGCGCCCGCGTCCCCTCGGGTGACCCTGGCACCCCGGGTAGCCCAGCCCGGGCCCACGGAGCCCTCCTGGCCGGCCGGTCCAGCTCGGCGTTTGCTGGTCAGCGCACAGCGGGATTGGGGCGGGCACGGACGTTTGCCCCCCGCGCGCCAGCACCGGGACGTGGGCTGTCACCCGTGGTCCCGCTCCAGACACGGGCGCTGAGCCCCTCGCTCGCACCAGTCCCTCCCAGCAGCTGGGTTTTGGGTCACGCCCCATGCCCACCCCAAGGGCTGGGGGCCGAGACCCCCACCTGCCCTGGTAGCTGCACTGAAAACCCCCCGCTCACGCCAGGAGCTGGCACTGGGACACCAATCTGCAACTGTAGCTCCTACTGGGATCCCCATTCACCCCAGTAGCGGGCACTGAGACTCCACTGGCACCAGTAACTGCTACTGGGATCCCCATTCACCACAATAGCAGGCACTGAGACTCCACTGGCTGCAGTAGCTGGTACTGGGATCCCCATTCTTCCCAGTAGCGGGCACTGAGACTCCACTGGCTGCAGTAGCTGGCACTGGGATCCCCATTCGCTCCAGTAGCTGGTACTGGGATCCCCATTCACTCCAGTAGCGGGCACTGGGACCCCAATTCGCAACAGTAGCTGCTACTGGGATCCCCATTCACCCCAGTAGCGGGCACTGAGACTCCACTGGCTGCAGTAGCTGGTACTGGGATCCCCATTCCCCCAGTAGCGGGCACTGAGACTCCACTGGCTGCAGTAGCTGGCACTGGGATCCCCATTCGCTCCAGTAGCTGGTACTGGGATCCCCATTCACCCCAGTGGCTGGCACTGGGACCCCCATTAGCTCCACTAGCTGGCACTGGATCCCCATTCACCCCAGTACCTGGCACTGGGATCCCCATTAGCTCCACTAGCTGGCACTGGATCCCCATTCACCCCAGTAGCTGGCACTGGGATCCCCATTAACTCCACTAGTTGGCACTAGATCCCCATTCACACCAGTGGCTGGTAATGGGATCCCCATTCGCTCCAGTAGCAGGCACTGGATCCCCATTCACCCCAGCAGCAGGCACTGGGATCCCCATTAGCCCCAGCAGCAGGCACTGGGATCCCCATTAGCCCCAGTAGCTGGCACTGGGATCCCCATTAGCCCCAGTAGCTGGCACTGGGATCCCCATTAGCCCCAGTACAGGCACCCTTTCCAGCAGTGCTCAGGATCTCCCCCTGACTTACGACCCCATCAGTTGCAAAGTCCAAGCTGGTCTTCCTGGGAGTGGCGCCTGTAATTGCTCGTCAGTTAACGAGGCTGGGGAGGGCTGTTTCGTGTCACTGCTTTTGTTCGTGTTCCTCCCTCTCCTTCTCCCAACTCGTGCCAGGCCCTCAGCCGGGTCATTCGCAGAATAAACATCTCCGCGTGTCCCTACGCTGCCCGGTGCCTTCAGCAGCAAGGTCTCCCAGGCCTCCGTGATGGGTTGTGCTGCTCCTGGCAGGGACAGGGCTCATTTTCTCCAGAGAAGCTGCCACGGGGCGAGGGCTTGGATCTGCGCTGGAAACAGCGTTGCTCACACGGGGCTGTTCTCGATCCTGCTGAGCAGGGCTTACACACGGCCAAGGCCTCTTCTGCTCCTCACCCCACCCCACCAGCGAGGAGGCTGGGGCTGCACAGGGGGCTGGGAGGGGACACGGCCGGGACAGCTGACCCCAATGACCAAGGGGACGTTCCAGACCACGGGACATCGCGCTCAGCATGTAAAGCTGGGGGGGGAAGGAGGAAAAGGGGACGTTCGGAGTGATGGGGGCATATCAGTAGATCAGCTCACCTTATATTTGGGTGCCCTCTCATTTCAGAAGCAAAGCCTGAAGACAACTGCACTTACACCACCTACCAGGTCTCCACGGCTTGGAGGGAAGGCCTGCGAGCCCCAGGGGCAAGCGTGCGAGGAGGAGAGCACTGCCAATGCAGGTCAACAGTTGGCTGAGGAACTGGTGCTGGCAAGAGGGGTTTGGGCTCTACAACCATGGGACCCTGTGTGCAGCTCAGGGTCTGCCTGGCAGAGACGGGATCCACCCCACCAGAGGGGCAAAGGAATCTTTGTCCGTAGGCTGGCTGCCCTTGTAAGGGGGCTTTCAAGTAAGGAGGAGAGGGAGAGAGCATCCAGCAGCCCAGCGAGGGAGCCACAGACAGGGTCGGTGAGCAAAGGGTCTGGGGTGATGTGACGGGAAGGGGTCACAGAACCGACAAAGCAGACCCTGAGCAGGTCACCTGCAGCACTTGTGTGTAAGCAAGGAAGTGCCAACAGGGCACCAGGATGGGAAAACCCCCAAACCCTCTCCAGGCACTCAGCAGGCTGGGGGGCCTCTCCGAAGTGTCTGCACATTAATGCCCGGGGTATGGGGAATAAAGAGGAGGAGTTCGAGGTCTGCGTGCAGTTGCAGGGCTACGCTCTTGTTGGGGTCACAGAGACGTGGTGGGATGGCTCCCGAGGCTGGAGCCTTGCAATGGAGGGACGCAGGCTCTGGCGGTGCGGGGGCTCGGGAGGGAAAAGAGCACCGGCACAGCAGCATGGGGAGGAAGGGAGCCTGGGCTTTGTCCTCGGGAGGTTCCCCAGGCCCTTGCTGGGTGAGCAGGGGCTGTGCTCTGCAGACCCCCCTCTGGCACAAGCAGACCTCTCCCGCAGGGATGGAGAGCCCACACTGCAGGAAAGGCGTTTCAGGGGCCAGTGCCACCGGGATGACTGCCTTGGACCAGCCCCTCTGGACGTAAGGAACTGAAAAACCTCTCCACCTTCTCGTTACTGGAACGCTTAGTGTCCCTGCTTCTTCTCGTGGAGCAGCTGAGGATTGAGTTCCCGGTAGGGAGGAGGGAAAGCCCTTTGTCCATGAGCGTGGTGGGTTGACCCCGGTGGGCAGCTGAGCCCCACACAGCTTGGGGAATGGGGGAGGGAACGGGAAGGGTGAAAATGAGACAACTGGTGGGTCGAGACCAAGAGTTTAATAGGTAAAACGAAAGCTGCGTGCGCAACCAAAGCGAAACAAGGAATTCATTCCCTACTTCCCATCGGCAGACAGATGCTCAGCCCCCTCCAGGAAAGCAGGGCTCCATCACACGTAACGGTGGCTTGGGAAGACAAACACCCTAACTCCAAACATCCCCCTGCCTCCTTCTCTCCCCCAGTTTTTAATGCTTGAGCGCAGTGTCCTATGGTCTGGGCTATCGCTTGGGTCAGCTGGGGTCAGCTGTCCCGGCTGGGTCCCCTCCCGACTTCTTGCCCACCCCCCGCCCACTCGCTGCTGGATGAGAAACAGAAAAGGTCTTGATGCTGTGCAGGCACTGTTCAGCAACAGCTCAACCAGGGGGGTGTCAGCAGCACTGGTTCCGTCCCCAACCCAAAACACAGAACCCCACCGGCTGCTAGGAAGAACATGGACCCTCTCCCAGCCAAAACCAGGACGATGGGACACACACCTCCCGTGAACCCCCTACAGCCACCTCCTCCTCCAGAGACGGGTCGGGAAGGGGCACTTGGGGATCTTTTGGTCTGAAGAAAGGAAAGAGGGAGCAGCACTGAGAGGGCGTGAGCGAGCAGAGAGCACAACAGCCCTGTGGGGAGAACTTCCTCACAGGTTCAAAGTGAGGAGAGCCTTGCTAAGGTCCAGGGTGGGAATAGCTACTCCGCAGAGGATGGCGAAGTGGAGGTGGGGGGAGTGAGCGAGCGGCTGCGTGGTGTTTAGTTGCTGGCTGGCGTTAAACCACGACAAGGGGTTATAAAGGAAATCTTGGTAGTCTCCGAGTAGCTAATGCGATTACCAAGCCAGCCAGTATCGATACTGCGGTCTCCATCTTCCTCTGGGCCTCCCGCTCCCGCTCAGCTCTCTCGTACTGGTCTTGCTTCCCTGGCGACAGAGAAACAGAGGTGGTGCAAGGGCAGGAGCTGAGCGCACAAGCCCCCAGGGGTGCTCTTGGCCCCCTCCCTCAAGCTTGGCCCTCTACAGGCAGTGCCATTTCCCCAGCCCAGAAGTTACTTTGCAGCTCTGTCAGGTAGCGGTCTGTCTGGAGGATGCTCTTGGCCAGAGTCTCCCTGCTTTGGAGGAACTCCTGCAGGACAGCAGCAGCCTGAGGACCACCGGTAGAAGAGGAGTCAAGAGGAGAAACGGCAGCCAGGGGGAAATGGTTTCTTGGGGGAAGGGGATGGGACATGGAGCCTCTCCCCTTGAAGGGGAGCTGCTCTTGGTCCTACCTCCACCCCCTTGCCAGGCACTTCCCAGTATTTCTCCACCAGTGCCTGCTGGTCTCCTTGGAAGAGCTGGTAACCCCCTGGCACGCTGTAGAACCCATCAGCGATTCATCCCTCCATGTCTTGGCAGAGGTCCCTGAGAGCAGCCTTGCACTTGTCACGGGACGCCTGCTCGTTGTCCCTGCAGAACTTCACCTTGAGCGCCTCTACCTGGTGCTGTCCGGAGAGATGCGGGGGGAAGGCATCAGCCCAGGCGGAGCTGCACCCACCGCTCTCGTGCCAGGCACAAATCAAGCCAGGCCGACACGGAGGTTGGGTTCCCCGGTCTGTGGGGTGATCAGCTGGAGGTGAGCGATGGGGAGGGCGTTCTGTGCCCACGGACGTCTCTGGGCCAAGGTGCACGGGAGCCGAGAGCGTGAGAGGGCCCACGGGCTTCCCGAAACACAGGGGCAAGAATCACTCAGCAGGACAGGGGAAGCGTGGAAGGCTCCAGGCTTCCAGCCGGGGCAGAGACGCGTCTGGGCTGCAGCAGGAGAGGGGGCAGGGCTGAGCTCCGTCCCCATTGCAGCACAGCTTCGGAACGGCGGCAGGTTCAGGGACAACTGCCAGTCTGCAGCGCGTGAGAGCAGGCGTGGGCACCGAGTCCCCTCTGGAGAGGGCTCGGCAGCGTCCTCTGGCAGGGGGCAGGGAGACCCCTGCCCCCCAGGACCGTGCTCTTTCCCCAAAGCTGAGGGGGTGATGGTGTCCCTGGGGAACCCCGGCTGGGCTGGGCACCACCTACTTGCAGCTCTGCCCGGAAATCGCGGATGCCATCTTCAAATGCCCGTGCCGCGAACAGCTCCAGCGCCTCCCGCGCGCACTGGGCGTGCAGCTCCAGTAGCTCCAGATCGGTCTCCGTCGGCAGCTGCGCCCGCTGCTCCATCAGATCCCGGTACAACGCCACAGCCGCCTTCACTGCCGCTGCGTTCTCAGCCTCTGCCAGGGCCAGCGCCGCACTCTGCGGACACGGCACTGCCCCGCTCCGGATGGCCTCCACGTAGGTCGCTGCCAGTTTCCCCAGCACTGCCAAGGAGGAGCAGGCGTGAGAGAGCTGCAGCCCGAGCCAAACGCAGGCTCCCCTTCGGCCCTGGGTCCTGCCGTATCCCTGCTGCCTCCCTGCCGGGCTCTTCCGGAACTTCTTTTCCGAACTCTTTCCCACCCCGCCTGCAACGTGCGGAAGCCCCAGATCCAGAGGCAGGGACGGCAGCCGGCAGAAAAGCTCTCCCTTTCCCCACCTGCCCCTCCGGCTCTGCACGGGAGCCTTCCCCAGACCCAGTCCCGCGAGCTGCTGGCCACCCAGCCCTCTCGACAGCAGGACTCACGGTTCCCCGTCACGATGCGCCCGCCAGGGATGGCCTTGGCTGGAGACTCTTCCCAGACGTGGCTGCAGAGTTTCTCCACCTGCTGCTGGAACTCGGGGTTGATCCCATCGTCCGGAAGCTCCTCCAAGCGGACCAGGTCCCTCCTGCCGGCCGGCTGCTCAAAAACAAAGCACTTGCGACTGGGAAAGAACCGGCGGATGCATTCCCGGAGCTGGTTGTAGCCTCGGGCCTCCGGGCTGCTGCCTGTGGGGAAGAGGAGACGGAGCAAGTCCACCGGGCTCGGGCTGCTGTTGAATTACGTCGGAAGGCTGCTGTGTCTGGGGCTGAACGTCTCCAGCAGCACGGCACCGTTCCCTTACCGGCCTTTAACTTCAGGGCGTTCTCCAGGTATTCGTCCTCGGTGATTTCCTTCCCATCCACCTCCAGCTGCAGTGTGAAATCCCGCACAGCCCAGACGAACGTCGGGAAGAAGAGGACGAGTTTTTCTGAATCCTCCGCTTCATCTTCACTCTTCTCGGCTCCTGCTTTCAACCTGACGTGCTCCGTCAGCTTCATCACATAGCTAGGGCGCTGGCTAAGGAAAGAGGGACCTCAGCTCTGAACGCAGGGGCATCGCCATCCTGCAACCCCTCAGCACTTCATGGGGAAGAGAGGAGACTCTGCGGGGACAGGGAACAGCCTGGAACCACCAGAAGGAGCAGGGAGAAAAACCCTCAGCCCTGAGGTCCACGACGTGGCCCTCCTCAGGACTCAAAGCACGTCACCGGGCACCACCAGAAGGTTCGGCAGCTGCTTGAGGAACTGGGATTTGTCAACCCCCGGCCCCCCACACAGGGAGAGGAGGCCATCCCTGGTGCCTCTGTCCCACCAAGGATACTGCAGCTGCTCCATGGCTTGCTGGTCAATGCTGCCTTTGCTGTTGTAGATCAGGGTGCTGGAGAGCAGGACGGAGAGCACGAAGATCCATGTGTCGTTCTCGGTGTCGCCCTGCAACAGCGACCCTTGGCGCTTATCAACCAGACTCCCTAAGCATGAGCAAAGCCCCAAATCCCCAGGCCCTGAATGCCCCCAACCCACGGGCCATGGCAAGACCAGGCTTTGGAGAGACCCGCCCCATGCCATCACCGTGTCTTTCTGAAGCTGGGCTGGTCCTCAACTCCTAACTCTCAGGGTCCCTCAGACCTCTACCAAAGTGCTCCCTCTGCTCCTCATTCCCGCTCTGCTGCTCTTTTCCAGAAAAGCAGAGGAATTTGCCAACTTGTCTACCCCGACCTCCTGCCCCGTGGCCTCTTCCCACCATAGGCGGTGGGAACACCTGCACTCTGGTCACCGCGGCTGGGCCCTCAAGAGCTCCCACAAAGTGCTGGGAAAGCCCAAACGGAGCTTCTGCTTCCCCCACACCTTCTCCACGTCGCCCAGCCCTTCGGTGTCCAGCAGCACCAGGGTGCGTCCAGGCTGGCAGGGGTGAGGTACACACCACATCCAGATACCTTTGGTGTGGGGCTGCACGCTGGAGCCCAGGGAGAAACCTGTGGGGAGGACGCAAGGGCGGTAACTGCAGAGCGGGCAAAGCCGGGTACCTTGGCCACGCCGGGCCGGGACCTCCCTCACCTTTCCTCTGGCCAGCCAGCCTGTTCATGAGGTAGGACTTGCCCGTGCGGTACGGCCCCGTGATGGCCACCACCACCACCGGCTGGGTGACCTCCGAGAGCACCTGCAGGGCCTCCTGCCGCACCACCAGCCCCTTCGTCCACGTGTTCTCGATGAGGCAGACAGGCGCCGGCATGTGGATTTCGGATGCCATGGCTGGCAGCAAAGGCAGCCTGCAAAGGAGACCGTGAGACGGGCTGGTTAGCAAGGTGGGGACACCCCCAGTCCCAGCAGGGACAGTCGTTAGCGTCCTGCTCCCTTTTTCCAAGCAAATCGCGCTTTGCACCAAACTCCTTCCACCCCGCCTCCTCTTTTGGCCCCTCGCAAGCGCTGCTGTGAAGACAACGGTGACGCTCACAAGAGGTGCACGGCCCCTTCCCCTTGGCCTCGCAACAGGAACAGCTCAGATTCTGAAAGCCCAGTGGGAAAGTGGGAGTCCTCTGCAGTGTGTCCTCAGCACCAGCTGGAAGTTGGCTGGGGGTGAACCATGCAAGAACGGGTGTGGGACACAGCAATGGCCTCCGGCAGGGCTCCGGGGCAAGAGGAGTGACCGGAGAGCCGCAGCAGCGCTAGGGAAAGAGAGGTGGGGGCTGAAATCGAAGCTTCGGGAGCTTCTCATTAATTTCGTCGTTAATTTCTTATGCCCGACGCCATCAAACGCCCTCTCACCCCCCCTGTGCCCCGCACAGGGACACGCTTGTGCTGCCCTTGCAAGGCTCCCCTCCCTCCTCGCCTCCTCCCGGGCGGGGGTGGGTGACCCC
>JAJKFH010001418.1:0-13517 GCA_023333565.1 Puffinus mauretanicus | reverse complement strand
GTTCCTCGAGGGCTGGTTTTGTTCCTCGGGCCCTCCTTTCATTCCTCAGGCTCTGGTTTTGAACTCGGGCTCCGGTTTTTCTCCTCGAGGTCTGGTTTTGTTCCTCCAGATCTGGTTTTGTTCCTTGAGCTCTGGTTTAGTTCCTCAAGCCCTGGTTTTCTTCCTCGGGATCTGGTTTTGTTCCTCGGGATCTGGTTTTTTTCCGCGAGCTCTGGTTTTGTTCCTCTAACTCCGTTTTTTTTCCTCGGGGTCTGGTTTTCTTCCTCGGGCTCTGATGTTCTTCCTCGGGCTCTGGTTTTGTTCCTCAAGCTCTGCATTAGTTACTCGGGCTCTGGTTTTGTTCCTCAGGCCCTGGTATTGTTCCTCGGGCTCTGGTTTTGTTCCTCGGGCTGTCGTTTTCTTCCTCGAGCTCTGGTTTTATTCCTTGGGCCCTCCTTTTCTTCCTCGGGCTCTGGTTTTCTTCCTCGGGCTCTGCTTTTGTTCCTCGAAGGCTGCATTTATTCCTCGGCTTAGTTTTGTTCCTCGGGCCCTGCTTTTGTTCCTCGGTCTCTGGTTTTGTTCCTCGTGGTCTGGTTTTGTTCCTTGAGGGCTGGTTTTGCTCCTCGGACTCTGGTTTTCTTCCTCAGGCTCTGGTTTTCTTCCTCGCACTGCACTGTCCTGCTTCTGGCAGAGACAGAGTTAACTTTCCTCCCAGTAGCTTGTGGTGTGTGTTGGCTTTTGGGTTTGGTGTGAGAGGAGCGTTGATGGCCCCTTGATGGCCCTTTAATGCTTTGGCTGTTGCTGGGTGGTGCTTGAACCGGGGAGACTTTTGTTTTCTCCTTTCGGCCTGTCATGCCCTGCGACGTGCATGGGAAGCTCGGGGCGGGTGGGGCGTACAGCCGTGGTGGTTGACCCAACTGGCCAATGGGGTATTGTATAGCATGTGACGTCATGCTCAGGACAAAAAAATGGGAGGTGCGGGGGGGTGCCTCCCCACCGCTCATGACACGTGTTCGGCAGCGGTGATCGGTTGCATTGTGCATTGCCTGCTTCGTATAGTCTGTTGTTGTACTCGTTATTATTACTGTTCTACTTCGTTTTATTTCAATCATTAAACTGTTTTTGACTCAACCCGGGAGTTTTCCTACTTGTGCCCTCTCGATTCTCTCCCCAGTCCCACGGGGTGGGGGGTGAGGAGTGAGCAAGCGGCTGCGTTGGGTTTATTTGCTGGCTGGGGTTAAACCACGACATGCACCCATCACACCCTCCACCCACCACTCCCAGGGCCCAGCACCCCCATGGCCCAGCACTGATTCCCACACATGCACACAACCCAGCACACCCAGCGCCAACACACAGCACCTGGACAAGCCCAGCACCCAGCAGCCCCGGAGCCCAGCATGCAGCACCCAGCATCCCCAGCACCAGGATATGACAAGAAGCCAGTCTCCGCAGTGCCCACCACCCAGCACCAGGACATGACAAGAAGCCAGTCCCCGCAGTGCCCACCACCCAGCACCAGGACATGACAAGAAGCCAGTCCGTGCAGTGCCCACCAACCAACACCCCCACCACCGAGCAACGGAACATGCCCAGCACCAAGCACCACCTATGTGTAGCAAGGGGTGCTAGGTGTGGTGGATATGGCACATTTGGGGTGCTGGCTGTGGCTGGGAGCTGGGCAGCTAAGAAGGGTCTATAAAGGGAAGGTGAGAGCCACCAACATCTTTCAGTCCTGCCTATTTGTGTATGGGAGCCCAAAGTGGGGATCAACTGCTTTGCAGTTGGGCTGTGGTAAGGTTGCTGGTTGGATGGTAGAGCGAGAGCAGCTCCCTCTGAAAGGGCTGCCACGAAAGGCAAGAGCAAGAAACAGCTTTCAATCCTGGTTCCTTCTGTGTTGGAGCTCCCTCTGGTGGGAAGCCGTTTAGGAAATGGGCTCTGGTGATGGTAAGGTAAAGGTTGATATTTCGGTTTGAGAATAAGGGAGAGGGGCATAACACTATCGGGACAGGGAAGGGGCTACTCGGCTGCTCCTCTTTTGGAGCCCCATGTAGTGGGTGCAGAAGGGCCTCGTTATCTACGCAGAACCTCAAACTATTCCTTATCCTCATCAGAGGCAAGCTCTGAAACGGCCACCCACCTCATCCGCCTCAGGCACAGAAATAGCCAGGAATCAAGGATGATGCTGAACCCCACACCTTCCCTTGGTAACCCCACCAACACCGGGGCTCTGTGACTAACCTCAACCTAGCCCTGACCGTCACCATGGCCAACCTCCGAAGCGGCCACCCACCGCATGGGGCTCAGGCACAGAAGTAGCCAGGAATCAAGGTTGCTGCTGGCCCTCACCTTCTCTTGGCAACCCCACCAACACTGGGGCTCTGTGTCTGTTCTCTCAGCTAACCTCGACGTATCCCTTACCCTCATCAGAGCCAAGCTCCGAATCAACCACCCACCACGTGGGCCTTAGGCACTGAGATAGCCAGGAATCAAGGTTCATGCTGGCCCTCACCTTTTCTTGGCAGCCCCTCCTCAGCCCCACGAATACCGTGGCTTTGTATCTCTTCTCCTAATTATCCTCGACACATCCCTTACCCTCATCAGAGCTAAGCTCCGAAGCGGCCACACACCTCATGGGGCTCAGGCACAGAAGTAGCCAGGAATCAAGGTTGACGCTGGCCCTCACGATTTCTTGGCAGTCCCTTCTCAGCCCCACCAACACCGGGGCTCTGTCTCTGTTCTCCCACCTATCCTCGACATATCCCTTATCCTCAGCAGACCCAAGCTCCGAAGCAGACACCCACCGCATGGGACTTGGCACTGAGGTACCCAGGAATCAAGGTTCATGCTGGCCCTCACGGTCTCTCGGCAGCCCCTTCTCAGCCCCATCAACACAGGGGCTCTGTGCCTGTTCTCCCACCTAACCTCAACCTAGCCCTTACCCTTATCAGGGCCAAGCTCCGAAGTGACCACTCTCCACGTGGGGCTTGGGTACTGAAGTAGCCAGGAATCAAGGCTGATGCTGGCCCTCACGATCTCTTGGCAGCCCCTTCTCAGCTGAACCAATACCGGGGCTCTGTGTCTGTTCTCCCACTTAGCCTCGACATATCCCTTACCCTCATCAGGGCAAAGCTCCGAGGCGGCCACCCACCACATAGGGCTCAGGCACAGACGTGGCCAGGAATGAAGGCTGATGCTGGCCCTCACGGTCTCTTGGCAGCCCCTTCTCAGCCCCACCAACACAGGGGCTCTGTGCCTGTTCTCCCACTTAGCCTCGACATATCCCTTACCCTCATCAGGGCAAAGCTCCGAAGCGGCCACGCTCCACATAGGGCTTGGCACTGAATAGCCAGGACTCACGGATGATGCTGGCCCTCACCTTCCTTGGCAGCCTCACCAACACCGGGGCTCTCTGTCTGTTCTCCCACCTAACCTCAACCTAGCCCTGACCCTCACCAGGGCCAAGCTCTGAGCGGCCACCCTCCACATGGAGCTTGGCACTGAGGTAATCAGGATCAAGGTTGATGCTGGTCCTCACGATCTCTTGGCCGACCCATCTCAGCCCCACCAACACCGTGGCTCTGTGCCTGTTCTCCCACCTAACCACAACCTAACCCTGACCCTCACAAGGGCCAAGCTCCGAAGCGGTCACCCGCCACATGGGGCTTGGCACTAAGGTAGCCAGAAATCAAGGCTGATGCTGGCCCTCACGGTCTCTTGGCAGCCGCTTCTCAGTCCCACCAACACCGGGGCTCTGTGTCTGTTCTCCCACTTAGCCTCGACATATCCCTTACCCTCATCAGGGCAAAGCTCGGAAGCGGCCACCCTCCACGTGGAGCTTGGCACTGAGGTAGTCAGGAATCAAGGTTGATGCTGGTTTTCACGATCTCTTGGCAGCCCCGTCTCAGCCCCAACAATACCGGGGCTGTGTGTCTCTGCTCACACCTAACAGCGACCTATCCCTTAACCTCATCGGAGCCAAGCTCCAAAGCGACCACTCTGCATGTGGGGCTTAGGCACTTAGGTAGCCACGAGTCAGGGTTGATGCTGGCCCTCACGATCACTACGCAGCCCATTCTCAGCCCCACCAACACCGGGGCTCTCTGTCTGTTCTCCCACCTAACCTCAACCTAGCCCTGACTCTCAATCAGGGCCAAGCTCCGAAGCGGCCACCCTCCACATGGGGCTTGGCACTAAGGGAGCCAGAAATCAAGGTTGATGCTGGCGCTCACCTTTCCTTGGTAGCCCCACCAAATCCGAGGCTCTGTCTCTGTTCTCCCACTTATCCTCGACATATCCCTTACCCTCATCAGGGCAAAGCTCCGCAGTGGCCATTCTCCACATAGGGCTTGGCACTGAGATAGCCAGGAATCAAGGATGATGCTGGCCCTCACGATCACTTCGCAACCCCGTCTCAGCCCCACCAACACCGGGCTCTCTGTCTGTTCTCCCACCTAACCTCAACCTAGCCCTGACCCTCACCGGGAACAAAGTCCGAAGCGGCCGCCATCCACGTGGAGCTTGGCCCTAAGGTAGCCAGAAATCAATGTTGATGCTGGCCCTCACCTTTCCTTTATAGCCCCACCAACACCTCGGCTCTGTCTCTGTTCTCCCACTTAGCCTCGACATATCCCTTCCCCTCATCAGGGCAAAGCTCCGCAGCGGCCATTCTCCACATAGGGCTGGCACTGAGATAGCCACGAATCAAGGCTAATGCTGGCCCTCACCTTCCGTTTCCAGTCCCTAGGCAGCCCCACCAACACCGGGGCTCTCTGTCTGTTCTCCCACCTAACCTCAACCTAGCTGACCCTCACCAGGGCTAAACTCCGAAGCGGCCACCCTCCACGTGGAGCTTGGCACTAAGGGAGCCAGAAATCAATGTTGATGCTGGCCCTCACCTTTCCTTGGTAGCCCCACCAAATCCGAGGCTCTGTCTCTGTTCTCCCACTTATCCTCGGCATATCCCTTACCCTCATCAGGGCAAAGCTCCGAAGCGGCCTTTCTCCACATAGGGCTGGCACTGAGATAGCCAGGAATCAAGGTTGATGCTGGTCCTCACGATCACTTGGCAACGCCGTCTCAGCCCCACCAATACCTGGGCTCTGTGTCTCTGCTCGCACCTAACAGCGACCTATCCCTTAACCTCATCGCCGCCAAGCTCCGAAGCGACCACTCTTCATGTGGGGCTTAGGCACTTAGGTGGCCACGAATCAGGGTTCATGCTGGACCTCACCTTTCCTTGGTAGCCCCACCAAATCCGAGGCTCTGTCTCTGTTCTCCCACTTATCCTCGACATATCCCTTACCCTCATCAGGGCAAAGCTCCGAAGCGGCCACCCACCGCATGGGGCTCAGGCACAGACGTGGCCAGGAATGAAGGCTGATGCTGGCCCTCACGATCTCTTGGCAGCCCCTCCTCAGCCCCACCAACCCCTGCTCCCTTCTCTTTGGTCTCTTGCACCTAAACATCAACCTGCATCTTACCTTCATCACAGCCAGGCTCTGAAACGTCTACCCACCAGATGGCGCTCCAACACAGAGGGAACCAAGATGACTGTTGTTCGTTGCCCTCGCCTGCCCTGGCAGCCCTTTGAGGTCCCCACCAACACCGGGGCTATGCACTTGCCGTAGCACTCAACCATCAACCTTGCCGCAGCCCAACTGCAAAGCAGACAAGCGCCCCGTCGAGATCCCACACACATTTAGCCAGGACTGAAATATGTTCGCGGCGCTCACCTTCCCTTTACAGCCCCTTCTCAGCTGCCCAGCACCCAGCCATCTCCAGCACCGCAAATGCGCAACATCCAGCACACCTAGCAGTGCTTGGTGCTGGGCATGGGTCGGTGCTGGGTCGTGGGGGTACTGTGTGCTAGGCCCTGAGTGGAGTGGGTTCTGGACAGGTCTGGGTGCTGCGGTTGCTGGGTGTTGGGCATATCTGGGTGCTCGACATGTCCCTGTGCTGGGCACTGGGAGGATTTGGTGCTGGGAATGGGCAGGTGATGATCGTGTCTGGGTGGTGGATGCTGGCTACAGGCAGTGCTGGGCACTGGGAGGATTTGGTGCTGGGAATGGGCAGGTGATGATCGGGTCTGGGTGGTGGATGCTGGCTACAGGCAGTGCTGGGCACTGGCTGCGCTGGGTGCTGGTCACTGGGGGTACTGGGTTCTAGGCACTGGGCGTGCGGGGTGCTGGACATCTCTGAGTGCCGAGCATGTCCAAGTGATGGGTCGTGGGCACTGGGACTGCTGGGCAGTGGGGTGCTGGGGACTATGCATATCAGGGTGCTGGGCATGCCTGTGGACTGAGTGCTTGGTGCTGGGTTCTGGATGCTGGCTGGTGGGCATTGTCTGTGTGCTGGTTATTGGGCACTGGCGGTGGTAGGCATGGGAGTGCTTGTTGCTGGGCATTTTCTGATCCTGGCTGTTGGGGGCGCTGAGCACGGGGCATGTCTGGGTGATGGATGGAGGGAGTTTTGGGTGCTGGGCACTAGGGGTGCTGGCTAGTGGGTATGTCCGTGTGCTGGGCATGTCCATATGCCGGATGCCGTGCGCTGGGGATGCTGGGCACTGGGGTTAGTGGGTGCTGTGCACTGGGGTTGCTGGGTGCTGGGCGGCGCGACTGCTGGGGGCTGGGAGTGCTGGGTACTATGCATAAGCGGGTGCAGGGTATGTCTTGCTGCTGGATGGTGGGTTCTGGGCCTACTGGGAGCTGGGGGTATTGGGTGCTGGGCACTGGGGTTGCTGGGTGCTGAGTCCTGTGGGTGCTGGTTGCTGGGCCCTGGGAGTGCTGGGTACTATGCATAAGCGGGTGCAGGGTATGTCTTGCTGCTGGGTGCTGGGGGTATTGGGTGTTGGCCATGAGGTGTTGGGTGCTGGGCATGTCCTCGTCCTTGGCATGACCGGGTGCTGGGCACTGGGGGTGCTGGCTGCTGGGAGCTAGGGGTGCTGGCTGTGGGCATTTCAGTTGCTGGACATGACCAGGTGCTGGGCGTGTCCAGGTGCTGGGCATGTGCGGATGGTGTGTGCTCGGCACTTGGGGTTCTGGGTGGTGGGCAGTGAGGGTGCTGGACGCTGGGGATGCTGGCTGTTGCGGTGCTGGGTGCTGGGCACTGGGGCTGCTGAGTGGTGGGCATGTCCAGGTGCTGTTTGTTGGCGGCTGGGGTGCTGGGTTGTGCGCCTGTCCGGGAGTTAGTGCTGGGCCCTGGGGGTGCTGTGTATGTCCGAGTGCTGGCCATGTCTGGATGCTGGGTAAAGGGGTTCTTGGGCTGTGGGGGTGTTGGGTATGCTGGTTTCTGGGCACTGGGGAGGTGCTGGCTGCGAGACCTGTATGGTGGTGGGTGTTTGGTGTACTGGGTGCAGGGCACTGGGCGCGCTGGGTGCTGGGCATGTCTGGGTGCTATGTGCTGATCACTGGGGATGTTGGGGGCTGGTTTGCTGTGTTCTGGTGTGTAGCGTGCTGGGCATGTCCAGGTGCTGGGTACTGGGCGCTGGTGGGGGTGGTCCCAGGGGGTGCTGTATGCTGGGCCTGTCCGGGGGGTGGGTGTTGGGCAGTG
This sequence comes from Puffinus mauretanicus, assembly GCA_023333565.1. Taxonomy (NCBI): domain Eukaryota; kingdom Metazoa; phylum Chordata; class Aves; order Procellariiformes; family Procellariidae; genus Puffinus; species Puffinus mauretanicus. The sequence goes on along the minus strand of JAJKFH010001418.1, from coordinate 5,987 downwards.
GGGTTGCTGGGTGCTGGAAATGTGTGGGTGCTGGGGGCTGGGCCCTGAGGTTGCTGGGGGCTGGGCACTCGGGTTGCTGGGTGTTGGCTGGTGCGGTTGCAGGGCCCTGGTATTGCTGGGTACTATGCATAACTGAGTGCAGGGTATCTCTTGGTGCTGGAGGTACTGGGTGCTGGGCATATCCGGTGCTGGGTCTGTGCTCTGGAGTTGCTGGGTTCTGTGCTCTGGGGGTGCTTGTTCCTTGGCACATGTGTGTGCTGTGTGCTCTGCCCTGGTTGTGCTGGCTATGTGTGGGTGTTGGGCAGTGTGGGTGCTGTGTGGTGGGCGCTGGGCATGTCTGGGTGCTGGGTGATGGGCACTGGAGGTTCTGGGCGATGGGGAGCAGGGAAGCTGCCTGCTAGGCATGTCTGAGTGCTGGGCGTGTCCGGGTGCTGGGTACCGTGCGCTGGCAGTGGTGGGCGGTGGTGGTGCTGGGTGCTGGGCATGTCCGGGTGCTAGGCAATGGCAGTGCTGGGTGCTTGGCGCTGGGGGTGATGGTCTTTGGGTGTGCTGGGTGCTGGGCATGTCCCTGTGCTGGGTGGTGGGGGTGCTGGGCACGTGCGGGTGTTGGTTGCCGGGCCCTGGGTGTACTGGGTGCTGGACGCTGGGGTGGTTGGTTTCTGGGCGCTGGGGGTGCTGGGTTCTGTGCCCCTGTGTTGCTGGGTGCTGAGCATGTCCGGGTGCTGGCCATGTCTAAGTGCAGCGTGCTGGGCACTGGGTGCTGGGGGGTGGGGGTGCTGGATGCCGAGTGTTGGGTATGCTGGTTTCCGGGCACTGGGCGGAAGTGTGTGAGACCTGTGGGGGTGTTGTATGGTGGGTGTTTGGGGTGCTGAGCGCTGCAGGTGCTGGGCATGTCCAGGTGCTATGTGCTGATCACTGGGGTTCTTGGGGGCTGGTTTGCTGTGTTCGGGTGTGTTGGGCGCTGGGCATGTTTGTCTGGGTGCTGGGCATGTCTGGGTGCTGGGTACTGGGAACTGGCAGTGTTGGGGCGGTGCCGGTGCTGTGTGCTAGGCATGTCGGGGTGCTGGGTACTGGGCAGTGGGAGTGCTGGGTGCTAGGTACTGGGGTGCTGGGCCCTGGCATTGCTGGGTAATATGCAAAACTGAGTGCAGGGTATGTCTTGGTGCTGGATGCTTGGTACTGGAGGTACCGGGTGCTGGGCATATGCACTGCTGGGTGTTGGGCATATGCGGTGCTGGGTGGCTGTGCTGGGGTTGCTGGGTGCTGTGCTGTGAGGGTGCTGGATTCCTGGCATGTGCGTGGGCTGTGTGCTGGGCCCTGGTTGTGCCGGGTATGTGTGGGTGCTGGGTGTTGGGCACTGGGGGTGGTGGTGCTAGGTGCTGGGCATGTCTGGGTGCTGAGCAATGGTGGTGCTGGGTGCTTGGCGCTGGGGGTGGTGGTCCCTGGGGCTGCTGTGTGCTGGGCACGTCGGGGTGCTGGGTTTTGGGCGGTGTGGGTGCTGGGTGCTGGGCGTGTGCGTGTGTTGGTTGCTGGACCCTGGCGTGCTGGGCGCTGGGGCTATCGGTTACTGGGTGCTGGGTTCAATGCAGCGTATGCAGGTCCTGGGCAGTGGGTGTGCTGGAAGCTGGGTGTTGGGTATGCTGGTTCCTGCCACTGCGGGTGCTGGGTGCGAGACTTGTGGGCGTGCTGGATGGTGGGTGTTTGGTGTGCACCCTCACTGCCCACTACCCAGAACCCCAAGTGCCGAGCACACAGCATCCGGACGCGCCCAGCACCTGCACACGCCCAGCACCCACAAGACCCAACAACCAGCACCTGGTCATGACCAGTACCTGCAAATGCCCACAGCCAGCACCCCTAGCCCCCCGCACCCAGCACTCCCAGGGCCCAGCACTCATTCCCGGACATGCGCACAACCCAGCACACCCACCGCCAACACACAGCATCGAGACATGCCCAGCACCCAGCAGCCCCAGTGCCCAGCATCCACCAGCAAGACATACCCTGCACCCAATTATGCATGGTACCCAGCACTACCAGGGCCCAGCAACCAGTAGCCCCAGTACCTCGGCTCGCTTCTGTAATTCTACACAATGAAGACTTGTGGCTTAGAAGTTAGGTAACTAGCAGGGGTGGTGTTTGCAGGTGTGTAGAATTGTAGTCGAAATCGGGTCTCCTGGAAGCAGTGTTAGACTCTAGTGAAGAGTAACCTTGGAAACGAGAACCGTAAACAAACGGGGTCCAGACGCCGCTCGGAGACAAACCTCGACCTTACAAGGAAAGAAAGGAACAGGTTCACAAAGAGTTCACTACCCCGCCGACCACAGAGACCACCCGAGACCCTCAAGGTTTTAGTGCGCATGTGTCTAGGATGATGTAATATTATAATCGGTTCTCGGAAATTTAAGGAATATTTAAGAAATTTAAGGAATATTTAAGAGAAACTTAAAATATGTATGAGAAGCATGGATACAAACAGAAAGGTGATTAGACCTGGTGTGCTTCATTTGTGGCAAGTCCACCGAGCACCCAGGCCTGAATAAAACAATCTCTCTCCTGAGCGTGTGGAATTGGTTCCTTCCACGCCAGGCAGGAATCCACTTTTCGGACAACACCTAGCCCCCAGCACCCGCACCAGCAGCACCAGCAAGCCCAGTGCCCAGCACGCAGCAACCTCAGGGCCCAGCACCCAGCCATGCCCGCCACCCGGACATGCACAGCACCCAGCACCCCCAGCGCCCAGAAACCAACACACGCACACACCCAGCACCCAGCACGCCCACTGCCCAAAACCCAGCAGCCCAGCACACAGCACCACCACCGCCCACCACCCCCACTGCCCAGTACCCAGCACCCACACATGCCCAGCACCCACACATGCCCAGCAGGCAGCTTCTCTGCTGCCCACCGCCCAGCAACCCGACCGCCCAGCACCCAGGCCCTGCCACACAGCACCCACACTGCCCAACACCCAGCACCCACACATACCCGGCACAACCAGGGCCCAGCACACAGCACACGCACGTGCCAGGAATCCAGCACCCTCACAGCACAGCACCCAGCAACCCCAGCACAGCCACCCAGCACCGCATATGCCCAGCACCTAGCACCGCATATGCCCAGCACCCATTACCTCCAGCACCCAGCATCCAGCACCAAGACATATCCTGCACTCAGTTATGTGTAGTACCCAGCAATACCAGGGCCCAGCACCCCAGTACCTAGCACCCAGCACTCCCACTGCCCAACACCCACCACCCGGACGTGCCCAGCACACAGCACCCCCACTGCCCCACACAGCCAGCGCACAGTACCCAGACATGCCCAGCACCCAAACATGCCCAGCACTCAACACACCACTGCCCAGATCCCAGCAAACCAGCCCCCAACATCTCCAGCGATCAGCACATAGCACGCGGACATGCCCAGCACCCGCAGCGCTCAGCACCCACCACCCCCAGTGCTCTGTACCCAGCACACCAAACACCCACCATCCAGCACCCCCACACATCTCACACCCAGCACCCCCAGTGCCCAGCAACCAGCATACCTAACACCCACCATCCAGCACCCCCACACGTCTCACACCCAGCACCCCCAGTGCCCAGCAACCAGCATACCAACACCCACCATCCAGCTCCCCCACCACCCAGCACCCCCAGTGCCCAGTCCCCGCACCCAGACGTGCCCAGCACCCGGACATACACAGCACTCAGCACTGTCCTGCTTCCGGCTGGGACAGAGTTAACTTTCTTCCCAGTAGCTTGGGGGGTGGGCTGGCTTTTGGGTTTGGTGTGAGAGGGGAGCCTTGATGGCCCCTTAATGCTTTGGCTGTTGCTGGGCGGTGCTTGCACCGGGAGACTTTTGTTCTCTCTTTTCAGCCTCCCACAGGAAGCTCGGGGAGGGGGCTGGGGGTGGCGGGGAGCACATCCGGGGTAGTTGACCTAGCTGGCCAATGGGGTATTCTATTGCATGTGACATCATGCTCAGTATAAAAAAAGGGAGGGGGCGGGGGGGGAACGACTCCCCCCCCCCAGTTCATGACACGCGGTCGGCAGCGGTGAGCAGTTGCATTCTGCATTGCCTGCTTTGTATCGTCTGTTGTTGTTGTTGTTCTCATTGTTATTATTACTGTTCTACTTCGTTTTATTTCAATCATTAAACTGTTTTTATCTCAACCCGGGAGCTTTCCTACTTGTGCCTTCTCGATTCTCTCCCCAGTCCCACGGGGTTGGGGGGGAGGTGAGCCAGTGGCTGCGTGGGGTTTATTTGCAGGCTGGGGTTAAGCCACGACATGCACCCATCATACCCTCCACCCAGCACCCCCATGGCCCAGCACTCATTCCCGGACATGCGCACAACCCAGCACACCCACCGCCAACACACAGCCCCTGGACGTGCCCAGCAGCCCCGGAGCCCAGCACACAGCACCCAGCATCCCCAGCACCAGGACATTACAAGAAGCCAGTACCCGCAGTGCCCAACACCCAACACCCCCACCACTCAGCAACGGAACATGCCTAGCAGCAGGCACCACCAATGTGTAGCAAGGAGTGCTAGGTGTGGTGGATATGGCACATTTGGGGTGCTGGAGCTGGCTGGCTGTTGGGCAGCAGAGAAGTGTCTATCAAGGGAAGGTGAGAGCCACCAACATCTTTCAGTCCTGCCTGTTAGTTTAAGGGAGCCCGAAGAGGAGATCGACTGCTTTGCAGTTGGGCTCTGGTAAGGTTGCTGGTTGGATGGCAGAGCGAGAGCAGCTCCCTCTGAAAGGGCTGCCACGAAAGGCAAGAGCAAGAAACAGCTTTCAATGCTGGTTCTTTCTGTGTTGGAGCGCCCTCTGGTGGGAAGCCGTTTAGGAAATGGGCTCGAGCGATGGTAAGGCAAAGGTTGCTATTTAGGTTTGAGACTAAGGGAGAGGGCTGGTGGGACCGGGAAGGGGCTACTCCTCGTTTGGAGTCCATGTGGTGGGTGGCGTTATCTAATGCAGAAGGGCCTCGTTATCTATGCAGAACCTCAAACTATCCCTTACCCTCACCAGGGCCAAGCTCCGAAGCGGCCACCCTCCACATGGGGCTTGGCACTAAGGGAGCCAGAAATCAAGGTTGATGCTGGCCCTCACCTTTCCTTGGTAGCCCCACCAAATCCGAGGCTCTGCCTCTGTTCTCCCACTTATCCTCGACATATCCCTTACCCTCATCAGGGCAAAGCTCCGAAGCGGCCACGCTCCATATAGCGCTTGGCACTGAATAGCCAGGTCTCGCGGATGTTGCTGGCCCTCACCTTCCTTGGTAGCCCCACCAACACCGGGGCTCTCTGTCTGTTCTCCCACCTAACCTCAACCTAGCCCTGACCCTTACCAGGGCCAAGCTCCGAAGCGGCCACCCTCCACATGGGGCTTGGCACTAAGGGAGCCAGAAATCAAGATTGATGCTGGCCCTCACCTTTCCTTGGTAGCCCCACCAAATCCGAGGCTCTGTCTCTGTTCTCCCACTTATCCTCGACATATCCCTTACCCTAACCAGGGCCAAGCTCCGCAGCGGCCGTTCTCCACATAGGGCTGGCACTGAGATAGCCAGGAACCAAGGCTGATGCTGGCCCTCACGGTCTCTTGGCAGCCGCTTCTCAGCCCCACCAACACCGGGGCTACCTGTCTGTTCTCCCACCTAACCTCAACCTAGCCCTGACCCTCACAAGGGCCAAGCTCCGAAGCGGCCATTCTCCACATAGGGCTGGCACTGAGATATCCAGGAACCAAGGCTGATGCTGGCCCTCACGGTCTCTTGGCAGCCGCTTCTCAGCCCCACCAACACCGGGGCTCTGTGGCTGTTCTCCCACTTAGCCTCGACATATCTCTTAACCTCATCAAGGCAAAGCTCGGAAGCGGCCACCCTCCACGTAGAGCTTGGCACTGAGGTAGTCAGGAATCAAGGTTGATGCTTGTCCTCACGATCACTTCGCAGCCCCGTCTCAGCCCCACCAATACCAGG